>JACXIV010000055.1:751571-832514 GCA_014737475.1 Bombus confusus | reverse complement strand
TTCGTTTCTCCTGCTGTTGGTTCCGTGGTTCGGCGCCGAGTGTACGCGACACCGGGCATTCGTCTTCGTCAAAGCTGGGGGCCTCCGTTTCTTGCATCTAGTCTCTTTGGATTTTCCATTGAGGAAAAAGCTGCGCTCGATCGACCGGCTTTTCGCTTATCATCCTGTGGAACCTTGCTCGATCGCTGCGTGTTCGTAAATAGCGTTAAAACGAATCGCCGGTTGAACCCTCCCCTAACGTGACTCGACTCGACTTTTTCAACGATTTTCCCGTGGAGATATTCGATCGTATCTGGCACGTCTTGCGCGTATATCGATATCGATATCGATTCGCTGGCTCGAATCACGACGATTATGAACACGACGAAAGCTGTCCGAATGTACGCTCGCTAGGGATCTTTTCGACTGCGACAGCGTCGTAAAAGAAAGTGTAACGACTTCTTAACAATTAATACGTCGTAACTTGACGAATAACGTTCTATCGTCCTAGTTTCTTCGGCTTGAAATAAACCACGGCACGGAAACCTGTATAACCCGTCATCGCCAACAGGAGTCGTTGGCCCGGAGAAACGTCTCCAGACTTTTCAAATCGAACAAGCTCTCGAACGTTCGTCCGAGTCTGTATCCGGATTTTCCAAACGCTTCTATTATCTATTGCAACGGCAGTCTCGTTCATATTCCACGCACGATCTCCGATTACCACAATAGCAACAGAAACACCTGTGACTATCGTGCAAGGTAGCCTACTATACACAGGCCGGTGTATCGTAATTTCTTTTCTCCTCGAGCGACTTGGCCCAGGTCAAAAACTTCTTTTATTCCTCACGGTCGGTCACTTGGACAACAAGTTAATCCTCTTTTTTCCCCTCGTTCCTTGCCATTCCGATCTTCTGGCTTTTGTCTTTGTTCGATACTCGTGCAAAGGCGAAACAAAGAAAACCGACGGCAACCCATGCTCGACCAGAGAGTGATTTAAGTGCTCTATGGAATTATTAATCGTAGCCTCGGCCGGCAGCGCGCGAATACTATAAAACATCCGCGTAATCGTACGCTATACAACCGCTCTCCGTTATACGCCCTATTAGCTTTTAGTTGCTGTCTTTCACCCTCGCCAACTTCCTATCCGCTGAATCCGTCGTATCGTCGCCTCCTCTTCTCAAAAACAAACCTCTCTGTTCTTTCCTCTCTGCTTTCCTGCTTCGTTCTACGTTATTCTGCGTTATTCGACTATAGGCAAACGATTGACTAATCACCCTACGAAATTTCTGTCGATAGTTAGACGAACGTGGGGAAGAAAAGGCTGACGCTGATTTTCCTAAGCGTGGAATTTTCTTCGGAAATTGGAAGTTGCAGAAATGTTGCTGTCTTTGTAATCGATAGCTACGCTACGTGATATTAATTCGCACACGTAAAACAGAACGACACGAAACTTTCCACTTACCAAGGATCCCTTTAATTATCGTAATTAACGTGTCTAAAGCGAACGCCTATGTCGGTTCGGTCGATCCACAGGCGTAATAAATAGGCGACACGAATAACGTTCGGCAAACCGATTGCAATATCCCGGGGGATTAGCCGCGTAATTGTTGGATACTTGGATGAACAATAGCCGGGGCTAGCGATTGTCTTCCGAGGGGAAAGACTTGTTTACTGTTCCACGACCGATGACGAATACCAACGTCGAAATAATGGGACCGCAGTTTTCGAAGAAACGGACGCGGGATTAAGAGGACGGAAACGGCTATCCGTTTACCCGAACAAGGATTATCGGAACGGTCTCGCTGTACCTTATTATCCAGCGCTGGCTTTTACGACGCTTCTCTTTCGGCCGAGGGCCAGCTTAAGTCACGTTCAGGTACACTGGTTCATAGTCGTGTACCGAGGGAAGCCTTATTTACTTTCTCACTTTTCTTCATCGATTCGCAGCTTACAAACTGCAATTTTATAGCCCAGTTTATTGTTATCTAATACGCATCGTACGTTTTTCCCGCTTGTTATCGTCGTTGTCGTTATTTAGGAAGGAGCAAACAATCACGATCAGGCATACAGAATCACGCGTACGACAGCCTTAATTATAAGAGTGTTCGTTTCACTGAACGTGAAAATTCTAGGTTCTACTAGAAGTATTAGGTGGTATTCGAAGTTTCAGTTAGAATCGGTCAGCCAAACGCGATAACTCGTATTTGTTCGAACGCTCGAACGACAAAACGATATGAAAAACACGGTGTTTTCTTCCGGAACGCGTAGAATCTATAGAAAAGAGGAACGAAGATTAAACGCAAGGTTATTCCATTTGAACAGAGTGGAACACTTTCACTGGCTCGCACGGGGAGCAAGAGATACATATGGATACGGCAAAGTTGTACGAGACTTTGAACTTCGTATAGGATTCCGGGTTTCTGGAGCTTGCAAAGTTCGCGAGACTTTGCCGCGCAACTTTCCAATGATGAAATAAATCGAAGGAACGCGGCGGAATTTTCAAAGTTGAAATCATTTAGCCGATACGCTATCACGGCTGCGGGATACAACTGCCGCAGTCGCGGAGAGAGATAGAGCCCTTCCTGTTAACCAATACCGGTTGCTTCTTTCTCGGGAAAACACAATTGTGACACGATTCCGCGCAACCACGAGTATTCTCTGATACGAACGTTTCGTACAACGCGATTTAACGAGAAGTTAGAGAAATTGCACACGATCGAATCTATCCGAAACGATACTAACGCGTTGTCGAATACGTGATCGATGCTCGATCGATGTGCGATAGAAGAACAAACGTACAGCAGCTCGCCTCTAACCGTTCTGTGAAAGATGTTTGGAAAATTCAAGGCGACGATCGAAATATCCTTGCTTCCTCGAACGGTAATCAGCTGCGTATACGTTGGTTAAAGAGGAAAAAAAGAAAGAAAGGAAGGAAAGTCAATTTTTCAGCCAAGAGGTGGCTTAAATTCGAGATCAGGCCGACCCTGGTCTCTACCTGTCGCGAAAATAATCCAGGCCATTTTCTCCGCTCTCATCCGGCACACGCGCGTCTTTTTCGCGGAACGATCGCGACCGTTACGTCGGGGACTGGCGAGCGTGTCACGTAGCGCGTGAACGCGATCGCGCGCGCGCTGCCGCACACGGACAAAGCCTGGCGCGTTGCGAGAGTCGCGGTTGCCTCTGTAAAACCTTTCGTTCCCTCTCTCTTTATACAACGCGTACATCCTTCCGCGAAAGGTCGAGCTGCGAGGGAAGCAGGTGAAAATTAATTGTACGTGTTACCGGCTCGAGTAGCGAAGGAGCACACGGGTTTAGCCTCGACGGTGTTGGCTGTGCGCGTCGCGCAAAGTGCGCCTCGCCGCGTACCGGAGAGGACGTGTCGATCGATTTTGCCCTCTTCTCCCCTCTCGAACCGTCCGTCCGTCCATCCGTTCGTCCGTCCGTCCGTCCGTCGGTCCGTCCGTCCGTCCGTCCGTCCGTCCGTCCGTCCGTCCGTCCGTCCGTCCGTCCGTCCGACCGTCCGACCGTCCTCCTCTTCCTCCTCCGCGTCATCCTCATCCTCCTCCTCTTCCTCCTCCTCCGCCTCTCGCCGCTCCTCACTCCTTTCTCTTTCACGCCTTCGTCCTTTCCCCTTTGCGCGAGTCTCCGTTCGTTAATCGGCCGCCGTACGTCCGACCGCGTCGTCTCTTTCTCTCTCGGCGAGCCACCGATATCGAGATCGATAAGGTGTATCCGGTGACGTCCGCGCGCCACCGCTATCTTTTCGATCTCTGTGCGCGCTCGAAATATTTTCGTAACGCCGTTTCCTCGATAACGGTACAGACCGCTCTCTTGCCTTTCCTACCACCAATTTTCTCGATAAACATCGTGCGTAGTTTATTACATACGCGTACGTCGATCATGTACGTAGAGACCCGCGTACGAACGTAACGCGACGGGATATGCGAGTAACACGGAGATCTATATTTATATACATATATAGGTAAAATGTAACGGATAAATTCGACAAGGCTCGCTGTTTTTCTTCTCGCTCGCCGGCTTAACGATTAGCGTCTCTTCTTTATTCGCCGTCCTCCCCTTCGTCGTTCCCCGTCATCGTCATCGACGTTCGACTTTGATCGATCCTCCGCACCCTCCCCTCCCCCCCGGCCCGTCACTCCATTCGAACGGTTCGCCGCGCGTTACATAAAACGCGAACGCGTTTTTTTTCCCTCTAACCGGCGCGCGTTCCCCTTTAACGTCCGCTTACCGTACACACATCGCGCGTGTACGTATACGCGCCTCTACACACACAGCCAGAGACCGATATATTTCGGGGTACGATTATTTCTGGAACGAGCGAAAAATCCGTAGCATTCGAGGCATTCCCCTGTTTCCCCGTCCCAACAGCGTACAGGTAATACAACGTGGTCTGTTCGTCTTCGCCTTCTGCCCGTGCGTCCTCCGTTACGAGTCGCGCCGTGTCGCTTTGTGGCCGTGTCGATGCGAGCAAAGTGGGACTCGAAGAAGGCCAGAGCTGTGGCGTGGCGTTGCAGCGCGAACGTGAGCGTGCGTGGCCTCTCTCGCGCGCACAAGCGCACGATAATTATCGGCAGGGTAGGGCGCGATACTCGTTCGGCCGCGAAAAAGAAATCGACGTAGGTGCCCGGTCGCGCCGGTGTCCGAGCGCCGCGTATTTACCACGGTAAATACGCCGCCAGAGGCACGGTAAATTTATCCGCGAATTAACGGCGCGGCGTTCCTTCTTATACACTCGCGGGGCTCTCTCCGGCTCTCCGTAACTCCGCCGTCGCCGCGTTCGCGTACGGATTTCAGGCCGCGCTCATAAATCCGGCTCTTCCCTAGGGGCCGTGAGCTGCACGGGAGAGAGAGAGAGAGAGAGAGAGAGAGAGAGAGAGAGAGGGCGAGAGGGTCGGATTTAAGGGTTTTGCGACGGGTTCGGGTACCCTCTTTTCTCCTGCTCTGCTCTACTCCTCCTGCGTTCCTCTCTTTTCCTCTATATTTTAGAGGAAGGCCAGAGAGATCCTAGAATCGCGGGAAATTAAACGGACGTTCGGGACACGGGCGAAAAAATCGCGTCGCTCGTAAATTTCACGACGACCGAGCGAGCGGCCAGCCGTTTGCCTCACCTCGCCTCGTCTCGTCGCGCCTCGTCTCGCCTCACCGCGCCTAGCTTCGTTCCCTCGCTGCCGCTGTGAACAGTCGGCCGACCGGAAACTCGGACACGCCGTGTCTCGAAGACGGCGATCGCGCTCGCGTGTGCAGTGTGCACGCGCGAGACTCTCTATATAGGTACGTGGACTAAAAGCATCGTGCGGTGCGTTAAGGAAAAATAGACGTCGCTTATACGTATATGTGTAGGTACATACATCTATTCATCTGTACAGAAGAATCATAGTCGTCGTCGTCGTCGTCGTCGTCGTCGTTGTTACTCTTGGTAGTTATTCTATATCGCGTTAACGTCGCGTCGCGTGTCCGTGAGGACGAAGAACCCTATCCGTGGCAAAAGACGACGACGACGACGACGACGACGACGACGACGACGATAGAGACGACGGTTGAGAAAATCGGCAAGGGTCGAGGACTTGAAGAGGGGTTTTAGTGGATAAGGGTGCGGGGGGTAAGGGACCAGAGAAGCGCGGTTCGACAGCACATCGTCGTCGATGGAAGGAACACCGGAGGGACGAAAGGAAGAAGAGGACGTGAACGCGAAGGGGCAGGCGGAAGGGCGGCTATGGAACGAGGAACGAGGGTTGGCGAGGTGTAGAAGGGGGGAGGGTAGGATAGGTAGCGTAGAAGAGCGAGAGTATAGGCAAGACGAGAGGATAAAGCAAGATGCGCGTAGCGGCATGGCAAAGCATGGCAAGGCAAGGCATGGCATGGCAAGGCAAGGCAAGGCAAGGCAAAGCAAGGCAATAGCAAGGCAAGGCAATAGCAAGGCAATAGGAAGGCAAGGCAGGGCAAGACAAGACAAGGCAAGGCAAGGCAAGGCAAGGCAAGGCGAGGCGCAAGCTGGGCTGCGGCGGGGACCGAAGGACGGGGTGGGAGGAAGGGCCGAATGGTGCGGTGCCGCACGGCCAGGGGAAGTCCGGGTAGTGGGGCGGGAGTAACGGAGGGGAGGGGGTGGAACAGAAGACGGCATCGCGAGTCCGCGGAAAGCCGGCGGCGACCACCGCCGCAGTTGAGCGTCACGATTCGTCGCGACAACGTCGAGCGTTGCTAGTTTCACGCGTCCCCACCCCCATCGTGCGCTCTCGTGCGTAGCTGTAGCGTACCGCGTGCACATACAACGAAACAGTTAACTGTGAGCAGTGGAACCGGACGGATCAACTGATCGGCGACGATCACCTCACAGGTTCAGTAGTCGACAAGAGAAGAGCTACGCGACGCGGCGCGCTCGTACCGGCAGTTCAGTCGAAGTAGATCCTCCATCGAGTGAGGATCATCGGTGTCACGGTTTTCGCACGCGACTATCATCGGTCAAGATACATCGTATCGGTGAATAGTTTCGGATCGAAAGCAAAGCGCGCCAGTGTGTTTCCCGATATTTTCGATTTATCGAATAACGCGTGTTACGGGCATACGCACAGTCGTACGCGCCGAAGAAACGCAATTGAAGAATTGTTTAAATTTTGTCGGGTCGTCGCTACGATCTCGTTGCCGATCGACCCTAAGTGAAGAGAAGAAAGTGAATCGAAAAAGTGAGTAGTGAAGATCGATCAGTGCCGGCGTGCCATGCTTCGCATCATTTATACGGAGTGCTTGCAAATTCGTCGACTTTAGTTCCAGGTTGAAAGTTTCTTTTTCTGTCTCCCTCCTCTTGAATGTCACTGTTCCGTAATAGAAGAAACTTTTTTGCGAAATCTTTTTCACGCGCTCGCGCGAATTTCTCGGTTACGGTTACGGGGAAAAAGCGACACCAAACACAAAGGGACGAAGAAGAGATCGAGGGAAAGATTCTTTCGCGTTTATAAACGTGCTTCCTCCGTTCGACATTTTTTTCGTGTTTTTCCTCTCCTGTTCTTTTATCCTCTGTGTCTGGTCCGTTCTTTCCGAGCGTTGTCACGAAACGTCACAGCGAGCCTCGAGCGGTCTTGTGACGCGCGAGAAGGCGATCGATCGACGTTCACGTTCCAGATCGCGCCATCCAACTATATCGGACCTGCGTGTGGACACGCGAGGAATTCCAATTGCTTGTCCGCGAGACAGGGGACACACGCGCGCGACGTGCCCGATAAAGAAAGAGAGAGCTTCGCGAACTCGTCGTGCGTGCTGGTGTGTGCGTGTACCGTCCTTCGCCGATCGCCTCGTTTCGACTCGACCAGCGTCAATAAGGTGATTTCGATACGCAGAGAAACAGCCCCCGTGGAATTGCAACGATTTGGAGCCGATTTGAAGCCGATTTGAAGCCGATTTGAAGCCGATTTGAAGCCGATTTGAAGCCGTGACGACGATCGCCACGATAATAGACGACGCGATAATAAAGTGACGCCTCTGACACGACGATGACCGATACTCAATGTCGAAAGAACGTAGTACGAAACCGAAAAGAAAACTCGATAGCAATGGGCAACGATACGGAAGAGATCCGTACGCCGTATCGTTGCCACGGCGTGTGGCAGCGATTCGTATCTCGCGCAGTAGTAAATAATACCGTGTGTAAACGTGGTTACGCCGGTCGGGGGAGGTCCTCCTCCGTGGAATAGCACATGCGCTCACAGAGAGTAATAAAGAACTTTTTTATGAATGAAACAACTCGGTCGGGCGGTTCCCCTCCTCGTCTACCACCCTCCCTTCTCCTTGCTTGTGGCAGCACTACTCTCTCTCTCTCGCTCGCTCGCTCTCTCTTTCTCTCTCTCTCTCTCTCTCCCTCGCTCCGTTTGCCACACTTCTCCGCTACTCGGTCGCGTACGTATACCGTCGTCGACCACCTCCTCATCGTCCTCCTCCTCCTCCTCCTGCTCTCTGTCTTTTCATCTCTTCGTTTCTCTCGTTCCACGTCTACCCTTTTCTCTCTTGTTCCCTCGATCTGAAACACACGTCCTTGTCTCGGCGCTAGCACGAGTAAAACGGTGCACGTTGCTTTGGTGTTCTGGTGTTCTTCGCTTGCGGCCACATCAGCCAATCCGCAGTCCGCGCGGGAAACGATATTATTGCTGTACCACGAGGAATGAGTGGTAGGAATGAGAAAGATGAACTGGTGCGAGACAGAGACGCAGCTAGAGACACACGCGATATCGTGTCTCTGAGAGAGGTCGTACCGGGCAGCCGTAACAGTAGTCAGATCAGTTTTCGTCGTCGCGCTTAGAAACGTGCGTTTCGGACACATCGCCAACTTCTTTTCCTCGTTCGTTGTTCGCGCATTCGTTTGTCTCCTTTAGTTCTCTTTTTCTCACCTCCTATCCTTCTTTCTCTTGTCCAACGTGTGTATTGTGTATATTCGTCGTCCGCGAGCCCTGACGATCGCGCGCCTACTCTCCGTCTCCTTCGCGCGAACGGTGTACGAATGTGTAGCGTGTCTCCTCTCTGTTCTCAGTTCCGTCTTGTCTGCTCGCTGTTGTGCGTGCGTTTGGAACTCTCGAGCCAGCGACAGAGATACATCGACGACCGACGACCGACGACCGACGACCGACGACCGACGACCGACGATCGGCTCGCGAGAAAGAGACAGCGCCAATAAAAAAAGACACACACAGACTCGACGCAACGATTCGACGAAAGGACGGCCGTCAAGGACAAACGCGAAACACCCGTCGTCGCTCGTCGCGCTCCAATTCCGCTCGAGCGTAGTGAAATTTTCGGATTTCCCGAAACTCTTGTTCCATCGCTGCTTCCACCTCTTTCTCATCGACGCTTTCTTCGACGATCGATATTACGACGCTCGATGCATTTTCCTCCTCGACGTTACTCATTCCGTGAAATCAACCTCTGTTCGTAGCGAATTCGTTAAGTAATTTCGGATAGAGTTGGCGCGATTCCTCGGTTGCATTACGTTCTCTTGCAAGCGCTCGATAAATCGTGCTAAGCGTGGCATGCGGGAAAAAGCTTTAGACACTGACACTGATCAATTTTCTCTCTAACGTTTACAGGCGTTTACGAGGACGAGTCATCGGCTGTTGGAAATTCGCGATAAGTCGCGCGACAGATATCGCAAAGCCACCAATATAGATCTCCAAGTGATCGACAGAGGAGGTATCACGACGACGGAGGACGGAGGTTACAAAGATCGTTTCCGGGAAGGCGCAAAGGACAGTCGCCTCACCGGAATGAGGGGTGAATCGGCGCGACCGGGTAAGCGGCCCTTAAGGGCGCTTTCCGCTTCGGAGAAGATGGACGCCATACAGAGAGTCCACGAGGGAGAGAGCAAGGCATCGGTTGCTCGTGACATCGGTGTACCGGAGTCGACGTTACGCGGATGGTGCAAATCCGAGCACAAGATAAGAGGCATGGCAAGAAATTCTTCGACGCCGGATAGCGAGGCCCACTCGCCCGCTTCGTCTTCCGGCGCGAATGTGGCAGTTGGTAACTTGGCCGGTGGCTCGGCGAATTTGTCGAGCGAAGACGAGGGTCCTTGCGCGAAGAAGTTGAAAATAGATCAACAGACATCGGTAACGAGCGCGGGCACGTCGTTTGTAGGTGACGTTTGTACCGACTCGGATGGTAAACCAGATAACAAACCGAAGATCGACTACGTAGGACTGATGACCAGCATGGCCGGCATGAGACCCGAAAATAGTTCGCTACTTCTGCAACACTTGGGACTGTTGTCAGGCGCCACCGGCACACTGGCCAAAAACTTGTTGAGTATGTCGCCGGTTTTGTCACACGGCAGCACCGTCGGTCTTGTCGAGAACGGACTTCAATACACGAAGAACACCGGAAACGCGTGTCTTACGAACATCAATAATTTAACTAACAGCAACAAGAGGCATAGTCTTTCAGCGATCGCACCGACGCAAATGGACTCAGTGGTCGCAAAATCGTGCAGCACACGAAAAAGTTTGCCACCTGCCGCGGAAGCGCCATCAACCCCGGTGCCCGCCTCTCCTCGCAAGACAAACGAAAGCAGCAGTATTCAAAGATCGAGCGGCAAGTCGAGAAAGGAGGGGAGCAGTGGTAACAATAAGAAGGCAGACGAGGCATTATGGTTGTGGCTGACGCAGCAGCAACATATACTCGGTCAACAGTCGGCGAATTTGAATCCGAGTTTCAATCACCAGGAAGGATCGTGGTTCTGGCAGTGGTACAAGCAGTACAGCTTCCCGTTGATGACCTCGACGCCGCTAGGACCCAATTCGACCGCCAAGAGATCGCCCAGCAAGGCAAAAGCCATACTCGACAGCGTACTTTATAACAACAACGAGAACGTGAAACGAAGCCTGAACATGGACGAAGAGACTGCCACTGCCACTGCCACTGCCACTGCCACTGCCACTGCCACCACCGCCGTTGCCATCGCCGCCACGGAAGACCACGAGCAGAGTAACGGAAACGTACCGAGCAGCAGCGAGGAAGCGATCGCGCACGGAGAAAAGTTCATGAACTGGTTGGACAGATGCTCCAATCCATCGGTTACAAGACTTCAGCTCTTACAGTTCAAATATCTATTGAACTGTGTGAAGACATGTAGGAAGAGGTCATCTAGTGTGAAACAAAGAAGAAAGTAGGCGAGGAGAGAGGAGGAAGCTGTGATGCTAAATATATATGCTTAGGAAATAGTGTGTTAGCGAATGCGTGCGTCTCATGAGGTGGAAAAGAGATAGATAGAATCGGACAGAAACGGACCCAAACAAACGGAGAAAATGACAGTGCGAGAGAAGGAGACTACTGCTCGTTGTTCCTCTTCGAGTACTATTGTACGCGACATATCGTGGTCGTCGTCGTCGTCGTCGTCGTCGTCGTCGTCATCGTCGTCGTCGTCGTCGTCGTCGTCGTCAAAACTGAAGTCTCCTTCCCGAGGTCGAACTCTCCGCGTCCCGTTGAAACGATGCGTTCCTTTTTTTTTTTCTCTCTATTTCTCGTCGTTTCGTTCGTGCCGATATCTAAGATTAGTACGCCTCGTATTCTCGTGTTTCCGATTCATCCGCGCGTGTGTTATTTGTGCAAAAAGAGAATTGCGATAACCGGACTTCTTATTCTATTGATTTATTTAAACAAATTAGAGAATACAACAATGTGTTTCTGAAGCCCGCTCCTCATGTTCCTCATTCATCCTTTTTTCGTTTTTTTTTGTTCTATATTTTCGACTTATTTTGTTCCTCTTTTAGTCTTTTTTTTCGAGTTACCTTACATAGGAGCCGGGCTAAATCAAAATGGATCGTAACGATTCTGCACTTTCCGTATTAGAATCTTGTACATAAGAAGATATACCAAAATCGTAAATGAACTATTGTATTTATAACAAAAATTAAAATATTGGTACAGAGATATCGATCGTAGATTGTTTCTCGACTGATGTGCGATGTTCCATTTTCAAAATTTTTTACGAAATCCCCGCTATATTATCACGACCGATCAAACAGTGGATACATGCCATAAGTCGGGAATCTAGATCGCAAATCTGCGTCATCTACGATCGAAAACACGTTTTGTTTTAGTTTTGTAGTTACGTTCTAATTATCGCGTGATTACATTTAAGAGGAAACGGAAAAATTAATACATAGCTTCGCGTACGCGATACTGAATTGTGGACTGTGTTTTTATCCGAAACAGTTCTACCTCTGATTTTGTTAACGCGTTATTTACACATGATAGATAATAATAAGATTTAAGATACTGTGTACACGCGATTCGCACAAACTAAATGGTCCAAGCAAAATAAACGAAAAAAATCAGAAAAAAAATGACGAAACGATATTTGTTATGTCGATGAGAAATTATATATTATATATAAAAGTATACATATATTTCAGGACTTTCGTCGCTTAGCTTTACTAAGTAAAATGTTTAACGACAACATGTTTGTCTACTTACAATACTGAGTGCTTTGTCCAGCGGCTCGTACTCGACATAGTCACGAACAAATTTTCCGCACCCCTGCCACGTGTACAGTTCCGGAAATGGCAGAATACTCGGTCTGATAGTGGTAGACACGAATTTCTGCACACGAAACAATTTAAACTATAAAGACACTTTCTATCTCGTGATTTCTTTTTCTTACTCTTAAAGTTACTTTGTTACAGCAAGATTATTCCCAAAAAAAATTTTTTTTTTTTTTCGTGTATTTATTTTTGTTCTCTTTTTTTCTTTATTTCCCATCTGTATCCGAATCGTATATAAGTTTGCTTTTTATTTTTCCTCCTAGATACGCTTTTCTGGAATGGGAAACATCGTCCGACGAAACGATTATTCTTCTCGTTGTGGTTACATGATGTGCGTTAAAGGGTCAATAATCTTGCGGTTAACAAAGTATTGGGTTGTCCGGAAAGTTTCTTTCGTTTTACAAGGAAACAACGGATGCACGATATTTTTTGTTTCATATTATTTTATCGAATTACGTATGATCGTAATAATAGAAACGGAACAAAATGGATCATACGCAATTCAGTAAAATAATACAAAATGAAAAATGTGCGTCTATTGTTTCCTTCGAAAACGAAAGGAACTTTCTGGACAACCTAATATATTTATAACAGTTACAAATAATAGAAAACCAAAGCGAGCAAAGTACTGTCGAATGACAGTACCTGTAAATAAGACTGTGACATGCACTAGTACGCAAAGTGCATACCATGTATTGTAGTACACTTGAAATATCTATGAATAAATGTATAGCGAAGTTTATTTTTATTATTTAGATTGTAGAAGGAGGTTCGAGTGCAGTAGAAAAATTCCTACTACGCAGTTATATTTCCATTAGTTACATTAAATGAAGAACAAACGAGTAAGAAAGAATATTGATAATGGAGAGAAAAACTTAGGCTATATCAAGAATGACATTCCTCGTTACCTTTGAAAAGAACACTTTTGAACGACTCATAGAAAATTTCTTGATGCTATGATACTGACAATTTTATTTATAACAGGTTTTAATTTTTATACGGAAGAATCGTACCTTTGTACAATGAGTCGAAAGAAGTATATATAAAAAAAAAAAAAAAAAAAAAAAAAAAAAAAAAAAAAAAAAAAAAAAAAAAAAAAAAAAAAAAAAAAAAATAAAGCACGAAAATATTCGCATAATTCTTTAACTTATCCTTTTTTACCGAGAAGATGTACCGGAAGATATGTAGTCGCGAGTAACGAGAAATGAAACTTTCTTCACTGGAAGATACTTGAACGTGAGAATACAGGTTAAGTCTGTTTTAAAGAGTACCTCGTTGCAGGTGGATTGCGCAGACGGATCGTTTCTTTTTTGGCACTGAATATACATATTTTTCACGACCGTCGTTTCGTTTGTATAAAAGTTACTTACTGTTTAGATAAAAGGAAATAACGAAACACGTGTTGTAATGTGCAGAAAAAAGTGTATAATGTAAATATATATGATGTTATACATATATAAACATTGGAGAATCTTTTCAGTTAATTACGATGAATTGAGAGTACGCGAACTAATTCCCTGTACATTACTGTTGTTCGCCATTTTGAAATATTTAAAAATCAAGTACGCGACGGCTCGAGAGATCGCGCCAACGACGTATATTGATTTGTAACTATTCAAACGGACGATCTGTGCGTTTTTTAAAAGGTAAAAATCTTCGAACACGCGAAAAAGCATCTTGAATACATAACCTGACATTGAAAAAATTATCGTAGAAGGAAAGAACCGATAAATCGAAACTAACGTTCGACTCTTTCGATTAATACTTTTATTTTAATACTTAAAAAAAGATTAATTTTAACGAAATGAAATATAAATAAAAACAGAATTATTTAAACAACTGACATTTTCATAAAGACGTATTCATCACCATGTTCCAAACTTTGATCCAATTACGTAATTTGCATAGAGCATGCTATCTTTGATAATACGTATATTATGACTAAAATTACCAGAATGGTCAAAACCACCAATTGTAATTTTTCGAAAATTTTATAACTTTACAACGATACGTTTTTTCCAACATGTATAATTTTTAGTAAAGTGATGAAGGATTTATCCTTTAATATAAATTTTATAGTTTAGTCTGGTATTAGGGTTTTCAACCAGAAAATGGGAATGATAGAAATGAACCATTCATAGACCGCAGTTTCATTCGAATCCTGAACTTTATCGTATATTTAGTAATTTACTTACTTGCACACCGCATTCATTTTCGCACGCTAGTAATAGCGGTTTTCGATTTGGATATTTCACGTGAAATTGTTGTCGAAAATTTTCGGCGTACCACGCGAGCAGCTTTTCTTTATCGCTGACACTGCAATAACTATTCGGAAGTGTTTTTAGATAGAGATCTTCTGTGCGGTCAACTTCGGGCCAACACAGCTTGATTAGACATAATTTTTGTTGCACTTCCTGTATATGTTCTCGCGTTATTTCAAGAAAACTTTCGTACGTCGATTCTTTCTTCAATCTATCATCTTCCTCTTCCGAATAAGTTGGTTCACTTTCATAACTTTCATGACTTTCGTGACTTTCCTGATGTTCGACTTCCTCGGTCATTCGTAATTTCATAATAAATAAATGTTTTAGAGCAAAAGTAAGGTTAGTAATTTCAGCGCTATAACTTCAGCTTGTTATCGTTATTTATTTGTATCCAAGGTAGTCAGGATTCAAATCGTTCCTGAAGAATTGTTTATTGTCACGGTAACTTATGAAAACAATGTGTTTCTCATATACAGTAGTTTCTAGAATGCTAGATAGGCGGCAGCACCTTCCGTGCATATTTGAGCCACGAATCGACTGTGAAAAATATAATGTACGTATCAGTTGTAACCTTTTCGTCGCGTTTTATACATTAGGTGATTAGAATATACACGCAATCCGTCAACTTTTATTAAATTAGTAAAATCACGGATAATGCGTAGACTTTTTTATCATATGTTGCGCGTAGTTTTTCTCTGCGATACAAGAGGGCGTATATTTGCAAGGATTTCTCGTTATGACATCTGTAAAAAGGATTGTAAACGGTGGATATATGTACTTCAGTTATCAACTGAAGTATTAACGATAATATATCGGCAGTAGATAAATTTTATATTCAATTTGAATATGTATGTACACAATTATTCAAAGATTTCCTGGATATTTAGAATTTATATTATAAGAACAAATTACATTTCGTGCAAAAAGTGGCATGCAATAATAAGCGTCATAATTTTATTAATAAAAGTTTTCACATACATATCATTGGTATAAAACATACGCGTTATTAGAACAAAAATACATACAAGCTATGAAGACGATGTTCACGATGGTATATATATATTTTATTTATAAACTATAAATATAACAAATTGGATCGATCTTTTCGTAATATCTAACAAGACCAATGAAACTGAAACATATTATTAGTTATAAACGTGTTATATCATTTTAAAAATGACTTTGCGTTCTTCCATAAAATTTATGCGATTTAGGTCTAAAAAGATTTCGTAATGCCTTACGCACCATCGAGACAATTTACTTTCGCTCATCTTTCGTATATCTCTTATCTCGATAAAAGAACTTCAACCACATTTCTCTCCTATAACATTATTCATTCATTCACGTCATGGATTCTCATGTGTTACACGGAATATATGGCTCCGAGGAGCAACTTCAATTCGCGTCATTCGAATCTTGCCGCCACTTTTGAGCTGCCTCCCGTCTGGCATCCGGTATTAATTGCGATTGCATACCACCTAAAACGTTGCTCGTCGCTTCTGTAGCTAAAATAATTGGCTTCACAACAGTCGGTGGTATTTGTCGTAACACACCTCCTACAGCACCAGAGACTCCTTTTTGTTCGTGTTCTTCGCTAGCTACACGAACTAATTGATTTGCCGTTTCTCCTAAGCCCTGAAATTAAAAAATAAAATTAGCGATCTTATACTCCAGTATTTTATCATTCTAATAATTTACCTCTTTTACTAGCATATACGCATTAGCCATCCCTTCTCGAATATCCAATGGCTGATTATATCTTTTCCGGCGTCCTTTCTGTCCCTTGTGTTTACGCCTCACGCTTGGACCAGGACTCACCATATCATAAGCTGTCTCGGCTGTACTTTGTAGAGCATGTATCAACCTAGAAGTCAATTCCAACGCCGCCATTGCGGTAGACGTCGTGAAACTGTTTGCACCTCGTTGTAATCCTCTAATTATCCTACCATCTTTCTGGTATTGTTCGATAGGCAACCAGAACAAATCCCTTATTCCTTGAACTGAAACAGGCATATTATCGTGCTTAAACATATATATTACATTAGTCTGAATTTTATTTACGATACGACAAACATATACTTACACAATTGTACTAAAGAGTGCATGGGACCGACGCCGCCAAGTAAACTTGGAAGTTGATTCTTCTTTATATCTTGCAACCATTCGGAAAGTAGAAACGTTACTAATTTATCGAATCCCAGAAGTCCATGCCGATGCGTTAGTCTTTTCAGTCTTAATTCGGAGCAATTCAACTGCGCCAGACCCATTAGAAGCCCTGCTAACGGCCCATGAGTGAGGTCTACACGCTTTCCATGATAATCTAATCGAACAAGGACTTCAGGAGAAAATATCACACTCCTAACATGAATCAAACAAATCAAGTTTATCAATATCATATATCAAAAAGGGATAATTAGTCTGTAACTGTCATTCGAATATTATTTATAATTCTACTAATATTACCTAAAATATATTGGTTGACAATCTTCGTGAACTTCATGCGTCGGTTTTGCCTTCACATTGTTTTCTTTGATCATTAATTCATCCTCCAGGAGTATCAATAAATTCGGATCTATGCTATCGTTTTGTGATGTATTCGTTGGCGTTGGTGCATTAGGCGCGGAATCGTTCACACTCATAACCGGTGGATGATGCGTCGGTGTTCCTTGCTTGGACACTGGGGAGGATTGCGGATTGTTAGGTGCACTAGAATTCTCTTGAGCTTGCTTCGAACTGCTACCCAATTCGTTGAAAAATTCTATCAAGAACAGTAGGCTATCCTGGTCGATATTTAATCGCAACGGCAGTAGACTGAGTTTTAAACAACATTCTTGAGCACTTAATCTTGGGTCCGGTCTAACATGCACCGCTTTCATGGCAAACATGTTCGCGTGAGACTGTTTCGGTCTTGCTTCACTACTATATTGATATAAGAACTTGTTGATGTGCGAGGATGCCAATCTGTCTCTGATTTCTATCTCGTTTACCAATAATATTTGTCTTGCTGCTTCTGTCGTGTTTTCTGGATAAACTTCGTGTTGAAAGCGCACTTTATTCAACTGAAGTTCCATTAAAATATCATGACGGCGGCCAGGACCTCCCATTACTTGCCAATCGGTTGTTTCTTTAGATTTTCCACGTGGTGAATTTGGCTCACTTCCGAAATGTACTTCGTTTGGATTAGACTTATTGAAAGCTACGCCATCCCACCATGGCGACCTAGTTCTATAAGCGCAAATGTTATATAGTACAATGCACATGAATCGGTCACGTCAATATTTAATGACTAGGATGCATACTTATCTTGAGGCGCCGTGTTAGGACGAACCATAATGTCATTGATACTGACTTGTTTCTTGGTTGTCGGTTGGAGAGCTTCAAAATCTTTTCCTCCATACATGTGCCAGATCAGAGTCATTTCACAAAGGGTATACCTTAAAATTGGAGCTGGGAAATGTCTTGGCGCCTTAAGTAGATCAGTTTTACCAAGTGGAACCGCGAAGTGATTATCTATTATCCTTAAAGATTCTTGACAAAGCCAACGAACTTCTGGAACACCATGCCTGGGCATAATTCCTGTACCCGCTTCTTCTCCTAATATACAAAAATCTTCGTTTGGATCCTCTGCTTCTATATTACATTCTGTCTTGGTACATTTCTCAGTACTTTTACACATTTCAGGTACTGTCTGTGAAGCAGGACGAGGCTCATCGGGAAAGAAAAACACTTCCACCTGATTCTCAGTTACTACCGTATTACCATCTGTATTCGAAGGTATTCCTGTAACATAATTCTTACGAAATAATAGATATCGGATGTTTCCTCTTATACCATTTGATATTACCTTTTACTGTTTCTTCCATTGCTTCTTTCATCAAACTGTTAACACGTTCAACTTGACTCTTACTCAGAGTGTTAATACAGTCATCCCCTAGCAGACTTTCTTCGTCGCCAGAACTTGGTACGGTAATACTACTTTCGGCGGTTTCCATGTTTGGCAAAAGATCCCCATCATTGGCAAAATAAGTTAACAATTGAATAAGAGCACGTCCAGAATCTGAACAAGTCCGAACATGCAACACGTTGTTGCTTGCCCTTAAATCCACTCTAGGTGCACCACCGCACATTTTATCGTTTAATCTCAGCGACAATTCAAACAATCCTACGTCCATTACGCACACATAATCCCGACGAAGATCCACACTTTTTCCTAATTTGTTAGATATGAACAAGGCAATATCTTCTGCTATAAAACGTAATGTCGAGGTGTTCGTATGCGCAGCAATATTACTGGAAACACTAAAATTACCAAGAGTTACCATTGACCTTAATGGCAGATAAATTGGCCTGAAATCATGTGAATTTCCTATTACATTATTGTGCTTAGTGAATATTGCTTAAGTCGATGAAAATAAGAACCTATAATCGACCGCGCAATTCCAGAGATGCAAGTGTAATTCTGTTAATATTCCTGGCGGAGAATATCCAGCAACAGGATGATCGGCTACGTCCAAGCAATCTGTTAACTGTGTAAACCACGATGTGCCAGTGTTACACATTCTATGCCTCAATGTAGCATTTGCAATGCCTACCGCTACTCTGAAAGTCTATTTCAAAACAACTTATGACTATTCAATCGATTAATCAAAATGGTAATTTTATTCGTAGTTTAAAAGGAGGAAGAAAAAATAAGAAACGAACTTTAATACGGTGCGTTTGATGAGCAGCTTGTATCCTAATAGCGAGCATCACCATATCATCATTATTGTTTGTTCCCATTACGTTCTCGTTTAGTCCGCTTTTATATATAGCGTTTTGACAATGTTGCGGAATGTCGCTATTAATAGGTCTCAGTGACGGTGGTTGCGAAGGAGTCGTCATTAATCCACAATGATCCAACGACATCCCCCTTATCATGGCGCAAACGTAACCCAGATTCGAATTTCCTTTGTACGCGGTTACCGAAAATATCGTCGCATCTTCTAATCGAATTATTAATTCGCCTTGTTGCCCAGGGATGACATTGCGCATTGAGTCACGAACAGGAGTATACATGCAGAGGAGACCTTGATCTATATTCAAAATTAGTGCTAGATTGCTCTGACCATTTCTCGACATGTTGTTTTGATGCTGCCTATAATGTTTGTCGGCTGCAGAATAAAATATACCCCCTTCCTCTGAGTCCGAATCGGAATCATACTGAATCCTGCTTTTACACGTGCTAAATCTTAAAACAGAAAATTATACATCTTTTTAATCGAATATATAAAAATTATATTATCTGCTTTTAATGTTGGTTACCTAGGATAAACAGATTCTTGCAACAAGGTAGATGCCAAGTCGAGACCTATGTGATTTTCCATGTGCGTACCATACTTCGGTCTTGGCGCTGATGGTTTCCATAAAAAAAGATCAGTATTGAATCTATTGTATAGCAATTCATACAGATGTTTCGATGGTATTTGGACGGAAACACACGGGAAATTAATTTCTAATTGTATTCTGGAACTACGGATGCCTTCGTCCATAAACTCTAACATCTCTTCTCGACTTCCTGGTATGATTAATTCCTCGCCCTCTCTGTTGAATTCATAGAGCCAGATATATGTCGCGTCATGCTTTCGTAAATTAAAAAATATTATCACGCAAACCTTTGTTCTGAATCATCCTTGTCGCCTTGTGTAGGGGGTCTCGAGTGAGGGGTATCAGATTCGTGAATAACACGCTTTGAACTGAACGGAGATGGCTGATGTTTAGGCGTATTTTCTAGAGTTTCATCGAAACTAGAATCTGGCTCTCCTTCAGAGCTATCTTCCAGTTGATCGCTTAAACGTTGTGGATAGATTGTAATAACTATTCTAGCCCAATCAAATCCTTCGTTAACTTGTTGACAGGATGCATTATTTTTTTCATGAGTTGTAACTTTGCCTATATTTAATGGAACGTCTGTCTCCGTTTCTGCATACGAAAATAGTAATTTTCGAAACTGAATTTCGAAGTGTTTTTTTACAGAATGCGGACGATTCTTCGAGAAAATTGAATGCGGGCGAGAATGAATTTGCACATCTGTCATTTTCAAAATCATGTAATCTGTTCTCACTGATCTCTTCCACCATGGTGCCCGATTCATATCGTGCAAAGGTCTCAAATCTGGTATTGGAAACCTATTTTTAAATTATTGTTCATGAAATATTTTATAATTTCTGGATGGATCTTTGTTTCCATGTACGTGTATGTAAATTACCTTAATTTTATTGTACATTGCGACGAAGATATGTTTATGATAGCAGCAAAGTCTGACAAAGTGGGACTTTCTATGGCTTGATAAAATAAAGTTTGTTGATTCTAAAAATTATATAGCGAGAAAGTAATGGAAACTGCACAGTTTAGTAAATTAATACAGTAATAATACAACCTAGTAACTTACAGTATTCTTATTACTAGATACAGGATTACAAACGCAAATAGGTTGCGGATTAAGCAGGGCACATATCCTATCTACAATAGTTATATCCACTTCACTTTTGCACGGTTCCAATTCGATACTAAAAGGAAAAATGTAATGAAATTAAGTCAAACTGACATGTTTCAAACATACATATACTTACTCAATTGTTGTATATGGATCTGCACATTTCACTAGTTGAGCATATCCTGTATTTTCAATATCCTCTACATATTTAAATTTCATTTTAAAATCCGTTTTATTAGTGAAGCCAAAATTTGTTGAGTCCTCCTTTGGAAATGTAAGCAGTTCAATAAATTCAGTTGGTGGAGTCACATTTGCTCCAGAATTATTTGAATCAATTAAACATTCTACAATTTCTAAGCTGGCTAAAGTTAATGTCCCAGATACTACAGAGAACCATGAAACATTTTTTTCTCTCCCTTCAATAACTAACGGCGCAGCAAGTAATCTATAATAAGCAATAAAAGAATTAGTTCGTGGTTTCATACTTCATTTATCATATATTAACTTCAGATACCTAATATGACTTAAATGGCAAGCATCTAAGAGCACTTTTGATGCCTTATCAAAGTCTTTGTTTCCATATCCTCCAGCTCTGAACATTCCTAATTGTTTGAAAAATTCGTCCGCCGAATTTTTCATCTGACGTATACTGGAACACGTTAAACCACCTCCTTCTACGCACGTGGTTAGTATGTCTTCGTGTAGTAGGATTACAGCTATGGAAGATACCCTCACGTGAAAATGAGACGTTTCTGCAGATGGACTATTATCCACACTATGCCTGTGTTTCTGTTGCTTTGGTAAATTTGTTGCTGAATTTTTTAAGCTAATACTACTAGATAATATACTCCCGTCCATGCTAATATTATTGCTTGTGATCGAATCATTCATTGATGTTGAACCGGGTAACCGCATCGGTAAAAACTCATCTTTATTATCTGACTCATCTAAAGATGCCGTCGACCAACCTTGTGCATGCCTTAAATCCTGTTAGAAAATTTTTTTAAACATAATATATTCTTCCCAATTTTTCGAAATTGCACTATTACAACTTTTATAGTATACCATAGAACGTAATCCTTGAGTTGGATGTATTTGATGAATAAGTTCTCGTTCGACGCGATTAAAGTCACTACCAGCCATAGGCTTTTCCGTGCATGCTCTTGGCGCAACATTACTTACATCTTCTAAATCTGGAGAAGCAAGTCCATGCCCTAATTCAGATAACACGTGTACTTGCCGTGGACTTAAAAATGAAGTAAAGGATCCCAGTGTCACTTCTAATTCTACCTGAAGTAATTAGTTCTCTTTTACTTCATACCAAACACATTATAATTTAAAGATATTATACTTTTTTATATTGAATAAACCGAATTAATAATTAACTTTTACCTTTGGTCCTGAAACGCTCTCTCCTTGCTTTAATTTTAATCTTATTTCCTGTCTGCCTGCTAACTTAGCAAACATTATAGGATTTGATTCGCTTAAATTATTAATAATATTTCCTTCTGGAGGCGTTTGCATATTCTGAGTAGGAGATATTTGTGCAGAAGAAAAATGGCCATCTGAATTCTGTAAAGAAAAACTTCCTCAAAAAATTTGCAGTCATATATTTTTCTTACTAAATCTAGTAAAAGATGTTACTTTAGAATCTGGTGTAGAACCTCTGCTTGTTGTTATAATGCTTCTAGAGAAAGTTCTTGCTCGAGATGGAAATTCATCTGTGTGGAACGTCACACCTTCTAAATAAAACCTTTTTGTTGTGAATGCTGACACAACATATCCTTTTGTTGACTGACTAGGGTCTAACGAAGTACTGCTTGGATCTAAGCCTGCTTCATCCGAATATTCAAGATTTTTTATACACATTTCTAGTGCAACCCCCGTTGAAGAATCTAGTGGTACATGTTCCAAACGTATTACAGTATCTATAAATCTTACTTTCACTCTACATAAAACTGAAATACATAAATATTATATATATTCTAACAACATCTCATCGCCACTTTTTTAAATCATTTGCAAATCCTTACTTGAATCTATTGTTTGTGCAAACAATTCAACTCCTTCTAATGGCTGTGAATTTCCAGCATTTTTTGCATCTTCCTGTAAACACTCTTGTGCAAGTTGCATGCTGGATGTCATAGAGCTCCACATAGACTCAAACATCGAAGTTCCAGTTTTTGCTCTATGTCTAGGCTGAACGGTTAATCTTAAACTGGTAACTTCTACATAACTAGCTTCACTAAGCAAAGCTGACCATGGTATGCTAACAGACATTTCTGATACAAAACCATCAACAAATTCTAATGGAAGTTGTTGTTGCTCTCCCATTTCGTTAAGGGCCTGTTACAAAAAAAAAAATTCATGTGCATATTTATAAATCTTTTTACTCGCTTTTAAATGTTATTACAGGCAAACAAATAACTTCACGCATGGCCTAAAGCAATTGCCTTATGTTTATTTTTAGCTGAGGGTTAACAAAGAAACATAAAACAAAGAAAATGACAGTACCTGTACATCAAGGCTGACATTGGTTACACGACCAGTTCCATTGTACAGATCTACAGTGAGCTGATCCAATGTCAATTTTTCCTCCAAAAATTGACCCAGATATCGTTGTAACAGATACCTGCAAGCTCGTTTCTTGATCCCTTGAGACCAGGGAATGCATCCCAACCAAGACATATTTTCTACCCACGTTTGACAACCTAATCTATGAAAGACATGGGATTTTCGAAAGTAACTCTCGTCATGCGTCTTGTTATTAGGCCTGTTATTCGGGCACGGTGTAGAAATAGCAATTTATCCACGTGAATTCCATCTTTCCAACACGTGTCCACTTTGGTGCAATGATCCTTAACATAATACGGTGATTCGGATGTAACGGGGTTCTAGCTGCGTAATATTTTCCTTTGGATTGCAACTACACACCCATACACACACGCACGCCCGCATACATAGAATTCTGACTATCGGACAAACACTATGAAATGAAACACTGGTGTCTCATTGACTGAAATCAGCTGACTATGGAGAGAGATGGACCGATACATCTGTTTTCCAATGTTCCTTTCCCTTTACCGTATCGATGGATTTTTCGTTTCATATTTTTCTTCCTAGATTTTATGTAAAAACTTTATCATGTTCAACCATTTTCATAGTTTTTCGCATTTATGAACACGAGCATCTTCATTTCTATTTTCCTATAAAGAATGAAATAATACAAAAAGTTGAGGAATGAAATTAAATAATTATATCTTATGCTTTTCTGAATGTTACTTAAAGGAAAATTCTTTTGTTCTTCGTTAATTTTAAAAGCTATGAGATATGAGTGGAAATTATTTTTATTATATTACTACATAGGTGTTTGAATGTATATGTATGAAAGAATATGACTTTTTGGAAATTCAAAACATTAAGTATTATAATTTAGATATCTATATTCTGATAGAAAAGATCCTACGATAAACAACTAGATGTATTCTTTTTATTGTGTTTTTTTCTTTAAATGCATATGTAAATTGCTCTTTAAACCGAATCGAAGTGTGAAGCATTTATATCTTTATTTTTGTCTTTAACAATTTAAATTATTTGTTATGTATTTTTCATGTTTCACGAACAATTGTTTTTCGACAAACAATTTGCTTTTCTCAAATATCATTTAAAAGTTAATCATTTAATCAAGGTTTTTTAAAAGACGATGTAATCAATGCAAGATATGTTTGAAATGTTTACTAGCCTGAATGTGTCTATGTTCATAGTAATTTCTGTATATAATTTACTAATAAGTTCAGGTATGTGGAAATTGGTTGATCTGTCATTCGGATTATCTGATAATTTGCTAAAAATTAATTAAGGATTGTATTTTCTGTTCCTACAGATAACAAAGAAATTTTCTTTTGTCATTTGAAAGATGGCACTAACCAATATCTTACTTCTTAGTCAAATATCTGGATATGTCGTAGCTCTTGTTTTATCACTTTGTATCATCATACCAATGAGTTTGCATGAAGACGAATTTAGGTAGTTGTCATTCTAAATAAAACCGAGTCTCGGTATAACAAGTAGTATTAGAATGTATATACACGGAAATATGTCACATACTGATTAATATTTGTTTACAGAGGACATTGTCTATTGTTCTCAACAGGAACTTGGCAAGAATCAGATGGTCAGTTTGTAGTAAATTGGGCCTCACAAGCTTACTGTAATTACACGATATTTGTTGGTTTGATGTTGTTATTAACATCTGCAGTTCAAATTTATCGGCTTTCTCTACTTATGTACCGTGGAGAAGACAGTTCCTTCTTATCTGCATTCATAGATGTTGTCAGTTCGATATTCCTTACGACAATCACTTTAATAGCTGCAATTATTATTACGCTTGGATTTATGACCTGGTGTCGATGTATGACCAAAAGATTTCCATCTTGCGAATTGGCAGCTGGGAATGATATTGACAAAGCTGATGGTATAGACACAACTGGTTTTCACATTGAATTGGCTGCAGTCCAATTTGGTACATGGACCAGTTTATCTATTTGGGTTGGCTTGTCAGTATTCGCAGTATTAAAATTGTTACGATATCATCAATTAGAAAATATGAAGGTTTCAATGTACAGAGAAAGACAAAGATTAATAGAAGCTGCCAGAAGTAACGAAATACAAGAATCAACTTAAAGATTTTGATTGTCTAAAATTCTTAAAATAGTAGCATTTTTTTATTTTATTATTCATACTCTTCAGAGAAATATTTATACCCTCTGAAGTTAGTTTTTCAAACGCACACTTTGTTATAATCAATATAATCATAAATATTTAATGTGATCTAAGATGATTTATTTAATCTATTAAGGAGTTGAAAAACTGTATTTACAGAAGTAAGAAGTTATAATGTTGGAATGAATATGGCTTATACTTAAAAGATATTATTTATTAGCTATATCTTTGTGTTTATACATATCAAGACTTATATAAAATTGCAATTTATGCTTTAAATTAGGATTTAGGTTCAGTATCTTTAATTTAACTGATAGTATTTTAGTTTTTTATTGTGTATTATTTTTCTGTCCAGTTGTATATACAATATGTAAAAATTAATATAAATTACATTAAAATATATTATTGAGAAATATATTACATAAAGAACATGTAATATGCAATTGGTGATATTTGTAAGTATAGATGTAAGCAATTATACTCCATGAACATATGTATGTAAATTAAGAGTTCCATCTTATAAATAAGCATAAATAAATGTAGTAAGAACTATATTTTGTAAATATAAATGTTATATATATTCTCATAATATATCAGAATTATAATAATATATTGATATTTATTATACGAAAGAGGCCAAACAAATAAATATCTTATTATTAAGAAAACAGAAATTTGTTAAATAGAAACATATTAGGTTAAAATTACTCTACACATTCCAAGAGCATTCCTACGGCTTCCTACAGGACACGTTCTTAAAGGTGGATCAATAATTATGAATGGTGCAATGTCTGTTGACATACATTGTAAGTCAAATGTAGTTTCATTCACTCCTATTATTCCATCAGGAGCACAAGGACCACCTCTAGTTCTTAGAGGATAACATATATTATTATATTGTACTAAGCCATCTTCCAGGCAAGGATTTTTTACACATTTTGGTATAACTTCATCCTTAGGAAGTACAACATAATTCTGTGGTGCACAAGGTCCTTGTCTATATGCTTCATGACAACTATTATTCAATGGAAAATATAGAAATCTGGGTCTACAATCGCATACCCATGTACTTTTACTTCCAGCTCCAGGATAAAGAAGCATGTCTTTGGGACATGTATTTGGTGCAGCCACTGGAATACGTTCTGTTATCTAAAACAAAAAGGAAGACATTGTCTGGTTTTCGGTATATTATATGATTAGTCGTCTCCTTCCTTATGCCTCTTAATTATAATTACCGCCGCATTGCCGCTCACGTGAGATATCTCTTCATTATTTGGAAATACAATATCCTGACAGGATATTATATAATTCCATATTACTAATGTGATACCAAAAACTATCCACTTCATTTTTTATGTATAGTATAATAAAATCTTCATACAAAATTGGAAGAAGTAAGCCTTTTTGAAAGTATTAAATTATTTAAATTTTTTGTTTAATGTTAACACAGACATAATCAAGTAAACCTCAATTATAAAAAAAAGCAAATAAAGATGCTGACACTTTGTAGTACACTATATCTATGAATGAACTGAAATAACCCTGGAGTAAGTGGAGATTTCAAGGGCAAGTATAGTTAAATACAATAAGGAAATTAAAATCAATGACCAATCAACATTAAGCATTTACTGGTAATTCAGGTTTCACTCCCACTACTTTTCAGTGTACAGTTCTATATTCTTTTTCTAATACAGATAAAAGATATGAACTTTGAATATAAAAATCATTAACTCAAAACATCATATTTATTGTATTTTCTGTTTATTAAGTGCTTCATCACATTCATAACTGATTAATTTGATTCTTCTTCCATATATGGATCATATGTTTTTCTAATATCATTTGCACCTGATAAAAAGGAACTTTCATTAAATCCTGGCCAAGATTTAAACTCCATATAAAGATCAATGATTTGATTAATATTTAATTGATTAAACTGAGTAAATATATTATAATTTTTTTCTATTAATCTTACACCAAAACCTGGCATTACTTTCCTAAAACATTTGTATTAATAAAAATATTTACATATTAATATACTTTAAAAGCATTCTGAATAAATGTTACTCCTATACAGTTATACTCACTCTAATGTTGGTATTATCTTCAATGATGGCTTATATAAATAGTGTCGAACAAAATGCCAAAAATATATTAGCTGTTCCTTTCCACCAAATAATAATAAAAGATTAGATTTTGGTTCTAATTTAACAACATAAAACAGTTGATTATCATCCTCAAATTTAAGATTTGTAGTCCTTAATTTTCTGATTTTTTGCCATGGTAGAAATCCTTTCCTATCTAATGTTCCAAACATTGTATAATTAAATAGTACGTTAAACATAGTATATATAGTTAAACTTCCTTTACCACGGCATATCAATTTCTAAAAAGACAACAAATTGACAATTATAGTAATCTAAAAGTTTTTTAAGCTTCATTTAAGTAAAAGTGTTACAAACTGTTTTGACATTTATATAAAAAAAGTCTAAAGTAGCAGTACTAACATTCCATATAGATGGTGATAATGCAAGATAAAAAATTGTTCTTCCATGCATCATGAAGCCTGTTTGAAATATTATACTTATTATTAAATGTCTTATAAATATAAATTTAGTTACTGCTCCAATTATTTGCATACAACTTTTCTCTTCCCATTTTCTTTCTGGTACATTATTAAATAGTTCACATATGTGTAGATTAGGCGTAGCAGGTATATCAGGTGTCTTACTTAAATTTAACATTTTGGACATTCTAAGAAGATTTGCTTGTGTTATGTTAACTCGATTAGGAAAGATTTCTTTTAAACTTTGTAGTTCAAGATAAAATTCATTATGATTTTCATACAAATGTATAAATGATACACCAGCTTCTAATAACCTTCTTGTTAATAAACCATAGCCAGGATTTAATTCAATTACATAACACATATTTTCTAATAAATCATCTTTAATCAATGTAGCAAACTCATTGCTTACTTCATCGTTTATTAAATATGGATCGATCTTATTTACATTTAATGACAAATAATTTTTTATAATTTTCTTCCTAAATATTGGATCGATATCTTCTAAATATTTGAAAAGTGCAGGAGGAATTTTATTAATCTTATCATTTTCTATATCTAAATGGTTTGAGTTGTCTATGTACTGTGGTAATTGCATAAAACTTAAATATGAAATACGCTTTCTTATAAAAGAATGAATGACACTATTATGCAATTTCCTAGCTTGTACTATACATGAAATCGATAATGTTATTAATTTATGATATAACATTGTTTTTATTACTTTGTACAGCAATAAATATTATATTGTGAAAGACGTTTTTGAGGTTATGCCAATACATCACAGTTTGATATAGAAATCAAACAAAAAGTATAAAATAAATTTCACTTTATCACGTATTCTAAATTTTATTGTTATCTTGAAAATCTAATTATGAAATGTCATTGTTCTTTTTCACTTGCTGTAATCGAACATTTGTTAATATTGAGATCTGCATATATACATAAAGAGTACATTGAACGATAATACGTGACACTTTGATGGCTTTGATATAAAATAATCAGATCTGTGATATTAAAAAAATGATACTAATTTTTTATAATATCTTCATAATTTGCTTAAAGAAAAATGATATTGAAAAATTGTAGGTATCCGTTGAGATTGATACCATAATTAAACGTTTGCGCAATGTTATTATACGGGTAGTTATCTGCTTTGTTATAATATTGTACATTGCTCTTTTGATTGAGCTGATATCACGAATTTGTAAGTATTTTAACTCTTCTTTCTTTTTTAAATTTATATTTTTTCACAAATAAATTATTTTTCGTTGTTTATATTTTTTTATAATTTGGAACTAATAATATATAAGTATATTTAGAAGAATTATATTACATATACTTACAATTAGTGCTAATTTATTAATGGGTTTATCAATGAAATAAAGGAAATAGTTTAATAAATGATTTCTATCTTATAACGCGTATTTAAATTTCTAATACTTTGATTTGAAATAAATAAAATTAAATAGTTCTAAAAGTCTTTAATTAATTGTGTTTACGAATACATATACAATGTGAGTTAAAAATTTTTGGTGAAAATAATTTTTCGAAATATTATAATATTAGTATAGGAGGGGGGGGGGAGGGAGGAATAAAGATTAAAATAAAGATTATATTTCACTTTATACATATGTTAAAGGTTACTGCTTTCGTTATATAAAAAAATATGTATGACGAATTTTGTTATTTAATTTACTGCTACTACATTAAAGAATTAGTATGTAACTTTAGAAAGAATCTAATGTGTGAATTGCCCAATATAACCTTGAGAATTAACATTACTTTCTAAGCTTTTTGTTATAATTTTTTTATAGCTTGTGATCCAGATACTGGACACAATCATGTGTATAGTACATATTTGAAGCATTGTCAATAAGAGATCCAGTTTCTTTTTAAGAAGAGAAGAGCAAATATTCATTAATATCAAGAAAAACAGTTGTAAAATGGCACAAAGTGCTTGTTTATTATCTCGAATAGTGGCTTCTTCTATAACTGCTACAGTTAGAGCAGGTAAAATTATAAGAGATGTTATGGCTCATGGAGGTCTAAATATAATAGAGAAAGGCAAGGATGATTTACAAACTGAAGCTGATCGTTGTGCTCAAAGGTGTATTATTGCTTCATTAAGCCAGCAATTTCCAAATATTACCATTATTGGTGAAGAAGGAGCATCAAACTGTGAAGTACCGTCCGATTGGATTGTGACAGATGCGGATCAAGAAGTACTAAAATTAAAGTTACCAGCCTATCTGGAAGATATTGATCCTAAAGATGTGTGTATTTGGGTAGATCCATTGGATGGTATATATTTATATTGTTTATTTCAATCATCCTATGTTATCATAGTTTATTTATCAAGTATGTATATGAAATTGAACTAATATTTTTAGGAACATCAGAGTATGCGCAAGGTCTTGTAGAACATGTTACAGTACTAGTAGGAGTGGCAGTTGGACATAGGGCAGTTGGAGGTATAATTCATCAGCCATATTATAAAAATACAGAAAATGAAATACTAGGACGCACTCTCTGGGGTATTAATGGCGTAGGATTTGGTGGGTTTGCACCAAATCCTCCACCAGAAGGAAAAAGAATAATTACAACTACACGGTATAATTGGATTTTAAAATGGTTAAGATTGCTGTTGTTTTAAACAGAAAATTACAAACATGTTACATTCTTTCAGTTCACATTCGGATAGCAATGTTCAAGCAGCTATAAATGCTTTGTCTCCTGATGATGTTTTACGAGTTGGTGGTGCAGGGTATAAGGTAATATAATTAGTGTAGTTATTGTTCTTTAGTTATTTAGCAGTATTTTATATATGACATAAGTATTGTTCTTTAGACAACTTCATTGTTGTTATTTATTCAACAGGTGATACTTTTAATGGAAGGCAAGGCTCATGCTTATGTGTTTGCCAGTAAAGGTTGCAAAAGGTGGGATACTTGTGCCCCTGAAGCTATTCTTTACGCAGTTGGTGGCACACTAACTGACTTCTATGGAGAGCAGTATTCCTATAATGCAGCAACAGCATATTCAAATGACAGAGGTGTGTTAGCTACTGCTCCTGGTCAAATTCATCAATGGTATTTAAATCACATACCATATGAAATAAAGCAAAAATTAGAACAGTAGTGTCTATAGCTTTATAGAAAATGTTTTAACATATATTTAAACAGGATATTAAAAGATTCTGAGGATATGGCTAGAATAGAAAATTTCAACTTTCTTCTTTTTGCATTTCAAACTTTTTATAATTTAGTAAGAAAAATTAAAAGTATGTTTACAGAAATATGTTCTGATACAAGTTCACTAAATATCTATAGTTATAGTATCTTTTAAGCTTCTTTGGAACGAATGTAAATATAAAGGAAGAATATATTTAAGTTGTAAATGTCTCATTTCTTTTTGTCAATTTTTTACAATTTTGATTTGAGTGTATCGTGCAGAATTCGTCGTAGGATTTTTCCCGATGCAGTTCGTGGAATATTTTCAATGAATTTAACACCACCTCGAAGTCGTTTATGGCTTGATACGCGTTCTGAAACATTTTCTATTAATTCAATATGAAACAGCTAATTCAAAAATTAACATGTTAGTTTAAAAATTCACCATTTACGAATTTAATAATATCTTCTGCTGTTATATTAGATCCTTCTTGCTTAACAACAAAAGCAGCCGGTAGTTCGCCTGCTTCTTCATGCGGTAGTCCAATAACCGCCGCGTCTTTAATTTCAGGGCAGGTTAATAATATTGCTTCTAATTCAGCTGGTGGAACTTGAAATCCCTTGTATTTAATAAGTTCTTTCATACGATCTACTATATAGAAATAGCCCTGTTCATCGTAATATCCTACATCTCCTGAATGCAACCAACCATCTTTATCGATTGTTGCCGCGGTAGCTTGTTCATTATCGCAGTACCCTTTCATTATTATATCTCCTTTGAAACATAATTCTCCTACATTGTTTGGTCCTAGGGGTTTACTTGATTCATCTCCATCAATTGGTATTACTTTCGCTACATGTTAAAAAAAGTTATTAAAGACAATTTTGTAAAACATAACTCTTTATTTTTTACCTGATACTCCTGGAACTAACGTTCCTACACTTGTATATTTTGTATTATTATCAGGTGAATTCATCACTGCCAAAGTAGTTTCTGTTAATCCATATCCTTGCTTTATTATTGGCATATTTAATCTCTTTACAACCATCTTTGCAATTTCTTCGGATAAAGGTGCTGCTCCACACCTAATTAAGTAAAAGATACGAATTCTCGGATTTTGATAAAATAAAACATCATTTTCTAGTGGGATATGCTAAATAATTGAACTCACCAAATCTCTTTAATGCTAGATAAATTATATTTATCTACAATAGGATGTTTCGCTAAAAACACCATAAGTGGTGGCACAACAGTTATGTGCTCGATTTTGTACTTTTCTATGGCATGTAAGAATAGCTTTTCTTCAAAACGTGGAAGAATTATGTTTTTATTTCCAAAAACGAGTGCTACCAGCATCACGGAAAAGGAATACACATGGAAGAATGGTAACAAAGCTAAACCTGTTGTATTGGTATTTAGAATATTAGGCGACGCAACTGCAAGATTTTTTATTACAGACAAAAAGTTTTTGTCTGTTAACATCACTCCTTTTGGCAATCCTGTAGTGCCACTGGAGCATGAAATAACTGTCACATGATCATTAATATCTACAGAACAGGCATGGAAGTTGTTATCAATAATTATATTTGATGTTAGAGTGTTAATACTTGGTAATTTACTATCTATGGCTTCTGTTAACATTATAAGCTTTGGCAACCAGAATAGCTGAGGAACAACTTTGTATATGTTCTTTGCTCCGATTGCTGATACAAAAATGTATTTTGGTTTTGATATATTTAATGCATGTTTTAATTCTCTTTCTGTATAAAGTGGATTTAATGGGCAGACGGTAATACCTAAGTAAAATGCAGCACATACAACTGGACAAAATTCTAGATTGTTTTCACTACATATAGCTATTCGATCATCTTTTCTTAGTCCTTCTTTATTAAAGGCAATTGCCAATTTCCGACTAATGTCTAAAATATCTTTAAAAGTTTGTGATTTTCCTGTATAAGCATTTATCTGAAAAAATTTGTATTTTCAGCTAATATGAAGTAAATATATTATTCCTAAATAGTTTTTAACGTAATAAAAGATGATTTACCTGTGCTACCCAAGAACCACGAATACTTAATTGATTTAATATTAATTGTCCTAATGTTACATTCTTAAATTCCAAATCGGGCAATGGCGGTCCATGTAGAATATTTTTTTCTTGCATATCGAGAAAACCTTTTTGCATGTTTTATAACGTGCTGAAAAAAATACTTGTCTTTTACTTAGGAAAATGATGATTAGTAAGGTGTGCAAATAAGTATCTTATTTGAATATCTATGCTATAGGCTAATTAAAATTTATCTACCTAATCATGCAAACAAAGAAACTATAATTTTCAATTAGATTAGAATGAATATTTTTTTGTAGGTAATATGATTACATCTATTTACATTGAATATACTTCTAATATAATATAATATAATATAATATAATATAATATAATGTAATGTAATATACTTCTAATGGAAGATATAAAAAATTAAAATATTCAATAATGCCTTATTATGTTCATTTACCTATGATTATATGTATACGTTTTTTTCACACTTACTAGCGATATATAAAGTGATCTTAAGAGCTAAAATATAGGGAGTGGTAGAGTAAAATAATTATATATTTAATTTTCATATTAATCAATCAACATTTTTTCCTAGAAAGATTTATATTTGTAAATATAGCATTGATCAATTTATTTAAAATGCTATACAAACCCTGATCCCTTTATTTTTAATGTCTTTTTCTTATTATTATTTACAATTTAAAGTTGTCAATTTATGACGTACATACACTGCCAAAGATGGCAGCACGTATTGCGAGATTGTATGGAATGGAGATTGTACATATGTATATACTGATAAAGTTTAGGGTTTCGTAAATCTGTGGTATAGGTTAAATATGGGTGAACAGTGAAAACAGTTGTGCTCGTTTAATTTATACACAAATTTTTGGAAAACGATTAAAGAAAGACGTGCGTCGTGTGTAAAAACACGACGATTGATACGAAAATATGGGTGTACCAGCATTTTTTCGATGGTTGAGTCGGAAGTATCCTTCTATAATAGTAGAATGTATCGAGCAAAAGGTAGGTTAGATTGTCTATTTTTGTGAAGAATATTTCCCTTGTAATACACAAAAGTAGATGTAAAAATTGTATTTTTATTGTGACTTTATAGCCGATAACTACGAATGGTGTACGGGTACCGGTGAATTCGGCAGAACCTAACCCAAACGGAATAGAATTTGACAATTTGTATCTTGACATGAATGGTATCATACATCCTTGTACCCATCCAGAAGATAAGTAAGTATTTGTGGTACAGTAATTATTAATTTACAAGACGATTAAACAAACATCATATTATATCTTTATAGGCCAGCGCCAAAAAATGAGGAAGAAATGATGGAAGCCATTTTTGAATGCATTGATCGTTTATTTCGTATTGTGAGACCAAGGAAATTACTTTATATGGCAATTGATGGAGTTGTAAGCGTTTATATGAAACTGTTAAAGAAAATGCGTGTGTATAATTATTATATTCATGTTGATTATATTTATAGGCACCTAGAGCAAAAATGAACCAACAAAGATCAAGAAGATTTAGAGCTTCAAAAGAAGCAAATGAAAAAGTTAACGAAATAATGAGAATACGTTCTGAATTAACTCTGAAAGGAGCATCTTTGCCCCCAGAAAAACCAAAAGAAGATCATTTTGATAGCAATTGCATTACGCCGGTTTGTATAACATTTTTTTGATGTATTAAATCTCGTACGTGAAGAATAATATTTGGATATAATTTAATCACAGGGCACGCCATTTATGGCAAAATTGTCAAAGTGTTTACATTACTACATACACGATCGTTTAAACAATGATCCTGGTTGGAGAAGTATAAAAGTAATTTTAAGCGATGCGAATGTACCAGGTGAAGGAGAACATAAAATAATGGATTTTATACGTAAACAAAGAGGTAAGTAAACAATTAAACATTGAAAATATCATTGTACTATATGGAATATTAAATGTAAAATATTTTTGTTTATGTAACAGCACAACCAGATCACGATCCCAACACACAACATGTTTTATGTGGAGCCGATGCTGATTTAATTATGTTGGGACTCGCAACACACGAACCTAATTTTACTATTATTCGTGAAGAATTTAAGCCAAATAAACCGAAACCATGCGACATATGTGGTCAATTAGGACACGAAATGCAAGAGTGTACAGGTGCAGAGGTTAAGCAAGGAGACGAAGCAAATACTTTTGGATCTGAATGCCAGTATATATTTGTGCGGTTAAATGTCCTCAGAGAATACTTAGAAAGAGAGTTGCAAATGCCTAATCTACCATTTAAATACGATTTTGAGCGAGTTATCGATGATTGGGTGTTCATGTGTTTCTTCGTAGGAAACGATTTTCTTCCTCATCTTCCATCTTTGGAGATTAGAGAAGGAGCAATTGATAGACTCGTTAATTTGTATAAGAAAACTGTATATAAAACAGGAGTACGTAATATATGTTAAAGACAAAGATATCTGATCAGGTGTTCATATTTACAGTAAACGAAGTAAGAAACATTCAATAACAACGCTTAATTACAGGGATTTTTGACAGATAGTGGAGATGTAAATTTAGACAGAGTTCAACTTATAATGTCCGAGCTGGGCGATGTCGAAGACGAAATTTTCAAGAAAAGACAACAGAATGAATTAGCCTACAAGCAACGTGAAAAAGATAAAAAAAGAATATTGCTGGGAATCAGTAATAATAAACCAAAGTGGATTCCTACGGGACAGTTTGCACCAACGGTATGTTTTAACTTACAGTTAGTAAAGATTTATCTTAATAGTACCGTTTAATACATATATTTTTATTACAGCGTATCGGCGAACAAGTGAGTCCAGTACAAAACGCACGTTACGAAGCTTATCAGATGCGCGTTCATGGTCAAAATTATCATACAAGTGCAAAAGGAAATTCTCAAGAGATGTTAGAAAGTATGATGCGTCCTGAGGTATGTTCTAGGTTTCTATTTTTCTTCGTACATAGTTTGTTTGTACATAGTTCGTTTGTTCGTAAATATATCGATTGTTTGTAGAATTCAACTAATCAAGTAATGAAACGTAAAAGAGAGTCGGTTGAAGACGAATCGGACGACGATCAAGCACACGATGAAGTTAGATTATGGGAGGATGGCTTTAAAGATCGTTATTACGAATCGAAATTCGACGTGTCTCCTGATAATTTAGCGTTCAGGTAAGATTAGTTATATGATGAAACATATTATGTAGATTCTGAATTATAATAAATTTTATTTAATTACATACAGGAATAACGTAGCGTTGCAGTATGTGCGCGGTTTATGTTGGGTTTTACGATATTACTATCAAGGTTGTGCTTCGTGGAAATGGTATTTTCCGTATCATTACGCACCATTCGCTAGCGATTTCATCAATATCGGTGGTCTTTCTACCGAATTTGAGAAAGGAACTACACCAGTAAGTACTTTGAGATTCAATCAATCGTTGCAAAAAAATGTATTTTCCTTGTTTCGGATGTTTTAGTTCCGTCCATTAGAGCAATTGATGGGTGTATTTCCAGCAGCTAGCAGTAAACATATCCCTGCGCCGTGGGCAAACTTAATGATCAATCCAGTAGGTTGAAATTCGTTATATGTAAATTATATGAAATATAATTTCCGATACTTATCAAATTTTTCATGTAACTTGCATTAGAGATCGCCGATTATCGACTTCTATCCGGAAGATTTTAAGATTGATTTAAACGGTAAAAAATTTGCTTGGCAAGGAATAGCTCTACTTCCTTTTGTGGACGAGAAACGATTGTTCAAGGCATTGGAGCCTTATTACGATTGCTTGACAGAAGCAGAAAGTACGTCTATTTTAGTAAATAATAAGATTCGAGTATACGATTCCTTCGAAGTTCATAACTTTATGTTGGTATTATTTGTTTTTAGAGAAGCGAAACATTGAAGGAGACAACCGGCTATACGTAGGACTTGGCAATAGTGGTTATAATTTTATAAAGGGACTTTATACGAATCACGTACTATTTGACGCAGAAACTCAAATATGCATAGACAGCATGCGAGGTACAGTCTTATTAGCAGACGATTGCGTCGGAGATGGGGCTACTTTACCATCACCCATAAACGGTCTACCAGTCAGGAATAACAAAGTATACTGGTACGTATGAAATACACTAGATCTTAAAAATATTTATTTCATCTTAGATCAGAAGTACAATTTTTCTCTTTTTTCCGTTACAGTGCCAGATTCAGAGATCCAAAATATAGTAGTAGTTTCATTTTCCCTGCGAGGAAGTTGAAGGGTGTCAGAGAACCACCAAGAGTTTTGAAACCTCAAGACTTCGATCAAATGAATCGTAATACTGGAAACACTTGGAAACCACAAATTGGTTTCACTCCCTCCACGCAAGTAGCTTCACTGAACGACGCAGGTCGTAGAATACTTAGGTAGGTTACAATAAGATCTTTATAGTACTTGTAGTATTTAATCAATTTAGCATGAACATGTAAACACAGGTATTTTTTTTTTTTTTTTGTACGTAGACATTACACGAACCACAACGGAGTGCCACCATCATACAATCCCATATCGACACCACAGTCCCTATATCCAGCACATCACGGTAAGTTACAATTTCATATATATACCTTACCTTAATTTATACCTGAATTTATCGATGTTGAGATAGCCGTTGATATTCAAAGGACAATTAAGAATTAAGAAATAAAGCAGAAAGGAACACGAGTCTGATTTATATTAGAAAACAAAGTGGTCACGGCGCGTTAAGTTCTATGCTCATTGTGAGTCACAGCCCTTGATCTTTCAAACAATAACGTGCTTATTAGAACCAAATTGAAGCGCACGCGACTCTTTCAGATTACCGACAACGCAATTCTTCGTCGAATAAAAACCACGTACGGGTGGTATTCATTGTTTTCTGCACCCTATCAGAAGTCGCGGCGACACCCCATCTCGTCATTTGTGTACGTGTTTCGTGTTCTATGCGTCGATCGATTAAAATCGTCCCAGGAAAGTCTTTTGTTCGTCGATCCGACACGTTTTTTCTTTCGCAATGTTATTTTAGTTATAATCAAACAGAGCCATAAATTAGCTAGTACCTTGAGTAAGTACTTGATTCGTAAGGACGAATTGTAGGAAGCTGACTCGCATAATAATTTCCACCTGATAATCTGCACCTTGGAATCGATTATAATCGAATAATCGCCACCCGAACAAAAGTTGACGTTCGTCAACATTTTTTCTTTAAATAAATGAAAAGCTAAATCCACAGAACCAATCCTATATCCTCCTATATCCTTGCTCCATTGTACTTTGCTTTTTTCCTTGCATATATAGATGGCGAGGGAAATCATGTTCCGTCCTCGTCATCCTCGATTCACCGTCATCCCTATGCTGGCTACATCAAACTCGTTAAAGTCACCGAGAATTGTCCCCGAAAATTGGGAACCGATTAGGGCCGTTCCAATTAAGAGCCGACCACCGACAGTTGTTAACGACCTTTGACTTCGTAGCCACGCAAGATTTTTCCATGTAAAATCCGGCTGACAGACTAGCGAGGCGGACAGGAGAATTGATTCTCCGTTTGCTGCAAGTTAGTTGCTCCTTGGCTCGATGTAGAATCGAAAGAGAGAGAAAAGTGGAGGAAGGGGGCCGCGAGGATGGGAAATCGGGGGTCAGAGGCGGGAGCACGAGCGTGCAAGGGGTTTGCGAAGCCGAGGGGTTTCGGTGCCGGATTAGCTTCGAGGGTAGTTCGTCACGTAGAGCGTGACTTCGGCCGTTTCGTTGTTTGGCACGTCGAGGTGGAACCAACGGTTCCACGCTTTTCCCCCAATTATAAAACAAACGCGGTGCACTCTGTAATTATCCAATTAGTGGATGTTCCACCATCATCGCCTGCTATCACCGTCGTCGCAACCATCGTCAGAGGCAAACCTGCCGCCGGCTTTTCACCAATCGCCCGTTCTCTCCCCGAGCAAGTCGATCTGTCTGCCTGAGATTACAAAGGCGAACAAACGACCATTACTTTCTACCAGCGATTCGTTATCGTTCCCCGTCGTCGACGTCCGAGTTCCTCCCGTGGCCCGTAGCGGTACACCAGCCCGAGGAAACGACTCGTCGACTACGCGAGCTCTCTAATGGCCGAGCATCTGTGTTTCGATCCGCGTTTCTTCGATGCACAGACGGTCGATGGTTTTCATGTGTTTTTTTTGTGGCCGATTTGGAAATTTCTCTCCAACGGTATTATGGAAAATTTCGTGGCTGATAAAATATTCGATGATTGAAAGATTGTTAGCAACGATTGTTAGCGCGAATTCTTGGCATATTAGTCCTCGATCGAACGAAAGTCGATCAATTGCATTCTTCCTCCTCACCTACGATTACGCGAGTATCTCTCACGGTATAAAGTCGCATACGCACTGTCTTCTTCGATAGAAATTTACCAGACGAGAGTTTATTGATCTTGCTTGCCACGGAAATCCTGAAATAAAAAATTACAAATTGTCGTAATTAAAACAAGGCGCGAGAAGAATTATTCGCGAATGATGAGAATGCAGTTGGAAATACCGATTCCGGGAAGATGAATTACGATCGTTGGAGGATGACAGGAGCAGGAGGCGTGATCGGGTGGGTGCACGCGCGACAAGAAGTAGCCCGCGCGTGACCGTAAAAACAAAACGTTGTTACACGGTGTGTGATTGATTTACCGAGGGGTGTAAACGCCAGGCACACGCGTGACCTGGTCGAACGGACCCTTCGTCCAGGAAGTCGCAGTCACCGTCCACGTATGCAAGAATTCCAACATTCTCGTTAATGCGTTTAATTTCTGCATCGAACACATTTCCGCGTCGTCTGCCTGAAATCGACGTTCGTTCTAAGACGATGAAAGATCCAGCAGGACACTTTCACGGTGGATACGGAGGGATCAACGTTGTTTGGATAATGTCTCGAGCAGACTCGGGAGGATAGACAAGTTGAAACAATAGTCTCTCGATGCAGAATATCGTATTTTGCTACAATCAGGCGAATCACCGGACAGGCTACTACAGGAAGGCTATTACAGGAAGGTGTACAAAGAGCTGCGGCTGATTTGCAAGTGTATTTCGTGAATCATTGTAGTACCACGGGTCAAGCGCACGTTACGTAGCAAGCAGGTCGAGCAACAAGCGGCTAAGGTAAAGCGAGTCAGCCAGCCAGCCAACCAAGTAGCAGCAAGCAAGCAAGCAAGCAAGAAACAAGCAAGCAAGCGAGCAAGAAACAAACAAGCAAGCAAACGCTTCCTGGGGGATGAAACTGAAAGGAGGAGAAGGTGGCGAAGGGGAAGCAGGAGGAGAGGGTTGGTGTACGTTCGTTCGTCCATATCTTCGTCCAGATGACAGGTGCAGAGGCCCCTCGTTAGACAAATTAAGCTTCGTTCCTGGCCTCCTGCCTCCATGCCATAGCGTCTACTCTCTACGGCTTTGTCCGTCTGTCTCTATTCCATCCTCGTCTCTCCGCGTCTCTGTGTCTCTGTCGCGCGCGCGCGCGTCAGCTCGTTCGGGACTGGTTTCGAGTGGACTGCAAACACTCGTGCAGCCAGCGGTAGCAGAGCCTCGAATCGCGCAGACACCGGGCGCAAGACCAAGAAGAACCGTCCGGAATCGTGGTGCTCGCTACCACCAGCTATCCTAACGGTGATGCATAGAATTCCTTTCGAACCTTCCTCGCCAATTCACGCAAGCGTACCGTGGCGGGATCTTCTTCGTGGAAGGTTTACGAGGGATAGACGATAGATAAGGTGACGATTTCTTATCACGACGACGACGACGATGCAGATGTTACGCATGTCTTTCACGTTTTCTGAAAGTTCGACATGTCTATGATCGTGATCTTCTCGATGTGAATGTAGGCGGATACTTGCTGCTGGAATATCTTCTTTTTTTTTTTTTTCTAATAAATTACCCGTTACTCGATTTCCACGTGAGATTACTTACACGAAAGTGAGAAGTTTTAACCATAAGGCGATGGAAATGTATCGAGAGCAACAAAGATATCTTGATCGTCGAGCTGTCTGAACGCGACGACCGTACGAAACTGTCAGAGTGCGTATTTTCTGAAAGCATCCACGTTCACGGCGCATCTTCGGTCTCGATTCGCCGGTGGAAATTACCTCTCTGGGCCGCGTCCCATCCATCGGCAGCGAGGTGTGCCGCTTCTATTTACCAGCTTCTCTCTTTCTCTCCGCCTTTTCTCTGTCCCACGCGGAAACTGGCTGCCGCATTCACGAGATATTACCTGTAATGTCCGCTGCATCCATTACGCGTCATTATCCATCCATTAGTCGTTTTCAGATCCGTAAAACGGACGGTTCGAAAAAAGACGTTTAGACGCTCCGATGCGCGGAACGGGCCAGCCTTCTTCTTTCATTCGCCTTTACCTTTATCTTCTCCCACGGGAATATTCCTTCGAATATCCTTCTCGCTTACCTTGAAATTATTCTTATCTTGTATGGCAAGCTGTTTACCGTAAATATACGGAGCAGTATAAGATAGCGAACAAGATAGAAACGAAATCAGGATACTTGTAAATTTTAAATAATTCTCATCGAAGTTTCAACTACATATTTCGAAAAGACGTTGAATAATCAAACTTTAGAAAATTCTCGATAATCTACTCTCTTGAAAGCATCCTCGTTCAATCTCCGACAATCGACGGTAATTTAAAAAAGGTAATAAAAGCGAAGGATGAGAGGCGATTAGCAGACAAGCATTAGCGACTTTACGATTGATATGTCAGCGACTATAAGCATCGGTAACTCGACGGTAATTACGGGTTGGACCGGTAACGAGGACACGTGTTTTCCATGGAAAAACTTCGATCTCGAAGACGAGTCGAACAAAGCGATCCAGAAGGATGAAGTAGGAGGAGGAGGAGAATGAGGGAACAGAGGCTTCTTCTCTAAATGCTCGTTCACCCTCGCCTATTCATTCTTCACGTATGTCTACTACCTGCGATACAGCCTCCCCGCCATTAACTATAGGATCCATTCATCTTCGAGAGCATAGGTGAACTTGTCCTCGCGATCTCTTCAGACACTCGATGATGCCCGCGCTCTGGCTCTCTTTGGCCTGAAACTTCAAAGCCTGCTCCTTTCTCTCAACGAAGACAGAGAAAAAGAGAAAGAGAGTAGGCAAGAAGTAGGCAAAAAAAAAAAAAAAAAAAAAAGATATGCGTTTTATTATCAGAACGTTTTCTTCTTCTTCCAGTACATCTTTTACCGTTCCATCTAATTCGTTGTAAACAGATTTATTTCCGTGCCTGGCAAGCGCAGAGAAAAGGCTAAAATGATTTGTGATTGGTAAAATTGAATATCTGTAAAAATTGTAAGATACAAAGGAGGGTAATGACGAGTCGCTGTTCCTTTTTCTTTTTCTCCTTTTTCTAGCCGAGGATTCGTAGAAATTTCAACGTCTCCTCGATTAACAAAAATATTGAAAATTTTTTTTCACAAGACTTTCTCTAATTTGGCAAGGAATTCAGAGTGGAGTCGAGTATGTGGTTTATTGAAAATTCGTACGAACCACGGGGATAACGATACGCTCGTGCTCCCATAGCCCGGCAACGGGGACAGATACGGTCTCTGTTTTCCATGGTGTGGGACTGACGGGCGTCACCGGCAGCGCCGTGGCTAATTTCCTCGGCATTGAACCGCATTGTGCTCTAAATCGGCCTTCCCGCCTTCGAAAACCCACCCCCTTCGTAACCGCATGGGCAACCTACACCGTATCTCTCTGTAGGATCGTCCGAGTCCATTTAACGCGCCACGAGATTTGTTCCTTTTCCCTTATTTCTCAGTTTTCCTGTTATCGGAGAAATCCTAGGTAATTTTCTCTTCGTCTCGCTCTAGATTTATACGTCCAATAAATTATCTCGTATCCAGTTTAATAAGATTTTTTTGCAAATTTGGCTTTCGACGGTAATTTCGATAATAAGCTGCAATCAACTTATTGACTGAATTTTGCCCCATCGCTTCAAGTTTCGATCGTTTGCAAGAGCCTGAAGAGAGAGAGAGAGAGAGAGAGAGAGAGAGAGAGAGAGAAAACGACACTCAGCGTTTTATTGATTTAATAATCGTAATTACGAGAAAACGAACAATTTCTCGTTCAACTCTTCACCTTAAAACGTCGAGTCACGCGTCAAGTTTTCAAAATCGAACGATTCTTAACATTTCACGTCCAGTCAGCTCTAAATAAGCTTTTCAGCGTCTTTACAGCAATCCGTAGCCGCCGATATCGCCTAAAATTGTAAGAGAATAACGAAGGAAAACCGAGGAAATTTCATGGTCGAAGCGTGCACGATGCGTGAGGTCAGAAGAAAAGCGAATTAAGTCCGGCTAGAGTGGTAGATTTAATCGCGCTATTTTTTACCTCGCGGAGGAGCACGGGTGAAAAGTCGTGAATATCCGCGAGGTGTCAGCGAGCCGCGGCTCCTTCTTCACCAACGGTAAGAAATCGTGAAACGGGTTGAGGATGCGTGGAGTGGCGAACCGGAGGGGGTGGGATGAGAGAGCGACTCGACGTCGAGAGGGATCCGCCCTCTCGTCAAGGGTCCAGCCAGTAGACAGTCTCACTAATTACGCCGCGCCTCATTAGCGTGGAAGCCTGGCAGTCGCTTAAGGACACGTACGACGAGTCTTCTTCGGTTTCGTCAAAGATACAGATTTCTTTTTCCCTTTTCTGCTCCTTCTTTGCTTTACCCTGCCTCTGTCTCGCTCCTTCCTTCTCGCTCTTTCTTCGTTCTTTCCTCTTTTTCTTGTCTCTTATCTTTGCTAACGGATGAGAGGGAAAGGCAAGTGAAAGGGGGCTGGTCCTTTGCCGCGACTTTTCCTCTCTCGCTGACACTGAAATACTNAAAAAAAAAAAAAAAAAAAAAAAAAAAAAAAAAAAAAAAAAAAAAAAAAAAAAAAAAAAAAAAAAAAAAAAAAAAAAAAAAAAGAAAAAAATATTAGCAATGAGAGAAATCCTCTTGTTGCCGCGACGCAAGTGTTCGAGGAGCACGGGTGTCCGCGCAGAGATCCACGGGGTGGAAATTGCAGTAGGTACGTGGAGAAGTACGTGGTTTCTTGGGTAAAATTGGGAACGATAAGAGCGAGTGTTTTTCCTTTGTGGCGAAGATTTCGGCTGTCGTCGAGAATAATTTATAGGGACTGTTGGACAGGTTGCTGATACGTAGTATTTAACAAGCGCGTTATTCAGATGTTCACAGATATTTGACTATTTTTAACGTGGACGATTTTTAAGGAAATTCTAAATTATCCTATCCGAATATTTTTAATATATTTAATTGTATTGAAAATTATCAATTTTATGTAAAGATCTTTACACGCATCAGGGATTAAACAAAAAATCTCCTCGTCCTTCGATGCAGTCGGAGCAATCAGAATCGTTAAGGGACACAGGAGGGGCGTTTGGGATCACTTTGATTATCAATTCTTCGCTTGACCAGCTTTGGTCCACCAGGATCGTCTGACCCGAGGCAATTCTCTCGGCGAGCGTGAAACTCTATTAGAGCCAGGAGGGCCAGCAGCTATGGTACCGTTTCGATTTGTTCCTGTGAAGGGTACGTGCGATTTCTAGTGGCTAATAGAAAGGCTGCCCTCGACTCTCTATAGTTACTACGAGGCGGAGGAGGCAGGGGTCGATTCGTTTGGTCTTTTACTTAAAGCCAAACCGACCCCATATTCGTTTATATGATCGATATTATCAGACAATCAGTTGCCTGTTTAATCGCGGAAATGTCCGATTCGTTACCGTCCGATACTACTTAATAATTCATGCTGACACTGCAGTGCTCTCTGTTGCATTGCTTTCTCTGACTTTTGCAATTCCTAGCGTAATTACGTACAAGGCAGAATATTTTTCTTTCTAGTTATCGTACCTCGCAATATCTGAAATTCTGAATATATTCAGAATATTCTTTGCAATAGCGATACGTAGCATCGTTCCTTAATTTCTCTTGCGATACATGTTTGTAAAAAATATCTAAAAGATCCGAAGCTCGCGATACAATGGCAAACAATTTTACCAGGACAGAAAGGAACCGAATCTAAAGCAAAAGAAAAAGGAAAAGATATTCTCGCAGCGTTAGATCTATTTTGCCTGAAATTCTCGTTACGTTGACTTCCGGGGCTAATTGAAGAGTCGAGGACCGACACGTCTGCTCGTATTACGTTCCCATGAGCTAACCGGGGACGAAGGTCCTCTATCGTTCGCAAGAAAAAGAACGGCCGCGAGAGAATTTTCCTTTCTTTTTCGGATCTCAGCGGATCACCTGAATGGAGGAGCCTCTTTCACGTAATAAAAGCAAATGATGCGCATATCCTACGTTCTCCGGCCAGCCAAAGAAAAGATACGTTGTTTTGTCGAGGGATCATCATCGATACACCTGTGCACTAACTTCTAACTTTCTTCTCTTTGCTCTCAGAAATAACGCGAATGCACGTAGTCCAGTTTTAGAGAAGAAAATCTTTACCTTTTTCTTCCTAATTTTTCCATCCAAGTTAGTTTTTTCTTCCATTTAGGATTCGTAATGTCCAATTTCTCTTTCGTAGTTTCCACGTTGCGTCCTAAAAAATAGTAAAATCGTATTAATAACGAACGTAACGTAAATTACTCGTACCTACATCTACGAGCTTACGTGTATCCGAGATCTAAAAGCAGTCATCGGAGATAGAGCACAGGCTGTATAAGTTTTGAAAAAGGAGCAACCTCGTACTTTGACCCTTGAAGTGAGAATGCATCGGTCGAACGTGCGTTTAAGCGACACTATCCGGTAAGAAAATTCGCGTGGCCTTCCTCGTGGGATTTCTATTCGGTCCTTTTCCTTTTCTAGCTCTCGTTCCAATTAACCTCGAGGCCACGAAGCGGCTACGAGCCTTTCGCCTCGCAGGATGCGAAGGAGAGCATAAAGGGGGCAGTCGAATGAGATTAATTCAGAAATGACGACCAGTTCTTGTTGCCTCCCTGCGTACGCACGATTATATACGACGGATGTGCACGCAGAGAGAGAGAGAGAGAGAGAGAGAGAGAGAGAGAGAGAGGCTGGACAACTCCCTGAATATATATGTAAACACGCTTCGTAGTACCCTTCTTTCTACGGTGATTTTGTTTTCATTCCTTGCTTTTTCACATCCTCTTTTTATTCCTTTTTTCACTTATGTTCTAGTGATTTCGTTTTAAATGTTTTTCTATATATGTCTTTTGTGGTTGCTTCTAACTGCTCTTTCTTCGCCGTGTTATACGATTAAGCAGCACTTTTTAGACGTTCACTTCGCCCGCTCTCGTTTTTTAATGTAAAACGCAGTTTACACAATGCACGCCTTGATTCTAGTTTATCAAAGGTTCGATTCTCTTCGTCCTCGTTTAAAGATGCTCGGAAGACGCTTTCGCGACTGTTTAATCGTCATTGCCGCATCTCATATTTGCTCCTTCCTCTTTTTCACGCGATGTAAATTACATTTGCGTTTCTGGGTCGCGCGATTAACCGAGAGAAACGAAAATCAATCGTGGCGCGTTTGCAACGCCGAGTATTCGACGAATGAAAATGTTTTCCGTTTTTCCCTCCCGCCTTTCCCTCGCCTGCCGGCTCGCCGATATTTTTCTCTGTCCCGGAATCGGAGCTTTTCATCGTTCCTCTTTCTCTTCTCCTCTCTTTCTTTCGTTTTTTACCTTGGCACCGTTTCTTCGCGCTCGGTTGCCTCGAGAACCCGCTCTACGCGCGTTTGTAATATCAAGAAACCGCGGCGTCGGTGAAATCCTCGGTTTGTATCCTCGAGGACGTAAAGAAAAGGTGAGTCGGTCCCGAGGGTGCGGTTTTCCACCTCATTTCCGCGCGAACGCGGCGAACAACGGATTCTAAATCCGGAGCAACAGAGAAACTACCCTTCTCTGTCTTTCCTATTGCGTTTCTTCTATTCTATTGTACCTTGCTGTAGACATCGGCGAAGATCATCCGTCGAATCGGATTTTAGCAGGCGCCTTGACCGGTTTTTTAGACATTGTGCGGTTTTCTAGAGGATTGCCCAACCTCTTTTTAAAGATCTTTAATGCGGTAATTCCTATTCGTTGTCATTGTCATCGGAGATTTTTTTAAGTATAATCTCGATCATCATCCTCTTGCAAATTTCATTCTGTATGCAATCAACGTATTATTTGGATTCATACGATATTAAGCAATTTGTACATCACACATCGTACTGGTGTTTCCTTGTTCGGTGAAAATTAATTTTATCAGCCAGGCGTTGTAATTTTCGTTACCAAATTACTCGATGACTTTAACTTTTATGCAAAGCCTACGTAATACACAGGTGTAAACACGTCGTCTCCGTAGAAATCAATAGATCATGGTCTAGTAGATTGTAGACGGTCGATAGATCGAAGGAAGAATAAGAATTGCAAGCGCGTTTGAAGTGGGTCCCTTTCTTCCTTTTCATTGCAGATCGGAAGTGTAAAAGGTTCTCCAGGCTTAAGTGGCCGGATCCATGACACGTTTTGATTCCTGCGGAACGTATCAGGTTTCGGAACGTACGGTGGCCGTGTTCTTCTCGGTTAGGGAACGATCTCGTTTCTGAACGCGTCGACTTGTTGACCCATCTACCAGCCACTCCCGAAGGATCCGATTTCACCGACGTTTCGAGGACTCGCGACCGTGCTGACCGTCCAGATCTGGCCGTGGAATCCTCTTCAACTGGCTCCTGCGGAATTTCCTCGGACCACCGCGTCGAATTTCGCGGTTCCGCCGGAAATTTGGATATTCTTCGCTGTTTGCTCAATCAAACTACATTTCCTCGGTTCTCCGTGTTTCCACGATCTTGCGTCTCTGTCGATTAATCTTAAAACCATGGTACGAAAATTCAATCGTTACGTTGCTACAAAATTTGAGGTCTAGTCTTGACGTCTGCTTCGGTGATAAGTCTATAAACGGAATGCAGGTTCGTCGTTTCCTGGCATGTTCTCGCACGGCCACGCTCTCCTCCACCTCCACCTAATTCGCAGCTCTCGAAGGGCCCTTGATTTGGCGATCTGCGCGAAAGTCTCGCGGCGCCTGAAACGCGAGATCCGTCGACACAGTTGCGGAGACGCACGGATGGTTCGCGCGTTGCTTCGCGATAGGGTACGAGGGGCAGAAGAAGTAAAGTCAAAGTACAGAGAAAGGGAAATAGAGCAAAGAAATAAAAAAAAGTGGAGGAAAGATCGAAATGGGAAGGAAAAAGGGGGGAAAAAGGAAAGGAGAGAAAGGGAGGGAAAGAAGGGGATGATATCCCTCTCAGTGTGTAGCAGTTGAAGGAGACGACGCTTCTCTTTGCAAGAGTAGAGATCCTGATGGGACTCGGGAGGGGCGTATTTACAAGGAGAAGAGAGAGAGAGGAGTACGGAAGGAAGACAGGCGGAGGGAAAGAGGAGAGATAGGGGACGCAAAGGGGGCCAGGAGGAAGAGGACGATGGGAGTGAAGCATCCTCGACAGTTCTAGGATACTCCTTGCCGGTATCCTGGGGTCCTCGCTGCACAAGGACCATCCTCTTCCTCTTCCTCTTCTTCGCGACGCACTGTTTTCCTCTCCTTTTTTCTACCAGCTTAGGTCTTCTTCCCTCTTCTTTTCGTTCCTTTCTTCCTCCCGTTCCTTTCCTGACTTCCTCTCGTGACGTTTCTGCGCCTGCGACGTTTATACCTCTTCCTCTTCCTCTCCCTGTTCGTCTTCTTTCTCGTCTCCTTAACTCCGTTACAAAGCCGAGTAGCCACCTTTTCAGCGCTCTTCTCGCTTTTCAGGATCCACCGCGTCTCTACCGCAACTCTTCAGTTCGCGACCTCCTGTGCACTCGTGTGCTTCCTCCCTCGCCGCAGCTCCTCTCTCTCTCTCTCTCTCCCCTCTCTATTCTTCCTCTTTCTTCTCTGCTTGTCTCCTCGTTCTCCTGGAACCTCCCCGGTATACTCGCGCGTCGAGCAAGTGTGTAGGATTCGATATCACCTAATCACGATCCTCGAGCGGGAACAGACTCTTCTCTCGACGACTTTTCGACGGCACGAGGGGCGTGATTGTTTTTTCTTCTGCTGTCTCTGTTCACGAGCGTTGCCTTAATGGTCTTCCGATACGTCTTGTAAAAGATTCGAGGACCTTTAAACGACTTGCGGTTAGATGCTTGGTGAACGGTATTTGACTTCATGGGATCGAGTTTGATCCCGTGTCGCATGCGATCGAGCTAAAGTTTCTGAACGTGGATCATTTTCTGGACGATCCTCTAATTTCTTACCACGTACGAATATCAACGAAGCATAATAGAAAGTGTCTATTTTTCTTTTGTTTCGCGTTTCATTTATTCACCACTACTTACGAAGTTTCAATCCTTCAGTCGTGCTATATCTGTCTTATTATTTTTCAGTCATATTTCCTCTATCGAATCTATTTCGTTGTATTTAATGCGTCTCTGTATCAAAAACGGAACTCGTGTTTTTCCCTGTCTTCTAACGAAATAATAAAATCAACGCGTACCCAATCACGGAAATACCAATTTGAAAGTATAAAATGGCTGAAAGATCGTCCAAAAATCGAGACAGCACTCGACTCGCCTCCTAATCGTCGAGTCGATGCCTGTCTCTTATGATCGTAAATACGGTGGCTGTGGTTTCCGGAGGAAAAGGTAGCGTGGATGTAAACGCGGCCATAGAGGACGCGAGAGCGGCGGAGGTAATGCGCCAGCTGAGGCAAGGGTCCTTGCTTTGACTCCAAACTCACCAGTATAACTGAATGCCTCTCTATAGGCCGAGTACGTGCTTCTAAGTGCATCCTGATTTTTCGAAGCTCTTTGATTATGCCCTCCTTCTCTCTTTCTCTCCCTTCGCCACTCCTTACCCCCTTGTATTCGCGTTCTTCCTCCATCTTCCCGGCTTTACCTTCGCTCGATCTGCAAACGGAGGACGTGCAAACAGCTGACGGTCTCTTTTCCTCGATACTGCGACAATCGCTACGTTTTTCCTTTTACTACTAATACTTCTTAAGGAAATGATATTTTCTTTATTACCTAGGAAATTTGATTCTCCGATCTTTAATTTTTTTTTTAATATGCAACCTTCGTAGAATTCCTTTATCTATTCGTTCGTAGTTTAACAATTATTTAACAAGAAAGAATACTTTCTCGCGTTATCAAATCGGATCTCGCTATCGATTTCTTAAAGGCAACTCCTTACGCCTTACACGGTGTAGTGAAGAAATCGATTTACGGATTGAAACGGGCTTTTGGACGGCTCGGGTGGCGGTTGGATCTCTTCACAGGTGCACAAGTAGCTGTGTTGATTTATTTGATAAATGAGTAGTGGATAGGGCTTTAAGCGGGCGAGAGAGAGGGAGAGCTCTCCAGCGGAGAGTCCTACAACGCCGAGCGCACTACTCTTTCGCTCCTCTGCTTTCGTTTCCTCTCTTCATCTCTCTCTCTCTCTCTCTCTCGCTCTCTCTCTCTCTCTCTCTCTCTCTCTCTCGCCTTCTCGTTTTTTACCCCGACTCCCTCTTGCCTCCCTGAAATCAAACGTAGAACCAGTTGGACCGACATAGGTCCCGCGAGTGCGATTCAAACACTCTCACCGTGGCTCCTCTTTGCTACTTTCATCGTCAATGCGATTTTCACTGCTTGTTTCTCGCGGTACACCCTGTCTCTTCGAGCTATCCGGCAACAATACTCTCCTGGAGAATACGCCTGAAACGATACGAAACTGTTACTATACCTGATCCATAATCAGCTGCTTGGCATCGCAATTCAGTTACGATGTTTTACAAATATCAATAATAATTTTATGACGAAGTATTGCACATAATTAACGATACCGATCCTTTCAAGAAGATATCAAGGAAGAAACGTTCCAGAATGGACAAGTCCCACGCGCACGCGAGACGCGACTTAATCCAAAACGGCTGAGCAAGCAGGCCGTGCGAGCATCGTCGGAGCCAGCTATGCAGAAATCCGCGTTTTTCTTCTCTTCTTCGTGGCCCGCCAATGTTCCGCCGATGTTCCGCCAATGTTCCGCCGATATACCGTCTCGTTCGTGGAGGACTAGAAAGCGAAAATATTGACTCTGTCAGCCGGTCGGTTCAACGTATAACGCGAAAGAGAAGCGGCCGCTGGAAGGCGGTACAAATTAGGGGCGGATATCGTATTGTTTCGGAACAATGTCAGAGGGATTAGCCAGTCCGTACACATCGAGCGTCCACGTGAAAACGCTCCGTTTCGTTCCCCTTCCAACGTCGTTACAATTGTACCGACACGGCTATACCGATTTATCCAGGAGAAGCCGGGAAAATAACAAAGGATCCGCGTCTTTCCAGTCGCAACTTCTCGCAGACGTGGCACACGACGAGATCTGCTCTGCTTGTAATCGAGAAGGGACGACGATCAGCGATTCCGTCGTCGTTATCGGCGATGAATAATTAATGTTGTTAATGAATTAAAGATCACCGTGGGTTAAAGAAAGCCAGCGACTGACTGGTTGGCTCGTTAAATATTGGCTGCATCTTGCAGCTTCGCCAGCGTGTATTGATTTCGTCGCGTCTCTCACTAGGTATATAAATAATTTCTAATCTGAAGAACGAATACATCCCCTGATATATGACGTTGTTAATCTGAAAATTAATTTGAAAAGATTTTACAGCAACTTCCGTCAAATTCGTGACAATTGATAAGACTACATGTATATATATGTACGTATATATATATACGTATATGTGATTACGTAGATTGATATTTAATACTACCTAATCGATAAATCGGTGATATAGGAAGAAGAACGATTGGGTGAAATTTTTTTTTCTTATCAGAGACACCGATGTGTTAAAGCGGGTGGCAAAGGCGTCAGATAAGGCACCATCGTTGATTGGATCACCGCGAGAAATCGATACCTCAGCCCCCTCTTCTCCGGTTCGGAGCTTCTCCTTCTTCGTTTCAACCTCTGTCTCCGTCCTTCCTCCGAGAGTACACGCTCTCACCCTCCTGCCCCTCTCGCCGTCTCTCTCTCTTTTCTGTGTTCCTCCTCGTGGCCGCCGCCGTGGCTGCCTCCAATTTCCCCGTGACGGGCTCCTGGAGGATTCTCGAGTGCCCTCTCATCGCCCTCTGGGCCATCCAACCGAGCTCTGTCCGGCAGTCTCCATGCCAACACCCGCTCGATAAATTTATTGGTCGCCTCTGACACGAGTGCTTCTGCATACTTCTTTCTCCTTCTCTCTGCTACTTCGTCTTATAACGTCATCTCTGTCGCGCTCGGATACACCGTTCTTGCAAGCAGGGATATTTTCTTGGCCGATGCTCAGCCACGGGACCTCGCGAAATGTCACGCGACTCTTGCATTTCGGCTTACCCTATTAACGCTGAGCTCATCTCCTCGACCGCTAAAAACCGCTCTAAGCTTTGTTTCTTTCCGATGAAAGAGGATTAGTTTTCGATCGCTGGCGTTTCCTTACTATTTTTAGCTGTCGGCGAAAAGTCTCCAGTTACGAGAGGTTATGGGCAACTTAGAAATATGTACATAAAGTCGTACGCATTTTATAGAAGTAGGTACGTACTTTGAATCTCACGCTGCAATGGTCATTTGTAAATCGATATGTCAAATTTCGCATTCGGACGAGATCTCATCGAACAAGTTAAGTGTATAGCACGGACGATGGAACAATTCCGAATTGATACCGTGTGGCTGAGAATCACGTGACCTCGAGCTGCGATATGTCTCAAATTACCGTAAACTTTAACGGCTGATCAATTTTACGATCTGGTCATTACCTGTTTCATACGTTCTCCAACTTTCGACAGAATTTAGTGAAAAATAGAAATTGAAACTTTTCGAAATATGTAACGAAAGACGCAGCGATATAATCCACAGTACCAGGATGCACGTACAAAACGTTCGTTAATCACGATCGAACGATGCAATCGTCGTCTAAGCCGGCGTGCAATTAAACGGCCGGCGAATTACGGCGGAGCCTGCATTGGTGGCTACTCCGCAGCTTGGTATTGGATCTCGCCTGTGGATGGGACTCGAATCAATCCGGTTCCCCCTTCGCGAAATTGTAAATAAATTAGGAGCTACGCGATCGCGAGAGTCAACACGTTACTTGCGCGCGACCGATCCCTACCTCGTCTTTACCTCCCCCTCGTTCGTACGTGTGCGCCCGCTGCGTGGCGCCACACACGCGTGCCTCTGTAGCGCTGGTTGCCGGTGCGCATGCGCGAACCGAGCGAGCTCATTCACCGCGGTGGGCGTGCATTGCACGAAGCAGACGAAGATAGACAAGGCACGAGGGTGAGGTTTGCGGAGAGCTGGAAAGAGAAAGGGTCGAGGGTCGGGAGGAGCACATAGACGAGGGACCAACACACCGTCGTTGCGTTTATTAACGCACGTTGCACGGTGGGGTTTGCTGGCACAGCATCGGCTGTGCGGCAACCAGCCAGGCAGGGTCAAGTGTTTCTCTCCGTCCTTCTTCGATCTTCGCCCTTTTCCGTTTCCCCTCCCCCTCGGCCTCCCCGCCGATCGCTGTGTCCCACCTTCCCGCGCGTACCTTCCCCTACCATCGACTCTGTACCCCCACCGTTTCCCCGCAACCCCCTGCGGGTTCTACGGTCGCCTCGACCGAAGCTGAAATATCCGGAGAACGAAACGCGGCTGCTCGCAGGTCCAACTTTTCTCCTTATGCGCGTTACGTTTCCGTCTTCCACCTCTTTTTGTTCCTGGTTGACGATTATCAACTCGCGATAAATAATCAGTCACGACGAAGCTTTGAAATTTTGAAAAGACACGATATAAAGGTATTATGAGAACTGCAAACTATTCGGAATCTCACGTTTCTAAAAATGTTCGCAATAATCGACGTGGGCCTGTAAATGTTCGATGCGCGTTCGAACGATAATTAGAAAACCGCGGTACGTCGAAAATGTCGTTGGGAATTTTAGTAATAATTACGACGCGACGATCGCGGGATAAATCGGCCGAAATCTCAACGTGGATTTCGATAACAATCGACGGGCCGTGAATGCATTGGCAAACGTCCAGCGATGCGACGCGGATTCCGATAATCATCGATGGACGCGCTATAAAACGTTCCGAATCGCGATGCAGATTTCGTCAATGTGAATTTCGATAATCGTGAAATCCTACGACTATTTCGTAAAATATCCAAAATTACGATAATTAACGAGTATCGTGCAATACAAAAAATGGCTATCAATAAATGAGCCGAATCCTTCGAAAGTTACATTGATCTTTGATTTCACAAATTCGAAAGTTACAAGGAGCGATGAAAAATAATGTTACAAACATTATCTCTTTGAATTTATCTTGAAACTTACCAACTTCGATAATAACAAGAAGAGTAAAGTTGATCGGTTCAACTTCCAAAAGGTTTAACGATTCTGGATAGATTGATTCTGAAATTATCTTATAAAATATCGAGAAATTTCCTAATGGCTGTAAAACGATGTACGATACGATAACTTTGATACACAAATTAACCCTAGAAAGAGCTATACGTCGATGGATGAACCAGCAACGACGGTAGCTGGTTTGCCTAGCGGAAGAGAGAGAAGGTTGTACATATTTTCCTCTCGTGCGAATCACCGCGGTCGACAGAAACGGGGAAACGGAGTTGAACCACGAAGAGAGGAAGAAAGTAAAAGTCGTCCGCAGAAGGGGGAAGGGGTAAACGTGTCTCCTTTCTCGTTTCGTTTCGTTTCGTTTCGCCGAGGCAGGCAGGCAGGCTCGTCGAGGCGCTAGAAGGGCCGGCGTTCGAGGGCCTCCATTACCGACGACTAAAAAAGAGGAACAGGAAAACGCTAAGAGAAAACGAGGAAGAGGGTAGAAGGCCAGGGGGCGTGGGGTAGGGGAAATCTTGAGTTGCACCCGGCTCGTTTCTTCTTTTCCACGGCTCTGGCAAAGGCGAGAATGAATGCGTGCAAACGGCAAAGGGCGGAAGAAGAAAGGGAAGAACCACGACGAAAGAACGGAAAAGAGGAAGGAGAAGGACGAAGAAGAAGAAGAAGAGGAAGAAGAAGAAGAAGAAGCAGAAGAAGAAGAAGAAAAAGGAGGCGGAGGGAAAGAAGTTGAAATCGCCAGCACGCGAGAGAGGTACCGGCGAGAAAAGAGGAAGCTGAAGGAGGCAACGGAGAGGACCATATACAGAAAAAGAGAAGAAGGAAGAAAGCGGTCGGAGGAATTACCGGTTCGTTGGCTAACTGGCTTCATAGAAGAAAAACCTCTTTATATCTCGCGCGCACGCACGTAAGCTGGTAGCGTGGCTGAAAAACGCGCCTTTAAGCCTCGAGTTTCATCGAATACACCCCGTGTACGAGTGGTACGCGGAACAAAGCCACCGGAAATCGCCCGAGTGGTACTCTGGCCTGCCTGGCGCCATCTTGTACACGGCTACCAGCCACGATGGGGAACGCACGCTCTTTACTCCCTCATTGTTCTTGTCGTCAGGTAGTTGCGCCACATTCGGATGGAACATCTCCCACCTTCCTTCTTCTCTTTCCCTCTGTTTTTTACTTTGTTGTACCCTTCTCTCTTGCGAGATGTCTTGAGACTAGCGACGGAGCAGCGCCGAAATTCTGACCACTTTGATGTCGAGACTCTGTCGTTTGCAGGCCGGAGATGATGTTACGCGGAGACGCGAGTTCTTGGTGCTCGTTAGAGATTCTGATGGAGCTGATTGTTGCGTACGTTGTTAATTACAGGAGGTATAACTTGCTATTATCTCGGTTAGATTTGGCTTGCTGTAGACCGACCCGTCGATCTCTTGACGTTGCACTTGAGCCTTCAATTCGAAAAAAGATTCTTGTAGTTTACCGTTTGATACTTGCTTTAGCGTTGGTGATACAACAAGGTATTTCAGGTTTCACTTACTATTCAGTAACCTTCTTCCATTCCAAATTCTATTCGTCGTATGCCTCGGAGATGTATCCCGATTCGAAAGTTGCCAATACGCCAACCTTGACCGTCCCGTTTTCCTTTTTTCTTTTTAAATATCGAAATCGCTATCCGTTCTTCTTACGCAAACATTATTCCTCTCAAGCAGTTGGGTTAGGTGGGTGTAGGTAAACATTGTATAGCACGTGTAAGTAGAAGGTAAGCTAAAGCTAAATAAGCGTCTTCTGCTTCCTCTTCGTCTGTCTTCTCGCTCTTTCTCTATCTTTTTCTCTTTCTCTTTTTCTTTCTTTCTTCCTCTCTTTTTTTTTTTCGTGCTCCGATACACGCCAGCAGGAGCGTGTACGAAGTGTCTCTTACCAGCACTGGTGCCTTTTCATTCGAGTTAGTCGGTTGGTCTCGCCTCTAGAGGAAAGCGGAGGCTAAAGGGTTTCGATTTCCGTGCCGCGGCCGCACAAGTCTTTTTCACTTTCATCCGCGGCAGAGAAAATTTATACGCGTCTCGAATTCACTGGCACGCCTTTAATTTCTAATTCTTCGAACGGAAACGCCGGCTAACCGGTCCCCTCTGATTCGTCGCTTGCGAAAATCGTCTCTCCGGTTTACACGCCGCGTCACCTGCAATCAACATTCCGTCAATATCTTTCCACGGTGCGCAAAATCACGATATTCAAACTATATACGCTCTATCGAACTTGTCGAAGACAGTGAAAGAGCGGAATACGAAATTTTGCCCAACAATTATCCACCATTTTCGTTACTAGTTGGCTCAGAGTTGCAGAGTTTTACTTTGAATTTTGTCATTGCGCGACAGATCAAATATTTAAGGCTCTATCCCGGATCTCTTTGTTGCAAGTAAGATTATGGTTCAGAGTGCTAGAACGTAAAATTTTAGCCAACGGAATTTCAGTGGAAAGTTCCACTTGCCTTTCTATCGGAACCGTGAACGATAGATTCGGTTTTAGCGGAAAACTTTGGCAAAATCTTCGACGCTGTTGATACGACGAAGGAAAAACGACAACGCGAAGGGAAATTATGGGGCTAGATAGTTGAGGGGGGCTCCGGGGAACGACGGGGTCGGTCGGGAAAGTGTAATTTCAGTTTGAAACAGGAACGGGAGAGGCCGACCCACATCGAGGCTTCGAGTGTTTGTATTGCTGACGCGGCGATCCAATCCAATCCAATACCCATGGCGGATAGGCAACACACAGTGCATATACTATCTACGTATGAACGTATCTGCCTCTCTTTCTCTCCCTTCCTCCTCTTTCCCCTCGCCCTGTCGCTTTCCCGTCTGCTTTGCAATATAATTTCGCGGGGTTCGCGTCGAGCAGGCGGAGCTTTCATTTTGTAATTAATTGTCCGCCATTTTAACATCGGAAAATCATTTTTTCCTCGGCGACCACGACTTCCCGATTAAATCACCAGCCATACATGAATTCTCCTGTTGTTTCTGGCACGAAGAACGGTGTCGGCGATGAAACATTGTAGAGATTCAGATGATATTGTTTGGGGATTTCAATATAGACCATGTCTAACATCTTGTATATTTTCAACGCTTTACCTGAAACATGACGGTATTTGAGGTATCATGGAGAAACGTTGGTTGTTAGTAACAAAAGATTCATCGAACCAGTCCGGTATCACGGTTTCTTCGAAAATAATTCCTTTCTCGCAAGTAGCGATCAGTTTGCGTCCGTGTACGATCACCGAAGTTAGACAGACTGTACGAATCAGAGGTTTCGTCTCATAAATCCAGGAGTGATGCTATATAGTGATGTCGATAGACATCGAAGTAACTGGAATTTCAGCATCGTCATATTTATGCGATTCGAAGAAAGAATCCTGGCGTATCAATCGAAGAAGCAAACGTGGCTCCTATGGAAACAGAGAAATTAATACCCGTGGCGAAATTCAGCATAGAGCCGTCTAATTAAATACCTGAGCGTGGCAACGATCGCGACCCTCGGGATAGGGTTGAAGCGGTTAGCCGGGGCTGCATGCGTGCTAGTCGGCTGCTATTATCATAAACGCAACAATAACGAGGGATGATCCGACGTGTAAACTGTTAAACCCTCCTCCCCCTTGGCTCTTTTTTCGGCGAGGGTGAGGATTACCGTGGGGGCCCATCGAACCGCGTTCCCGGGGCTGGAATCCACAGGGGATGTTATTGTTGCCGCAGAGAGCGAGAGAAAGCGGTCGTCGAGCTGCTGGAAATAGACACAGTGTAGGGACTCTGTAACTGTTAGGCTAGAAATCCACGGGACCATCCCTTTCAACCCTCGATAATATTGACGGTATTTGCCGCCTCCTATTACGAGCTCGATTGAACCAAACTATACGATTATCATGCGTCACTGATAGTCTCTCCAGACTGGATCAGGTCCTGAGACTGTGGGGAGAAGCGGGACCTTTGTTGCAGGGTTTGAGCATTTCGATGATAATTTCTTAAAACGATGAGAGGTTGGCGAATCTTTGACGAAGTGTGTTCGTTTACAGACCTGCAAATACGTACCTAATGGTGTAAAAAAGGAATTATACAGAGCAGTTGACATTGATTAGCGAATGGCTACTACTCACAAGAAAAGTCACTCGAGCGATCGTCTAGCGGACAGAGCTCCAAGGATAATTTACTCTGTAACATATTACAATAGAATTAATTCCGGCTAGAATACAAGCTGAAAGTATATAACATATAAGGAATACATACGTGAAAGAGAGAAGAAGACAAAGAAGGGAGAAACTCGAGCAACAAGCGTTTACGAGGCTTTGTAAATCTGTAGTTTGGAAAAATAGGCAGAAATTGAAAAAAATAGATAGATATTGGACATGTTCGAATCGTTACTTTTGATGAAGTTGAAGAAGTACAGACGAAGAAGTTGAAATGTATCTCTCTATCAGAAAAGGGTCGCGAGGGTCTTAATGGGCTGCGGACAACAAAAAAGTTAAGACTATTCGTGTTGAGGTAATAGTTATGATCAGCGATTGGCATCCTCTAAGCAAAGTCTGCCCAATACGCGATACAGCAGCCTGAGGGTGTCAGAGTACGCAAATTTCGCTGTGTATCACCTAAGAAAACCGTGGCTTTTACGCCCTCTTAACAGACGAAATCAACGCACGAAATTATCAAATTCATATCGCGTTAAAAGAGTTTTCCATGCATCGGGAAAAGAAAAATCAAAGATTAACCATATCACGCGAGAAAGCGTAAAGCTGCAACACTTGAACAAAATTAAGGCGATACCTTCAGCACCTTGCGATATTTTAGGATTACAGATATTAATGATATCCCCAATATCGATACCAAAGTTGGATAAGTGTATACAACGATTAAAGGAAAGATGTGAAGAAACGAGAAATGGAGAAGCATAGACCAGTCCTTAACGTGACCCAAAAAGCCGGCAATTGATTGAATATTACTGGGTCTAACGATAGAATCATTATCCGGAAACATATCGCGAAGGATTCCAAGAGATTGCCGTTAATTATTGACAAATCTCCATTAATAATAGCTCCAGTAATAATCCTCGATACGAAGTATACGGAACGAACAAGATAATCTCTTTTTACCGATTTGTACTTTTAGGAACACGGTGAGCTGTTCTTCTTCTGATGAATGACTTTAATAATATTAGACGAGAACCATCTAGGGAATGACGAATTATTCGTTTGATATATTTTTTTTACAAATATATATGACGTAATATAAGCGGCTACGTATATAAGAAAGAAACCGCGTCGTTAGAGTCAAGATTCGATAGAGCATCGTCCCAAACAACAGAGTTGAAATAATCGCACATTGCCAAGTAGTCATCGCGTCACGAGAATTGAGAGTTACACATTACACGATACACAGATTTGAAGTTCTATCTAAAGATCGATACACTAAATAACAAGTTGAACGAGAGTCTTAGGGAAGGAAGTGCTTTCCAGTTGAACGGTTTAACCATAGACAGTTGCGAGAAACAGTCTTTAACCAGAATAAGTGGATCGATGGTCCCTCTTGGTTAAATACATTCATAGCAGACAACGAGTGACGCTCGCACGTGGAATACATGAATAACGAAATCCTCGAACTTCGTTACAGGAACGTTACGTGAGTCTGCCAAGTCGCGGATCGCTCAGATGGTACTTGCACGATGCGACCCATCGACCATGGGGTACCACAGTCAACCACGTTTCATCGACGGCTGCACAGCTCCTCCGCGGGTAGCTTATAATCAATTCAATTAAAATTGATTTCCACTCGTCACGATACATCAAACAAAACGGGCCGTTGGCCCCCTCCCTCCTCCTCTCCCTCTCCCTCTCCCTTCTTTTTTCAATGCTCTCGCGGCACCGCTCTTATTTCGTACTCCCCCTCGACTACCGTAAAAAGCATGATATCGCGATTCGAAACCGAGTTATAAATATTCAACGGGAGTCAAAGATAGGGCCGGGCGAGTAGTTAGAAAAGTGGGGGCGGGGGGTCGCTCGTAACCGTTTTGTTCTTTTGTCAGCGTCGTCATTATATCGTATAGCTTCAATTTTTTCTGTCTCTCCGTGGCAGTCGTGTTTACGTGGGCGTGCAACAGCGAGAGGATTCGACGGCTTGCTGCCGTGAACAAGCGGTTGAAACGACACGATTCGCGTATAACCGGTACCTGTTCTTCCTTCTCTTTTCCTTCGCTCGCTCTGGTACTCGTTCACTCTGGTACACGATGCAGCAGCAGCAGCAGCGTGCGTGCCTGATTTTCCTGTACGCTGATGCACTCGCCAGGGCGAGGCACGCGCCTACGCCGAGCGCATTGCCCTTTCGAAAATCCGTTATTAGCATCGAGCCTCCATTATGACGTTTCGTGATGCTGACGAATACTTAGCCCTCGCCGTTCTCTTCTTGCCTTCCGTGTTAGCCGTGGCTATGCACGCGCGTTTACATATTATTCGAGGGAACATGGGACACGCGCCGCCACGCTCCAGCCCCTTTCACCTACGCGAATATCCTGCCTCTGTCGGGAGCGTACGTTTCCTCTTTTGTTTTCCGTGTCGATGATAGACGAAGATGCTCGATATGGATTTATTTGTATGGTTACGCTTTTCTGTTGACGCACAGGTTCATTGACTCGAGCAATCGGCAGTTTTGAAGCTGTTCGATGTCCATTTAGTAGAAATTCCGTACGTTTTGACCTGAAACGAGGAGTGTCTGTCTTTTCATTCGCTGTCTATTATATTGTAAAATTATCTACTTGTTATTTGATTCACCGTTCAGGTTACCGGAGTACAGACTATCAAGGAAGATACGAGAGTGCAGGATCCAGCCAGTTTGCAATGATGCCGCCTGGTCCGTGGGCGAGGGGGTACGGCACGCACCATAATTATCAACAGTATTTGGAGTACCAGCAAAGGAATAATTACAACGCCCAACAGTACGGGCGAAACAATTACCACAATCCACAGTACAACAGTTACGGGTCGCAATATAATCAGCAACAACGGGTAAGAATTGAATATTTCAATTTTAATGGTTATCCCTGAAAATGACGGACCGATCGATCAACGAATCTAGAAACATTTCATTGTTGGAAAATGGATCTCTTTTGATAATATTCCAATGAAATAAATTTCATTTCAATCGAAAGGTTCGTAAGAAACTAAGTGGCAGAGATTGAAGAATACCCCCGTCACGATTTAAGAGGATGACGCAAAGGTACGATCGATATAAACTAATCACGTATTTTTATGATGTTCTAGAATTATTCTTCTAACTACCAAGGAAATAGTGGTGGAAGCGGGGCGAACAGGGGAGGAGGGTGGGGACGATCGATGTAAACTTTTACACTGTTCACTTACGATCGATCAACGTCATTACAGATCTATAATTTAGGTTTATAAGAGACTCACGTTTCGTTGTAATCGTTTAGAATCGTGGAAATATGCTTAGGACCAGCAGTTTATTTCATCGTAGACGTGCAATCGCGTTGCTCCTTCTTTACTAGATATACGTAAATTTAGGTATAAATGATGTTATGGTGAATATGCGATACGTTGATTTCATTCCAGAATTCGCTTCTATGAAAAAATTCATGGAGATGGCGTTCAACCGAGGGTATTGTCATCTGCACAGCATTTATACAATTAATATAATTTCTTTTTAACGGAAAGGTATATGGTAAGCGCATAATATGATCTGTGATGACGATTATTATTCACGACTATAAAGAAAAGAAAAAAGAAAAAAAACAAATGTATAATATTAAATAATTGCTAAAAGATTGCGCTTCGACTGTGTAACTTTTAATAGCAGTAGAAGGAGCAATCTATAAGCGAGCGCAATTTGTTAACAGAAATTTCATTGTACAATCAAAACTCGAGTAATCATGTTGTGCCTAAACATAACTCGTGCGATTATTGCCTTTTTTTATTACGATAAAGTTCATCGAGACGGACCGGTGAATGAATGAATTCTAACAAAGTTTTTAACGCAAATTTTGATGGAGATTGATCGTTGTTGTCGGTACAAGGAGTGAATCACATATTTTTTGAATCGCAATAGTACATATGTAATCGTTGATTGTAATACAAGATATTTGCGGAAACAGCACATGTTTGTCCATTTTCTTCGGATCTCATCCTAACCAAAATACCGAGGCTATTTTGGCAAACAAAGAGATGATACCATTGAAGAAATTGAGAAATATTTTTACACGAGATAGTATTGTGACGAGTAACTCTGTTTTGAAAAATTGTAATTCTCTTTCGTAGATATCTTTTTCGTTCTTTACAACACAGTTTGCACAGATTGCAACGCGTATCCATCGTTCGTACATATCGTCGGTATACAACTAAGCGGAGAAAATACATAAAACCTATTCATTATGATATCTTGCACATCACGTGTGGTGACTTTTATATTGTATTCACCCGAAGAAAAAATAATATATATATGATTTAGCTGGTTCGATATCTTTGTTGAATTTCCTGATACGACTGCGTGTCCAGAAATCCTTTCAATCGATCCTTTCTAAAACGAAACGTTCGGTTATTATCATCAGAAACTTGTAAGATGTTGGTTTCGATGCGAAAAATGAAAAACATTTTGGGATGCTGAAAGGCGTAATCGCGACGAATGGCGTGATGTGATATCACGGTTGAAACCAGGCGGTCCGGGTACATCTGGTACCGGTCTACCAGAGCGGGCGAGCATTGAACCAGCGAGCGCCACTCGAGAAAACAATAGCGAGCAACGTTCTTGTTCTCTCTCCCTTTCTCTCTCACTCTCACTGGCTCTCTATCGTCACCCTGAAATCTGGAACCCACGTTGTAGAACCGTTTCATCGGAACCGGAGACGGTCGGTCTCTTTAGTCGGACAAATTTCACCAAATCGATGAATAAATGTTAATAAATCGATACGATCTTGGCTGACGTGCCGATGTTGAAGGTAACGCCTATGTCTATTTATACGATACAAGAAAGACAAATTTTTATCCTAGCTTTTTCGCGGGAAATATTCGTTTTAAAACGAACGTAACAGTTCTAAGAAAATATTTGTACGACACGCGTATATCCGACAACTTGCCATAAACATTATAATGGACAGAGTATCGTGTTGTGCACAGCCTATTTAATTTGCAGTGCCCGCATAAAATCCTCCGATCGTTCAGCGATCCAAGCCGATACTTCCGATAACCCGCATGAGCAAGAGTAAACAACCCTTTCGGCCCCAGCTTCTCACATTGTTTCATTGCTCCTATAATTCCTTCATCCACTCCCCTATCCGACATAGTTATAACTTTCTATGCATACTTTGACTGGTAGCAATTATTCCTAACTTACCTTTCTTAACGTTTCGTTAGAACTTTGCGAGCACAGACTATTTTCAATAGCAAGCTCGACTATTCTTTCAGCAAGAATTCCAGTTTCTTTCAAACCAACAAAACTCACTTGCAGCGCGATGTTCCTCGACAGAATATAGTGTTCCTCTTTGAGGAATTTTGCGGAGGATGCATCTCAAGCTCGGTTATTGCGTCTGCACACGATTATGGATGATCGAGGCACGTCGTGCGTGCCGCGCATACTCCTCCATTGCGAAGTGCTCCTTTCTGTGAAGCATGCGGCGTTATCTCGGCTTCCTTGTTGTCCCTTTGATGAAATAAAGCACTATCCGCGGCGAGATCTACCCTACGTTAGTAGTTGCGGTTCCCGGTTTCTCTCTCTTCCTCTCTCCGCATATGTACACATCGCGTATGTGAGGCGAGGGCACAATTCTCGAGTTCTCTCGACGGTGCAGGACACAATGCGGCCCTTACATCTTCATCGAGTACGAGTCGTCGCTTGCGTGTAATGCGTTCACTCTCCACTTTCCATGCGGATGTACGAGTCTCCAAGCATTTCCTACTACCTCGACTCGGATTCGCTCGGACAACACTCGCGTCGCTTTTCTTTCGATACCGTGCCGATCCCAAAGAAAAGCATAACTTAATTTAAGCATATCCTCGACGTTCTATCCAAGATGCTTGCTCTATCGATTCTTTGCCGTTTACGTGGACGTGAAATTCCAACAAAGCATATTCTCATAAAGTAAAAAACCCAAAGTCAGCGAAAAACGAAATTTGAATGTTTGCCAATCGTTCAAAATGTAATATCCTTCTCTCAGCGATTCTCCAAAACGTATCGTTCCTTCCAAACCATTTGCCATTCTCTCTCTCTCTCTCTCTCTCTCTCTCTCTCGTTTTTTTACGTAACACCGGAGAAGTACAATGTTTTTCAAAATACCAAGCGTCGTTCTCTCTGGCAAAGCCGATGTGAAACGCGTTTGTGTCGGCGGGCGTAGATTCCAATGCACTCGTGCGATCTATGCGGCTGAGAAGGAGAGAAAACATAAAAACAACGGTAAAAAACGGAGGAGGAAAAGAGACAGAGAGGAAGGATCCTGGCGAAAGAGAGAAAGAAAAGGGCGAAAACAAAGAAAGAAGAAACTTTGGTGCACATAACTGGAGGCAGTCCGTTGGGTGGTTGAATCGTGGAGTGGAAGGCAGTGAGAGCCCTTGTACGCCCATGGAGAAGAAGGTCCAGGTGCGCCCTCGCCTCACACGACTCTGCTTCACGGCACATCCGAGTTCTCTTCTCCCTTCGTTCTCTCTCCCTTCCTCGGTCGTTTTCTTTCCTTTTTTCTTCTCTATGCTTCTTCTCCTCTCGATTCTTCCTCCTTTCTTTCCCCCGGTAGCCGGCGTTCTCTTACGCACTCTCCCGCCATGGTGTACGCCACGCATTTGCTCTCGGCCAACATAAAAACGCAGCAATCCGTGTTAATGTACGTGACATACGTTGGACGATCCGTCGGTGTGTACGTGCAATCGCTCGCGCGCATTTCTGTATATTCGTACATGGGTGCAGGCACCTAAAGGTAAAGAATAGGGACTGAAGTACCGGCGTGCAAAATGGATGGCGGATGTAAATGCCAAGTAGCCAAGTATACGCCACTCTCTTTCCCGTTTCGTTCTTCTCTCTCGTCTCGCTTGGTTTCGCGTGATTTGCCCTACCCTGTCCTTTTCCCGTTTATACGTATCGCGCACCTATATACGTATCGTTCTCCTTCCCGTCTCGTACCAACTATGCCGCCTGCATTTGATAAGTACGCATTGGCCGAGTGTGTACGGTCGCTTGTGCGGCGCGAAACCACGCGGAAAGATCAAGCAGCTGCGAATAAATTTTTGTGTACGCTCTGAAGTCTCTCTTCTACGATCGAACGGAAGTTAATCGAACTCGAAACAAGGATTAAAAATCGTTCGTTAACCTATCGATACTGTCTTCTTATCCATGGCGTATGTGCTTCGTGCGAATGCTTCGTGTCAAAGAGCCATCTCTGATTTGATGCAGGAAATAAGAGAGTATCGATGTACCTATTGCGATGGTCGAGCCTCGAGATGTCGTTCGATCGATGATGCGACGTTTATCTTTAATTAACGCCCACTAGTCGCGGGGCGTAGATTATTATCTTGAAATTCGTCGACGATGAGAATTGCGCGAGGTAACACGATCGTGCTTGGAAGGAACCGTGGGTGGTCGGTTTTCGTGACGGATCGCAGGAAGGTGAGCTCTTTGCTTGACGTGCACCTCGTTACCGCGTCGGTGGAGACGGGCTCAGACACCGGGATGACGCAGCACCGGCTCCTGGTTACCTCTAGTCCATTGTTCTCCCCGCATTTCTTCTCAGCTCGTGCTCAAGTGCTCGATCGCTACCCTACCTCGAGGCCCGGATCCCTCGGCGTGATTTTAGCCCTGTGTCCGCGTACATCCTTCGTGTATTCGTGTCTAAACGGAATTGTAATCTTACTTGGTACGCGTCAATAAAAATATCGTTGCCTCGACGGAGTTCAGCCACTGGTATTCGAGAGTTCGTTTAAATTCTATCTTGATTCCTCGCGAAGAAATCTTAATTGATCTAGGAATAATTCGATCGACAAGATGCAAATCCAGCGACTTATAGAAAAATATAGATTTGGCTATGGTTACATCGCAGAAAATCTTGATCGCGTGCTTTTTAGTAATTCCGAACGCAATGTACGAACACGAACACCGAAACGGTTAAGAAACGTTCGAACGTAAGACGGAGGAATTCTGTGGTGGAGTGAGCAGTCGGACAGGAAAAGGGAGGAAGGTGACGAGATGCGACCCCCCGCGAGGTTTCCCGCGCGGGGCACCCGCCTGTCGATAATGTCCCGCACCAGTTACCGACAAGGGGTCCACCTGCGTAGCGCTAGCGATTCCGTGGTTGACCCCCCGTGCGAAACAGGCCCCCTGCTCGCGTCACGTCGACTCCTTGACTTCGGTTGTCCAGTCTCGCGGAAATAACGATACGTTCGTATGGAAAAAGGAGCGACAAATGCCACCGGTATATCGTCACCCTGTCGTGGGGCGCAGAACGTTGAGTCGCAGCTAGCACGGTTCGCCCCTGGTGGCCTCGCCGTGTGTGGGAACCTCCGATCTCGCGATTTTCCTTCGTCGTTCGAACATAACCTCTTGAGAGTTCACCGAATAGCCGATAGGCATATGCGTATCTGTCACGGCTACCGAAAGTGCGCGCGGGCTTAATTTTTACAAAAGCGCTGCCCGTGCACCCCGTGTGCTACCTTCTGCTCGATAAACAATATACCATCGTGTACGCGCCAACGGGTCGACGAGTGGTCTCCCCGTACAATGCCATCTTATGACATTTTCGAGTTCGACCGTTGTTGTCGAGTGCTTAAGTGCTCGTTATACACGCCGCGTCAAGCTTTTGTGTCGCAGCAACTGTTTTTTCGGGCGTTGGTTGAGTATGTCCGGGGAGCCAAGTCCGCGCGAGCCTTGTTCTTTACGAGCGAGAATCGAAAATTAATAACGGACCGAGTACACCCAGTAGCTGTGCTACAACTTCTATTAGCGAAATTGTACGTACATACTTGTATCGTGTTGTCACGACGGAGTTAATGTTCGCACGATCAATAGCACAAATACAGCGAACAACAGGACCAACCTTCCCGATCAACGACATCTACGGTGAAAGGAAAATTTGTAAGTTTTTCGTTCGTTGGTATCTCTGATGATTTCTGAACAACAAGTACGCGTTGACGAATAATCTCATTGGCGTAACGAACGATCTGGACGACCGTAACGGAGATGGAGCAACGATCGATGACGTAGCTTTTCTCCGATGTGTAAGTCTAAGTTTAAGGGACCGAGAGAGGAAAGAGCGCGAAAAAGAAAGTCTCGGTCAGTAGGTAGAAAGCTGGCTGTCACGGATAAACATTTTCTATCGTCTTCCAGCGATTTACTTCTGGAGGTCAAGCTCGCCCACGCAACCGGCTTTTCTTCAGGGGCGTATCCACGGGGCGTGTTCACAAAGCGGTAGGGTGTAGCAGAGGCGGAGTCGTTTCCCCACCGTTTCCAACGCGCGATTTTTGCTCTCGGCCAAGAACGTACACGCGTTTTCCGCCGTATATATACACGTAAGTGGCTGGTTTCTAGGTCGTGTGAGTAACGCCGTGACGTCCCACGTTCGGACACGGGTCACAGACAGTAGGCTTTGCCGGGTTTTCTTCGGTCGATCGCCGGCTAAACGATTTCTTATGCCGCGACATTGAACGCTGCGATGTCGAGAATCGAACAAAACCACGCTTCGTTTTTTTCTTCGTTCATTTTCTGTCTTCTCTCTTGACAGAGCGCGCTTCAACGAAGAACGAATCTCGCGAGTGCACCAGAGCGACAACGATACTTTCGCTCAACTATCGTCAGGTGTTTCTCAACTCTTTGCCTCACGATGTCTTTTTACCAGCTACCTCAGTGAGCCTCGTTCCATGCCATGACACTGTGTCAAACGCAAAATATCGAAACGTTACCAAGTATTGACGCTAAAATCCTAGATCGTTCCTTTTTCCATCCGCCATTAGTTCCATGCGCCACGCTTTGATCAAGTATATTCATTCTTTCCCAAAGATTATTCCCTCCAAGTGAAAATCGCACAAGTTACCTGCATATTTGTTCGCTACGAATCAATGGAAATACGTGCTTAGCAAACGCGCGATCGAATCCTCTTATCGAAAAAGTATTTGATAAATCTCTCGAGTCGGACGATCGAAGAAACAGCGGACTACGGAAGAAACCAGAGGAAACTCTGCTCGTATTTACAATGTCTAGTTTCCACTATAGCTGCACTATTTAGTTATCGTAATGGGAAAGTTCATCCATGATATGGTACGATTTGATCGAGTCTCGCGTCGCCCTTTTGATCGATATCGGGATTTAATAATGCATCGAGGAAATATGCGTTTCAGGTGGCGCGATCGGCTGCACATAGATACATCTTACATACGGTGAACGAGGGAATATCGCAAATTCCCTGACGGCACGGATGGCAAAGGCATTCTGGCGTAGCAATTACCTGCAGGGCGAGGGAGTCAAGTAGCAATATCTGGACCCGTTATCCAGTTCGGTTATCCCGACTGGAATGCTTTGTGTCGCCGGCAATCTGCATTTCTACCTGTTTGAATGGAAGTCTATGAGATCCGCGGCATGATTTCAAATGAAATCGACTCTTTGTCCCCTGGCCGGAAATTTCCAATTCAATAACGCGCCCAGGGAAACGCTGCAGAAACGACTGATTGATTGATACTCGGAATTGGATGAAACGCGAAAGGATGGAAAAAGTTTTACTGCCGATCGATCGTCATTCGAGAAATTTGAATGTCTTGCGTGCAACCAACAGCTAATCTTGAATCGATTCATTGGATCTTATTAAAGTTATCGTTCAACTTTGCGTACGTACATGTTACACGTTACGAATACTACATATCGGGAAACGCTGATAGAATATGTAAAATTTAGCAACATAGCGACCAACTTTAAGCCCGACGAACGTCTGAATGTGTATCGTATTTCAGCAACTGGCGTATTACTTGCTTTAGCTGGCTTTGGCAGATTTTCTTCCATTGGAACCTATGAATGACTAGTCAAGAACTTGCCCGGCAACCCTTTGCAATGCATTAGAATTTCGCAGCTATCAAGGGAGGAAGGTGACATTAGCATCGAGGCTAAGGACACCCTTGCTTCGCGTTCGCGTCTTATGTTTTCGTCGGCCCGGTATTCATGAACGGGGTTCTGACGCGGGGCATTCGACTTCCTTCTCCTTCATGAATTTACAATCGACCGAAGGAAATGCGCAGACGAAGCTTGCGCGTGCCATTCCCCGAGAAACGGTGCTAAATACCAGAACCTTCGATGCTCGTCCCATCGTTTTAGGTACAAGCCACGAGATTTCACATAATGTATTATACTCAAAGAACAACGAGATAGAAACACTTTTAACGCGATACACGCATATTCTCCATAGACGAATCTTCCTTTTTCTTCGAGAAAATATATAAGTACTTTTATAGATTGCACGATAGTTGTCGGAAACGACTAAGAAGCCGACAGTTCTGCTAATCGTATCAAGCCACGGTAATAACAAATCCATGGTCCGGCTAATAAGAACGCTAGCGTCGAAGGAAGGGGGAAAGAGAGAAATAATAACGAGGAAGATAGAGATTGGAGGTTTAGTAGGCGAGGGTGAACGTGGTGAGGGAAAGCGGATGGAGGCTGGAGCCACGTGCTGCTGTCACTGGCACAGATTATATTATATAGGAATGGCAGCGAATAGGTGTAGATATAAGCGTCGAGCGGCAGTTAATAAATATGATAATGGCGGGCGAAGTGAGAGAAAGAGAGGGGCGTGTGGGGTGCGATATGGGATACCAGTGTATAAGAGTGACCACCAGAAGCAGAGGCCTGTCACCGTCAGGACCTCTCGTATGTCATGCGACGCACGCACGTATACATACGTGCACATACAAAGTGGCGACACGCGCGCGATGACAGCATCGAGCGCGGAACGCGTGCTACTATCTTTTTCTTCCATTTTTCTCTCCTTTGCCGCTCTGATATAATTGTTCGACGCGATTGCTTGGTTCCAACGACAGCTATTTGAATAAGAAAGCCGGCTGCCTTCTTTAAATTTGTCAACTTGTTTCATTTTAGCAACTGTTTTAGTTCGCGTTCGTCGAACACATTTGTCGCAGTGATGTATCAACGTGTACCGCGTTTGCAGAGTCGTAAGCAAGTGTTAGGATCGTAGACGTCCTACCTAATCGTCTTAATAAAAGCATTCGATGCGATTATTACGCAATTAACACGACGTATATTCTCCTTCGCTTTAGATCTCTCGGAAAAGCTGCAAATTACACCGCGGGAGATCGCACGACCTAGGAAATACGTGGAAAGGGAAAATCGTTGAAGGGTCATCGTCGTCAGTGGTGGCAGTAATTCGCGAAATTTCATAATATCACGACGAACCGTTGGAGCAGGAAAGGAAAAAAAAAAAGAGCGAAGAATACGGCCGGTTTCCCCTTGGCTTTCATTAATCTCACTTCCTCCGCGGAAGTCGGAAACAGTTTTCCGCTGTGCAACCTTTCCCTTTTGACCCGGTAAATTGCGCGCGCGCGCGCGGCCGCACGCACGCCAGCCACGTCGTGTACCTGTATCCGCTCTTCCAGGAGCAATTAGTCACGGTGCTCTTGATAAATCGCCGGAATCCTACCCCCGTCGGGTTAAGTCCCGGCTGTAGACCCTCGGCAAATATCCAATAACAGCCGTCCGACTCCTGGCGGTCGCTTCGCCTCTCTACGTGTATAACCGGGTATTAACCTTCACCTATCGAGGAGATCGGCTTACCTTAATAATCGTAGAGCTACACCGTCGCAGTCTAAGGGGGTTACGACGTTACGAGGCCAGGAACACGCGGCGCTGGCTCGCGCAAGGGTGTTTCCATGGCACTAGTCGCAAGGCTGGTTCGTTCCGCACCATGAGAAACAGGTATGATCAAAAATCGTCGGAGATGTAATGAAACATTCTTAATCTCTTCTGTCTTCGACAGAATGTTGGACAGCAGGAGCGCGGCATCGTTTGTGCGTGGCATTCGATTGGGGCGTTGATTTCTCCATGCGCAGGGATAATCGGTCGAGTTTCTGACAATTATATACATATCCTTTTCATTTCTAAATTCTATGGTACGCGATGGATGCTATGACGAGTTGATAAGGATGAAAGATGATCTAGGTTTCTTAGAAGTGAATCGAACTACGAAGTATTTGCCGCGAAGCATCTTTAGAAATTCTGGAAATTCTTGGAATTTTATTCGTACTTTCTGCCCAACTTTGCGTCTTCTTATTTGCACGAGGGATGTGAAAAAATAGACCGAGTCGGATAATACAAAGGAAACGGCCGCCTCGGCATTCTGATGACTTGCTGAATCTCGACGATCAGCGCTTTCGGACTCGTGTCAATCCGTGCCCCATTCAGATGTATTCAATTCTTTGTCCAACCCCTCGGAGGTTAACAAGGAGACGGGGGCAGGAAAGAAAGAGAAACACGGGGAAGATGCGATAGGATAGGACAGGATAGGATCGACACACGTTTCGCCGTATTCCACACAACATGCTCGTTCCTTTGAATAAGTATCGTTTTATTAATATCTCTGTCGTTATTTACAAAACTTTGTAATAATCTCTAATTTTCTTCACCGTCACACGCTACTCGCTATTCGTCAATCGTTATACTTTTACGCTTTTGTGTACCTGTGTACGTATGTACCGTGTAATCAGTGTGTACATGTATGCGCGTATTTGTTTGTCTGTCTGTGTGTGTGTGTGTGTGTTATATTAATGTCGATAATGCTCGAGTTCGCTAAATCGTTTACAGTAGAACGTGAATGTTCCTTGCCGGCGTCGTCGTCGAAATTCACCGCTTTTCGACTTTGGAGCCGATTTCTACCACTTCTTTTATAATTCTTTCTCGCGTCGTCTTCGTCGCGTATGCGCCTAAACACCAGCATACCACACATTATATTTACACCATCGGATTCACACCCGTGACCTCGTTATCACAGCGCGCACGCCGCCTTCTCTCTCTCACTCTCTCTCTCTCTCTCTCTCTCGCTCGCTCTCTCTCGCTCGCTCGCACGCTCGCTCTTCTTTTTACATTCGGCACGTTTTGTTTTCGGCTTGGTCGTCGTTGTCGACCGTGGAAAATCGATTCTCCCTTCTACACGAGCGAAGCGCGTCACAATTTCGCGACTGATGCGAGAAATACGCCGTAATATACATTTCTAACTATGTACACGCGTGTCTGCGGCTCGACGTGTCCGCCTGAAACACGCTCGCGACACGGTTTCATCGTTTCCATGCGAAGAGAAAGAAAGGAAACGTTGGATCCGAGTCGTTCAATTGAACAAACCGCGCGCCCGGTCGATTAATCTGTTTCGACTCTTACGACTCTAATGTAAGTCATGCTCGTCGTGCTCTTTCACCTCCGCCTTTTTCGACTCTGCCGCTCGGAATCGTGAAAGTTGAAAGAATACTATTTCACTACGTGATTCGCGGATGTATCTCCGACCGGCAGCCGATTGGTCGATCTTTTACCGCTCATCCTTTTCACCACGAATAGATTCTCTTCCACCGAGTCACTCGCTCGTAGAATCCAAGAAATCGTGGTTCGCGTTTCAAAGAAAATCGCGGGTAGATGTATTTACGCGAAGGATTGTAAGAGAACGAGTTTCTGGCTTCTTGTCAGATTCGGATAATAAGTATTCTTTGTCGTCGTTTTCTGCCTATGAATTGTGCCTTTCTTCTGCAATTAGGATGTATGACGAAGTAAGGTTTTCGACAAGTACTTTAGGACATTCGAAACTCGATGGCAACAAATTTATAAATCTTCAAAACTTTTAGTTTCTGTAACTTGGATTCTCGCGTTTGTGAAAATCTTAGATTCGTTTGAATGCAATAGGTGATCCACCTGTATAATGTATTAATTTTGATCTCGAATCAAATTATTTGAGAGAGACCACCATAGATTTATAAATAATTCAAGATAGATACATAATTGATAAAATACGGAAGAAACCCTACTGAACTGTACAAATACATATAAAATTTTGTTTCTATCTGTTGCTTCCAGGTTTACGTCATTATCGCGTATTCCAAATGGATGATTTCTTGCTCTTAGGTTTCCAGATTTATTGGTAACCGATGTATCCTAGAATCAGTGTCAATCGAATGGCTGAATTCTGTAATTTGTCGTGGAAAGTATCTATCGTGTCAAAGTATCTACTAATATGATTCGCTGGCTCCTTTCCGCAAATTACAATCGTCCGAAGTTAATTTACAATCGCGTCCAAATTTGCTGAAAACTTCTATTCCTTCCATTTCAAATTTTTATAAAAAAAAAAAAAATTTGCCATATAGCGTGCTTTATCTTTTCTCGTTTACGAGAAGATGCACAAATTAATTTGGATATATTTTCGTACAAAGATATTTTCTCTTTGGTCCGTTAGAATAAAATAACTGGAATAATTGAAAATTTCAAATTAGCCTTCGACCGTTCGTAACTGGTCCGCATCGAGAAGTTCCTACCAACCGGAAATGCGAATCCTCCTCGATGATAGATACGTGTTGTTGCAACGCAACAGTGTTGAGAGAGTGCGTCTCCGATGACACACGCAATGCACACAACCGGTGTACGGTTTCTCGCAATTGGAATCGACGCGTTTCGAGTGCACTGGCCAGATTATCCGCGCTTCTGCAATCCGCTTCGACGTTTCGCTCGCACATCGACCGACGTTGCCTCTTTGGTCGTACATAAAACCAAATTTGTTATCAAACTTTCTAGTGGTAAAATTAATTACTCCGTTTCGTCCATTCGAGTGACTCTGAAGGAACTCTCGATATTCTTAATTTAGAAAATAATTTTGTTAAGGATGTTAGCCTTCGTGTAATTGGCATTCAATTGATCTTTAAAATAGAAATTCTTTTGTACGAATTAACGAATGCAGAATACGATTCTTATTTATTCGCAGGGATTTTATCGCTGCAAGAAAGGTGGAAGTTAAATTCGGATTAGTACTGACATCCTCAAACGTCGAATCATGATTCTGATTACTCCTAGTCTTTGTCTTACACGTGGTTAGCCTCTGAGGACAAGTAGACGATGGAACGGTAAGTAGTCTAACGCGTTTTCCAGCGGAACTCGTTGTCAAGATTTGATTTCACGATAAACGAGTAAGGTTCTTGCAAGTTTCACACTCGTTTCAATTCTTGCAGGTATCGAATTTCTTTTGCAACGTTGAATCAAATCGAGTATGCCTCGAAATTTGGACCTTCTTGAAATTTGGAAGGACTGTTTTCGTAGGACAGATCTTCGAACTGAACAGGAAACAGAACTGTTATCTCTATAGTAATCGTCAAAACGAATGAGAAAACTGACATAAGTACTTTGTATCTAAGAAACTTATTCGTATCTCGAAATTTTTCAGATCCATCGAGATCCAGCCTCTTCAAAGGCTGCATTGATCCAGACGTGCAACCGATACTCAAGCGATTCGCACCTTTCAGACCCTATACGAGAGAGGGACATTCACGTTGATCACTGACTGCAATTATAACCGTCCTGCGGTTCACGCAGAATTTTCTCGTCTTGCATATCTCTGGAACAACCAGTCCATCTTTGTCCGTTGGACAAATTACTAAACGTGTCTGCGTCTCCTAACAAGCACGCGTATCGTCTCGATAAACCAATTTCACCGAGTCTTTTTCCAGTGTCTGCGATGAGTATTCGTCACCAAGGAAAGACAGTCTCCGCTAGATCAGTCTCGTCGTTCGATTCCAATGATCCAGCCCAGGTAAGCTGTTCTAGAAACGACTCACACAGATCGGAGTACGCGACACAGGACTCTTTCTAGGGGCTGTCTTCCATAGGGTACCAGGCAGCTGGACCTGCGACGGAGGGATTAGCCCCCGCCGCGGATGGCATGTACTACCAAGCCCGTCCTTGGAACGGCAGGTACGCACCGCATTGCGGTTGCTGTTGCTGCTGCATGCTCTGCTGGGTACCAGTCCTCGGGTACGAGCAATGCTGAAGACTCTGGCTGGACGTTATCACGTGGTTCACACCGACCACCGAGTGATGAGGCACCGAGGAGGCCGCGTGATGAGAACCGTGAGGGCTCGACGCCGCGGTCATGTGAGGGGCTGGGCTCGCCAAGGCCGCGCTTGGTCCACCGCGGCTGCCCTCGTTTCCGCCTCCGCCACCGCTTCCGCATGGCTTGCCGTCCTTCACGAGCACCGGCACAGCCACTCGTCGCGGCGAACTGGCGCTCTGTAACATAAAATAGCGTCGTTCTTTGCATTAGAATATTTCAATCTCGATAGTAGCTTTCAGTTCCGGCGTTTGCAAGTTTTACGACGCGTAGCACGACGTTCTAGCAGAGTACGAAGTCCGATCGAAGAATATCTTTGAAAATAGCCTACACGACGATGATACGCAGCATGCGTAAACCGTTCACCGAAATGCTGAACTATTCGATTCGAACTAATCGATTTCTTATTTGCATCGAGAAATGGAGAACAACGCGAACTTCGCCTGGAATTTCTGACATCATCATTCATCGAAGAGAAACGACAGCCTAGTCTACCCGATCCACCGGTATGTAAACTCAATCCACACGTAGGTGCACAGGCTGCGTACGACGAACCGTAAAGAAGACGTGGGACGACGTCGTGGCTCGGCTTCTGTGTTCCAAGCAAACACGTGGGCTCGGTAGGCACAGGTACTTAACCCGCGCGATACCTCGTGATCAGCATTCGAGCATACTCGTACTTTAGCAGCCGGAGACTCTCTCTCCTCTCTCTCTCTCTCACACACACACACACACGCACACACACACATGCAAACACACAGGAACACACACACATTACGAATAAACAGTACCAGCTACCGTGGACCACAGGACTCTAGCCGGGGCTCCGTCGAGCCGCGTCAACATCGAGAACTGCTGTCCCTCGTCTCTCCGCGTTACTGTCCGGGGGGATTCAATACGACGAGCGGGACCCCACGGCATGCCAAACAGAAGCCGAAGCAAGCCGGCCGAGTACCTGCCGGGACGACCACTCAGCTGTATCAACATTCGGTACACGACATTCCTCTTCGATCTCCACGCCAGCGACGCTTTAATAATATGATCGTGACCGCTCGGAAATAACGCCTATTTCGGCCGATGGATTCGCGCTGGTTGGATCATCTTTTAGAAAATCCAATGGACAATTGCAGAGACGAATGCCTTTTCCCGGTTATCAGAGATTCTATTCTTTATGAAGCTATTACGAGGCTTGACTTTGCTCGAGGGTTGATGTCAGATGGATCCTGAAGTACCACGTAGTACTTCATCCTCCGTATTTTAAGACAGCAAAAGCGGCGAGTAAAGATAAAAGAGAAGTTGCTTTTAGGGAAGATCGCTTAGTACCTATTAAAAAAGATTCTTGCGACGTTATAAATACGAGCACATATTCGCATTACAGACGGTGCAACGCTCGGATAAAGTTCGAAGGAATGGAAAGACGAGCGAACGCAGAAGCTGCGGGTAAAGTAGTGAGGCGTAATTTTTAACAACGGTATGACCATCGTCGTTCGCTTGATTGATTTACTACGTACGATATCCCACGATATGTTGATTCTATCCTTGCATAACTATTTCAGGCATTCGTGCAGCAAATGCCTGGAGAATAAATTCTTCTGCGATCGTAACGATTCGGTAACCAAATCTGTACCTACGCGAAAGGAAACAATGGGGGTGGAGTGTGTAACAACGATTCGATTCGAGTGGCCGACACGAACTTACGTGCACGTTGCTGGCCGCGAACATAAGTGCAGGCATGCCGTGCACTTCACGCTGACAAAGTGACGATTACGCTAAACGCATGACGGTCGGCGCGCGCGTCACGCGTCACGCCACTTTAGCCACTTCAACACGCGTTAAGCGATTTCCGGCGAAAATGGCCGTGCTTAGGAACGGAGTAGTACGTGTTTATGAGCGGCGACCACCGCGCCACGCATAATGAGCCTCAATGTTGCCGTGATCGCGCGGCCGCGATTGGATTCTCGGGAAACGTATTACGCGTGGATTTCCCTCTCGCCCTTCGTCCAACACCGTCCCCTTTTAACCGTATGTACAGTACGCGTATATATATATACATATATTTCTTGCACGGAAGCGATCGTCGTCACCGGTCGCCGTTTAGGCTAAGGACTCGACCGAGATTCTATTTTCCATTTCTACTTTCAAGGCAGCGAATGGTATCAGTGGCGTTACAGGTTCAATTTTGTACCCTTGCGTTTTCCATAGAAATCTTAATGATAATTTGGGGATACAATTATACGAATCGAGCGGACGTATGCAAGCTTTTCTTCCACGTATTGAGAAAGAAACGAATCCGAAGAAGATGAAAGGAAGAGGAAAGACACAGCTGGCGAAGAATCCGCTCCGGCGATGATCAGATTTTTTAAAAGGTACCCTCCACAGGACGTTTAATTGCTTTAATATATCACGAGGACAAGGAACGAGGGCAGAGATACGTGCAAAATAAATTGTACTTGAAAGGTCTACGCGGTGGCGGCCGATGTTCAGGCCGTATACAACCGCATCGAATATCTAAATGTGCGGCTCGCGCGCGCCACTGACTTTCACCCGAATGCATCTCTCGTGGAAAAACATTCGTCATCGTTGAAACTGATATAATTAACTAAAAGCCGAGCTCTGCCAGTGGCACAGCTTTTTCCCTCCTTCGCTCCTCCTCCTCTAGAACCACTACCACCATGAAACAGACCAGCCCGACGCGACGGCCGGCTACGTCTCGTTTCTTTACAGAAGCCTCGGTCGAACAAAGAACCACGAGAAGAGATATTAAAAGATTTCTGCCGGGACCTCTCGTTTCCGCGACGAATGGAATTCAATGGGTTCCGTAAACGAGCAAGTGGTTTTTAAATTTAATAACCGATGTTTTACCACGAGTGTAATTACATTAGGCGATCTCTCGATACCCGGCAAACAGCTCTCGCGCCCTCTCCCTCCCAAAAAAGCGTGGAAACCAGGCCACCGATTTCTCCTCCTGCGATTCCTGTATTTCCCGAGAGACGGGATAAAAGATCAATTGAGATTTCTCTCTTCTGTCGTAAGACAGGTATCGAGAGTCAACGACAACGACACTTTGCTATCGGGTTCGATGACATTTTTTCAAAATTCACACAAATTCGTTTGAACGCGAATAGTATGTTCCGCTGAAGAGAGATTAATCGATGCAATTGTTTTGTATCTGTTCCATCGTATCTTGAAGCGAGAAAATTTCAATTTCTCTGTATGCTCGCCGGTTGTCGAGACAGACGGAGTAAAATTCGATGAAAGCTGCGCTTCGTTACTTTCGAACGATTCGCTATCCCCACGCTGTAGACATAAATATGTCGCAGGCGTTCGGCTTAATCTCGATTGCGACACGAAGTTACAATCGATGGGTCGAAAGATCGGCGGCTCGCGTCTCCAGGGGAGGGTTAATCGATATCAATAGTAGTAGTATTGGTAACCTCGATTCGCGTCCAGGTGTTGTGCATGACTGTACTCACGGCAAGATGGCGACCGGTCCTCGAGCACCCGTTTCCGCGCTCCCTGCAGGATACCTCTCCACCCTTCTCCTCTCTCGTTCTCTCTTTCTCTTTTTCTTTCTCTTTCTCTTCCTCCTTCTCACCCGCTCTCTCTCTCTCTCTCTCTCTCTCTCTCTCTCTCTGCCCCGTCTTTTTCTTTCTCTTTCCTTTTCTCGTGTTCGCTCGCTCGCGCTGCCACTTGAAATTTTTTTACCGCCGCGAGGGGAGGAAATGGAATAAAACGAAAGAAAGGGGAAAAAGGGGGAAAAAATCGGAGCTCTGGCTGCCAACTCGTCGTCAACGTCGACGACGACGTTGCCGTCGTAACTGCTACGTCTCCGTCGCACGGTGTTTTAAACTCCGTAAATGATTCATTCTATTCGTAAGTGATTTCGACTAATTTGAAAATTACAAATTTCCCATCTAACCCTTTCGAATTTACGACAAATCTTGCGGTAATTTTTCGAAAGGAATACTCTCATGGTTGAAAAACAATGACAATAAGAAGGTATCTATTTATTTGACCGATTATTGGGAGAGATATATGTATTTTGTAAGAAATCCCAAGTATTCCTCTTCTCTATCGAATGCGACTGAGATGCAGATACCTGATGCATTTGTTTTTTCACAGGGGTAACATGAAAGGCTCGCGAGAAGAAATTAATTGCAAGAAATGGTGGAAACTGTGGAAACAGCGACGATCTCTTAACGAAGCAATACAGCTGCTCTGTCGTGACACGTACTCGACGGGAGAAAGCTCTGTTCACGCGAAAGATCTAGTTTCTCTATTAAGAAAGCTGTCTATAGGAGGTATCCCTATTGTACGAAACGCTAATAATACTGTAACTGCCACGCCCAATGCGTATGTTGCTATTTCGCGTCGTGGCGTGCACGCGATCCTGGCCACCCAATTACACGCACCATCGAGCAGATCGAGATAATAGAATGAAAATGCCGTACGAAGAACGAGGAGAAATGGTAAACACGGTATTGAATCGAAATAGAGATTGCGCTACCTTCGCTGTCATGGAGAAAGAGAGAAAGAAACAATAAGTCCGCCACGCTATAGAAGAAGAGAGAGAAGCGAGAAAAAAAGATAGGGAATACGATAGAGAGATGAATGGAAACAGAGTCTACGGGGACCACGAAAAACTAACGAGTAAATTATGGGGCGGCTGCTCGTCCTAGCGTGGACGAATCGAGGGGAAAGGACGGTTTACAGATCGGGCCACCGGATAACTTTCAGCACCATTAATGTTCTATGGGTGTTTACGAGCCGCCGCTTGGCGGCGACTATGTCGACCCTACTTAGGGACAAGATCGATCGCGATCTAAATACATAACCCTATTTGTTACGCGCTTAAACATCGAAATTGAAATTGATACACGCTGCAAGTGTGACGAATGTTTTTCAAGAAGCTACCTGTCACGCGAACGAATGATATTCGTTAAAAGATGGATCGCGTGGATCAAAAGCAAAAGTTGTTTAAAGGTGATGTTAAATCTAAGGTAGTATACGTATAAAGAACGAAATTTCAGATCCAATATGAGAGCAGATGGCCGTCGCGTGGCAAAGCTGGATATCGCGCGCGCACGATAATAACACGATATCGAGGACGGATCGAAACACAGAGAATGACTTTGATCCCCGTCAGCCGCGAAAGTGGTTTTGCAGGAAAATCGCTCGACGTGTACGCTCGTTGCCATCGAAA
>JACXIV010000055.1:394071-746571 GCA_014737475.1 Bombus confusus | reverse complement strand
ATAAAACCTATCGTTGCAGAAAAGATAATCCATCAAATGGCTGCTTGCACGAAACGAACGAAACGAAAGGAGGAACAACTTGTTTATCTTGGATGGGTACGACGAATCCGGTGCAAAAAGGCAGCAGGGCCCGCAGGGGTCCGACCGAGGTTTACTCAACAGCGAGAAAGGGGGAGCTTAACTTTAACTTTCGATTAACTCGTGGTTAACTCTCGTTCAGCCAGGTAAATGAAACGCCTCCCGTAACCGTTCGAGCGGATCTGCGAACACCCTGCGCTTTTCTTCTCTTCCGCGTACATCCTAAAAGGTCTGCCGACAAAGACCTGTCGACACGTTCCTTCGAGCTAATTGACACTAACGAGCTTTTTCACGGCTGATTTCCGCTCAACCACTTAATATCGACCGTAGAATCAACATTTTCAAGAAAGTTGCAACCAAAATAACTGCCATCCCCTCGCCTGCTATGACAGATCGCACAGAAGCTATACAGAAGCTTTGGAAGCTGCTGTTTCAACACAGCTTTCCTACGATCATCCTCGACGAACAAACGTAAACCTTCTTTTTAAACGAATTCTTCTCCGCCATAGGTACGGACATCAGAACCGATCAATCCCGAACTTTGTTCCGTTTCGCTGATATTCGAACGATTCGATCCCACTTGGAAAATTTCCAGCTTTCAACCGGCGACTATACATTTGACACGAGGTCGCTTGACTATTCGTCTCTTACTTGGACGTTAATTAGCCTATCGAATAGCGATAAATCCAGAGGGCAGTTCATCAAAGCGCGGCGGAGAACATGTAACATTTGGGAGGAACATGGAGTACCTGTTTGGCTTATGTTCGACAGAGGCCGCAGTTCGTACATCCGTTCCGGCAGGGAGTATGCCGTTAAAGTGGACGATTGATCAAGTTAGCGTAACGTCATTACGTCGCGTACATTGAGGGTTCACGCAAAATCACCACCACCGCCGCCACCACCACCACCATCGTAAGCAACAGAGTGGCACCGGGCGTCGCCACCCTTCGTGGCCTCGCTAACTGTTTCCTCGGGCAATTTCATCCGACACCAACTTTCGACGGATTATCCGCTGGAAACCCCATGCAGCCTCCGGCCACTGGATAATTCACGGGGCTCGTTTCGAAAGAACGTTGCTCGAAAGAAAGACGCGTGTAATTGACGAGAATTGCCACTCGAGGTGTTCCGAACCGTTTCTGAACGCATCCGCTTGCCTCGGGCAGCGCGGCTGATTGTCTTCTCTAATCTATTGTTGTTAGGGGTGTACGAAGGATGTTGATATTCCTTCCTTCCTTCCTTCCTTCCTTCCTTCCTTCCTATTCTCTTGGTGTAATCGAGCTAGCGTGCAAGTCACGCGTCTTTCTATTTTTATCTCTGTTATTTTACAAAATGATTTGTATTAAATAGGATAACGAAATGTCGCCGTTTATAAACAGCGTGCAGCGTATAAGCGAAGGAAAAGGACTGCGTTAGAATCTCGGATATATGCCCTCGTTGCTACCTACTGTTCTTCTACTAAATCGACAATTACAATTATTTGCAGAGGCAGTTGGCGCGAAGGAAAAATCGCAGGAAAAAGGGATTACATTTGCGAGGCTTGACTTTAGTCACAGACGTGTTCGCAGCGCAAAGTGCAAGGAACCGCAACGATGAGCTTGCGAATACCAGGATCAAGCAACGTCAAATTATGATTAGGGCTGTTAATTGTCCCGTGTTGACTCTTCTGAGTGGTGGCCCGTGGGCAAACACGATTCCCGCCTCCCTTTTGTTGTTTTAACTCAATACCATCGGCCGGGGATGACTTACCGATTACTAGTCGGATGTCTGAAAACCTGGGGTCTACGGCCCGGCAAATAGAAATGACTTTCCAGTTTCTCTCAAACGAGCGAGTGAACTAATTCGCGTTCAACGTGAACGAACACACAACGTGAAACGTCTCTTCCTTGTCCCTCGACCATCAAAGGTGAATACATGCCTCAAAATTTCTCCAAAACATGTAACTTTTGTGTTTCGTTCTGTTAATCGCAAAATACTTTACAGGGAGAGAGAGAGAGAGAGAGAGAGAGAGAGAGAGAGAATTACATAGGATCAATCGCATTTACAGAATGTCTAAACAATTTAGAGAAGAAGATTTTATGAAATCGCGAGGACCGTTTGGCCAGCCTTTTTGCTCCTGCTCGCACTTTTCCGCCCTCTAATTTCTTCGTCGTTTCACGGCAGGGATGATCCAATAGCCTGGCAAGCGGATGTTTGCGGTTCAAAATGTATGCACCCTCGCGTACCGTCCCGGAGGTGCAGCGGGATTACAAAAGAACGGGTCCGCGCAGTTGTACAGCGCGCGTAGCGCAGAAAGAAATTGGTGGCGTATTACGCGACAGGCACGTTCGAGTGTATTTACAATACACTCGTGAAGCTGCCTCTTCGTCGCGATAATTGACGCAAACACGGCGAAAAACTCATAAGGCGACGGCTGTATCGCGTAGGTCTGTCCGCATTGGGAGAACTATTGTTGCCGATTATTTTCAAACAGCTGGAGAGACTGCTTAGAAACACACGCGGAATCCTTCTCGTTGCGATCAATGCGCCATTTAAACTACGTAAAAGTGGAACGGATGGTGAGTGAGGACGTAAAGATTACTACCTTACAACGTAACCTCTTCTAATCTAAAACTTTTACACAGAGACTTTCCAAGCATTTTAATATTCCTTTACCGTATCGAGAGTTTAAAGAGCTGCAGGCATTTGTGGATCTATCGTCGTTTCCACGCCAACGAATGTCACTTAAGATCTGCCAACTCGGCCGTTACCTTGTCCAAGATCGATTGGTAAATTAAGCTAGTCGAGATCAGTCGTTTCGTGTGAAATAACGACGCTTCTTCTTTACCGCGTTTCTACGTGCCTAATACGCTTCTACAGATTCGTTCTTTTCTCAGATCGCCGATGCTGCTGCCTCGAGCGCTTGTAACCGATCACCGACTTTTGCAGTGACCTGTAGGTTCCGTGGGAAGACGAGGAAAAAGAGAGGAACGCAATTACGCCGGCCACATGCTGCCGGTGTGCGTGGCGATGGCGCGCTATGACGCGGGGGCGGCCGCAAAAGCCGACGACATATTCATGCGTGCGTTATTATGCGAGGGAGCCGTGAGTGCACTCGAGAGATACGCGCACGCGTTCCACGACGTCCAATTAACCGCACGTATTTCGTCACCAAAGGAATTTCACGCGTGGAACGCGCGCATACCCGTCTCAATCCTCCAAGATCGCTTCCGATATCTTCGAATGCGGAACGTAAAATCGCTACAAAGAAGGTACGTCTTTGCGATAATACGTCAAGTAAAAGATCTCAGTTCCACCACCACGTAGCTCGTAAATATCTGTTAGAAGTCTCAGCGAGTCTAGAGTACCTGATCGAAGTAGCGTTTTTGAAATACAAGAGAAAGTTTAATCGTCACGAGCAACGATACGAAATAATCTTTAACGGAAATCGCAAGCCAGACACCTTAGCTGATTTCCTTGTTAATTCATTTGTCGTAGAAGGATGCAGCAGGGTCGACGCAGCGATCCTCTAGCACGCAAATAGCTTTACTCGTGGTTGTCGAGAACTTTCGTGGCGAGAAAATTTTCACGGCTGACACCTTTCCACCGGTGCTACGTCCAGTCGAAGATCCGTTTCCCGTCTTTGGGACAACGCTGTCCCTCTCCCCCCCCCCCTCCCGCTGTTTCTCCTTTTCGTCGCATCATCCCCTACTCCCCGTGTCTCCTTGGCGCGGGACACACAGATGCGTCCCTCCATTTTGCGCTCGCATTGTTACTCCAAGTGCAGTCTCCCCATTGTTACAATGGCTGGCCACTCCTGGCATTGTTGCCGGTATTGTTATTATTATCACTACTGTTACCGGTTGCGGCCGACCGGCGAATGGAGAAGAGGAGAGCCAGCTGCTTCGTCGAGTGCCGCATTAGAGGCAAATTACACTCCCTCTGGCCCGCCTTCCTCTCTCTCTTTTTCTCTTTTTCGCCATGTCCCTCCAGGCTGGTTATCTCGTTCTTTCTCAGTTACATTCTGGATTGCACCCCTTTTTTTAGCCCGAAATTTCGAATGGTTGATCGGTATCGGATTCGAACGAAACATGCCTACCGAATGCTATCAACCTCTCCCGAACACATTTCATACAACGACCCCCTTTCCTAGCATTTATTGTCAACTCTTTGGTTTCCTCGACGTTCGCTTGAAATTCCTAAGCTTTGCGGGCGTCGCTGTACCAAATGAAATCGTGTGCATCGTTTCGGAACTTGTCTCGACAGATGATACGCGCGATAATGCAGCAACTTTTCGGTCAAACTAGCCGCCGTATCCGAATCCGATAGTCGCGGAGGAAGAAGGCAGAGCGGAGAACGGGAACGAAGAAAACGGCACGAGAAACCGACGTCAACCAGGATGCATAATTAATCGGTCGCTACGTGGACGAATTAAACGAGCAATTCGAAGCACGAAATTGATCGCAACAATTTAATCGCGAGAGGCCGCGCAACGGGTCTCCGCAAATTATGCCCGGTGAGTTACAACGAGTTTAAAGCTCGTTAAAACGCGAAAGACCGACCGGTGCGGCAGAGAGAAGTTAATTAGAAGAAAGTAAAAAAAGGAAAGAGAAAGCAAAGAGAAAAAATGAAACGTGATGGAAACGAAGGAGAGAGAGAGAGAGAGAGAGAGGGAGAGAGAGAGAGAGAGAGAGAGAATTTATATCAAGGGGAATTTAGACGGCCTGCCGCGCGGCTGGCGAGCATGGCGGAAGAGGGAGACATTAATTAAAGTGCAAAAAACGTGCGGCGAGTCTGATCAAAAGTTAAATAATTAATAGAAACCGCAAAGTTCAGGCGAGATCGCGGATTAATGAAAAATCACCGAAGTGCGGAATTCGCGAGTCTCGAAACCGGTGGACGAAACAATCGCCGCTCGCCTTCCATTGTTTCCTCCTCGAACAATGACGATTAACGTTATTGTTAGCGCCAGCCAGATCGTCCACTGGCTCCTTCCGCTACGGCTTTCGGCCAGTCAATGAAACGTTTCGAACGTCGCGTCGCGACGAATACCGGCACGATCGAGTTAAGATTCCTCGACGTAAACATCCAGCTTCCATAGGATTTTCGCTGGTCGAACGTTTCCATCGCGGTGAATTTACGTTTGTCGTCTTAAAGTTGGTCCATTGATAAAAAAGGACTTTGGAAAGCAGATGGACACTTTGAAAATAAAGGAAATGCGAGCTCGCGAAACGATTATATTCGAGAAGCGTTCGGCGTTCCTAAGAATAAACGAACAAAACAGTTTCAAAGTTCTAAAGAGTATTTTTATTACACGAGATTTTGGTCCATTTTTTCGCGAAGATTCTATTTATATTTTAGCCACGAAAGAAAGGAAATTTGAAGAGAAGGCTGCTTCGCAAATATTGTTCCACCTTCGAGCAACCCTGTATAAACGTTTTGCACGCTGTGTATAGATCAGAAAGGAATATTAGATGGTTCTATATGCACGTGCAAAGGGCGGATCGGGGCAAGCTCGCTATAAATTTGCTCGTCCATCGAAGGAGCCTTTAATACTGTTTACGGATAGCTCAGGCGTTTAAGGTATCTTATCTCCTGTCCTTACGTAAATTGTCCCCTATCTCGCGACATAAAAGTCGACCGACACGGTAAATTTAATGTTCGAATTTCAGGATCAATTGGATCGAATGTTTTCTGTCCAAATATTACCTCGATCGCAACGTCGACAGACTATCGATAGCCGAATGTCTACGTTCCAGACAGACATGGATGTTTCGTCGCCAGAAAAAAAAGACGATAGGCGCAGTCGAAACAATGGAATGTTATTCTACCGTAAGAAATTATAGTTGGGAAGAAAAGAGCGTGTAATGCATCTTTGGTACGCGGTCAGTTACACAAAGATGAACAAAGATACGAGGATGGAGATTTTTCAGCGAAGAAGATTTCTCGTCGGAGAAATGCTCGGCCGGAAAAAAAGGAAGACGAGGGTGGAAAGAAGAAGGGGTAGATTCGAACGAACCGCGACAACTTGGTGCGCGAGCCTTGCGATTCAAGCACGGAGATAATCGTAATAATGGGTTTGCCTACCACCGAATCTACCCTCTTCGACTTTATACAGCAACCCCAAGAGGAGGAGCACCGAAGAGCACTATGCGAATTCAATGTCGTGCAAACACGCGAAACGCCTGGCCGATTCCTTGGCGAAACGATCGACAGGATTGCAGATCTTCTCTTTTGACACGTGACACGACCTCGTTATCTCTTTAAACGCCATTTATCGGACCTCGTGGATAACATTCGATATTCCGCAGTCGATCACCGCTTCAAGAAGGCAGAAACGACGAAACGCGTGTATTTACTTCAGCTCGAGCGATTTGATGTTCCTAGAGAATTGCTACGCTTATGGAAAAAGAAAAGGACGATTGCTGTTTTTGGTGGGAAAATCGAAGCTGTGTCTTTCGGTTAAGATGCGCGGAGAAACCGTAAAAACCAAAGTGGCGACGAAAACAACGGACGCGACAACGAGCGAATGATCGAGATTCTCTATCGCTGTGTTCTCATCGGGATCCATCGTCATCGAGCTGAACGAGCAGAAAGGAATCGGTGCTCCTCGTCGTCGTTGGTCGAGTGCTCGTCTCGTTACTCGAAACGGGGTCGATTTTGCGTGACGTTCTCCCGGAAACGATCGATGCGGCACTTTGGCCCGTCGATCGGGCAAACGACAGGCGGAAAATTCCTTCGTTTTTTTTCTTTTCTGCCTGCTTCTCCTTCCTTCTTTTTTCTTTTTTTTTTTTTTGGCATCTCTCGATCCTTTGCAAGCTCTCGAAAGTGTGCTCGCGTCGAACTCGAGGCTCGAGTGTCTTGAAGAGCGCAGATCGGTATATCTTCTTTCCGTTCGTTACGTCGTTCGACTCGTTAATTCGGTATCGATTCTCGATCGCGTCCCAAAGAATCTTCCTCGAGGACCGTCGAGTCCGCAATAGCCTTTTCTCGCGATGAAAAAATCTCCGTCTGTCTTCTCATTTAGCTCGACTACCTCGAACGTAACTCGGGAGCTTTCACGGATTTTCAGCTGTCTTTAAACGCGGCGGTTCGCTTGCAAAAATTATCTCGATCCAAGAAGATCCAGATTTATCCGTCAATTAATCGAGCGTCGAGTCTGGCAAATTTTGATTCCAGCGTTTCGTAGACGGCTTTCGAATACGAAGAAGGTAAACACGCGATAAAGAGGATTTCGCGAATGGAACGCGCGATACCGAGTCTTTCTCGGTAGGTACCTTTTCGCGTACGATACGACGCTGTGTGTCTGTAATATGTTTCCGAAACGAGCAGGTAACCTGAAACTTGTCAATTTCCTTTCAGAACGGAGTGGAACGTAATCTCGGAGTTTGTATAGCACTCGAACGAAGCGACAGACATCGTACGCGGTTGCGTATGAAACTTATCTAAAAAAAAAAATTCCTCGTAGAATGTTTCGAAGAGAAAGAAGAGGAGGAAGAAGCGGAAGAAGAACAGAGAACAGAAGTCAGACGATCGGAACAACGATTACCGATAATATTCGAGCACCAGGCGAGTGTTCGCTTCGCAAAAACGCCTCTACCGCTCGTAGCAACGCGACCATGCTCCACTTCTTCCGACCTTTCCTCGCGTAATATCGCTTTCGAGACGGCGCGAGGGCACGTAAGATTCGCAGAGCTCTCACATAATGATTCGTTAGTCTCCCCGAGCAGCCATCGTGGGCTACCTACGGAGAGCACGACTTCGTACGTAGACTTCGAGTGGCCGTAAGTGGATGGTACCGCAGGGTGGCGGCGCAGATACACACACGCGCGCATACACGCGCGCGCGCGCGCACGCACGCGATACATCCACACGTATACACGACAAACCGGCAGCTCGTTTGGTCTCTATTTGTCCCCAGAAGTTCAAGAGTCCGCTATATATACATATAGGTGCGCATACATGCAAGAGCGTGTACAGGTATACACGTGTACATACACGTACACCAGCAACATAAAACCAGCAACTGCGAGTCGCGTTTCGCATCTGTTTCGCTGTCTCTCCTTCGAACGTCTCTTTCCGCGTCCCGTTTCCGTGGCTGGCCTTCGTGGCCAGCATTCACGGCTCGGGCGAGATCCGAGTGCCATCGAGTCTGAAACTCGTTATCGAAACTTAGGTGCGCGCGAGCGCACAACAGCGGGCTCGCCCCTGGCGAAAGCACGCGAAAATCCGCGGCTGATTGCAATCAGCCCTCTTTGCGAACTTCCGCGCTCGATTCCGCATAGATTTCGCCGAGTCACGGACTCGGGGCAGTCCCCGACGACTTCCGCTTTAGGGAGCAACGCGCGAGCGCGCACCTTCCGCTCGGCGTACGTTGCGTTCAATGTCTTGCTTCCATTCTCTCTATCCGATTCTTCCCAGGACCGTGCCGTTTATCCGATCTTCTGCTACATCGTATCGCGAGAATTTCCTTGAAGATATAAGGCCAGCGATGGAGAACCGCGATCGCGTCGAAGAGTTAGTGAAAAGAATGGATGGAGAGCTTGAGATTGACGACGACGACGACGACGACGACGACGACGACGACGACGACGACGGTGATGAGCTGTTGAAGAAAAGGGAGGAGAGAAGAACGAGGAGATGAAGTAGTTTTTGTAGAACAAAGTCTTCGCTACGCTCTAGAGAACGCGAAGCGTGTCTAGAGCATTTTATGAAAGAACGTAGTACTACGTTAATACTATAGGTCACGATGCAATACTATACTTAATTAATACGATACTCGGCAACGTGATATTTGCTATACCGTATCGATCGGGAAAATGGTAAGTTGGCCGCTTTTCTGAATTTTTCGTCGTTGACGATTTTACCGCCAGAGAATTCGTTGGAGGATACGATGTTTATGAATGATCGTAGGTCGAAAGTACTAGATGAACGACGAGCGGATTGAACGGAGAGACGCGCGGTAGACGAAACGGCAGACTGAACGAGGGGACGAGCGACCAGGATGCAACCAATGAGCTGCGCAACAATTATTTATTGTTGTCAGACTGCCGCATCGTGCCGAGCAGACCTGTCTGCCCAATGAAGATTGCTCGTTAAAATGTGATTCTGGCGGACCGCTTTAAACGACGACCGCCGAAACGATTCGCCCGAGCCGACCAAATCAACCCAACGAATGTACCAACGAAACCACAGCGATATTGGTCCAATTAAACGCATTAAAACGTGTATATATATATGTATATCGCGTACGAGTATTACGAACATGGGAAACATCCCGAAGAACAGTTTAATCGAACAAGAAATAATAGGCTTTGGCGCGTTCGGTTTAGCTGGGAGAATTGATTTTTTATGGCCTTTCGAGGTAATTTACCTTTGCAAGACTCTCGGCGTCGTTAATCGATCGATGGCGATCGAGAACCGGCGATAGAGAAAAATTTCGACTTCCTAAGATAATATTTACATGCCGTTGAGTCGGAACGACGCCCTGGCTGACGATTCTACCTGGTCGAATTCCATTTTTCCTTCTTCCAACAAACACACCTCTTCGAGAACTGTTTCCGACGTATTGGCATCGTGCTCCACGATTTGCCCAACAGTCTGGCCACTAAAGTTAGCGGACGTGTCAAATTGTCCGACTTTAACGCGTCGAACATCGCTCAAACATGGCCGATATCTACTTTCCTCGAAAATTCTCCCAACAACGATCCTCGAGAACGTGTCTGCTACGAAATGCGCGGAGGAAACGAAGGACAAGGACGAAAGCGGTCCAGAAGCAATGCCATAAGTACTTGACATTTATCCTAAATTGCATCGACTACGTAGGTAGACCTGACGGTTAAACGATAGCTCGAAACGTATTGGCTGATTTGAGGAATTTTCCAGCGTCGAGAAGTCCGTTTATAGCGGTAATCGAACGTGTCTATTCGTCGGCAGTCGCCTCGACATTTCCGGCTAACAACTCCGACGCAACCAACGCCCCTGAGGTCGATCGATCCGATTGGCCGAGAGATGTAGATACACCCACGCGTACACCCACCACCTGCTCTCTGCAATTAATCTCCTCTCAGCAATTAATCCTCATCGCGTACGTGTGTGCGAGCCTGTAAGCGCGTAAGCGCGTGTGCAGAATTTCGAGCATCGCGCGATTCTGGTAGCAGATGCAGCTAGACCGATCCGGCTGATCGAGATCGACGTTGTCGCTACGTTGTAATTAGGCATGTCGAACGTTACGCGTAGCGAGCGATGATTTACGACGCAAGACGAAGTTTACGAGCGACCGATAGGAGGAGAGACGCGAGTTATTCGAACGATAGCGAGAAATTGATATTTTGCGCGTCGATCGAGGCGACAACGTACGTTTGAGACGATAACCAAGGTAATGGTAACCAAGTATCGAGTATCTACCTACCACGTAACGAAAGAATCGCTGTCGCAGTCATCGAGCAGCGACGATTCTTTCGCAGACCCACCTACCTACTCTCCCTCGTCGTCGTTGACAAACTTCTCGAATGAAACGCATCGGCTGAGCAAATTTTGGCAATTTCACGTTTGGATCGAACGTTGGATGGGAAATGGATCGTAGAGAATCGGTGGTGGATGGTGGAGCGTGATCGCTGCATAGACAGGCGACGACAAACGAAGAAGGAAAACGTTTAACACGTACCTGAGTGGGCGTAAGGTGAATTAGGGCGGCTAGGTGTTCCCGTTCGGGCGCGCTCAGGTATTTCTGCTGCTTGAACCGCCTCTCGAGCTCGTGAACCTGCTGCTGAGTGAACAGAACGCGACGCTTTCGTCTTTGGGGAAGGTGGGGGAATTGCATGGCGCCGACGCCCATGCCGACACCGACGCCGACGCCGACGCCCACTCCCATGCCTGACGACTTGGTCACGTCGCCCATTGACTGGCCCACAGGGCAGCCGGCCATGTTGGTCCCGGCGCCCGCCGCCGCGGCGCCCATCAGCCGCGAGACTATAACAGAGCAGATGGAAAATATCAATGGCGATACGTTGCTTTTTCTTCGCATTTCAAATCGAACACGAAATACCAATACGAAGGAAAGTAATTATCGTACAGGCATCGCTCTGCCATAGCTGTTTTATGTTAGATAGGTAGATAGGTAGAGAGAGAGAGAGAGAGAGAGAGAGAGAGAGAGAGAGAGAGAGAGAGAGAGAGAGAGAGAGAAAGGAAAAGAGAAAAAATGAAATAAAACGAGAAAGACGGTTCCGTAAGAACACGACGATAGTTCGTTCGTTGCTTCCTCGTATGCTTTCGTCGTGCCGCAGCGGTGTTCTCTCGGTCAATCTTCCATTACGGGAGAATGTTCGGTGCGCATTGTTGGGCGCTTGGTTGCCGAAGAACGTTCAGTTTGCCGTCGGCCTACGTCGTGAAGAACGGTTCGAGATAATTTATCCCGTTGGAATCCGTGGAGGATCGCGAAGAGGAGACGAGAGGCACGCGAGACATGCCGCGAGACATGCCGCGAGACATGCCGCGAGAGAAGAGGCAGCCAGCCACAGGCGAGCGAAGGGAGAGCGAAGGGAGAGCGAAGGGAGAGCGAAGATCGGCCCTCTGAATTCGAGCTACTGAAACCCAACGAGCAGTCCATCCCTTGTCAGTTGGCGAAGAGCTGTCAAGAACGGACGCGTCTCGACCAGGACAAAAGGAGCGATTTAGCCGCGCAAAGTGCTACGTCATCGAGCACGGGAGGTCCGACCATGAAGTCCCGAATTATTATTATGTCTGTGAGAACGTATTCTCAGCCTGTCAGTCCGTGCCCGCCTCGGGAAAGAAATACCACTCGAGACACCAAACACCCACCGAATTTGTTTACGCCGCGCCACGCATCCAGTTATCCTGCAAAATCGGTGCAAACTTGTCCACCGTGCGCCACTCTCAACCTACATCGCTGTTTCTCCCGTATCAAGTTGACCGGCTTTCCCGTCGTTCGGCGAATCGCCGATTCGAAGCGTCGAGATGCGAGCGAAGCGTCTGTCGACAAACCGACAATCGCACATTTCGTGGAACATACTTTCGGGAGAGAGAGAGAGAGAGAGAGAGAGAGAGAGAGAGAGAAGAAACAGCAACGCGATTAACAACAACCTGTCACCCAATGATAATTCCAACTCGCGAAGACTCGAAAGTACGAGCATCACGATGCAAACGAACGACGCTGCGTTCCTAGCCGTTCATCGTGATCTTTCGGTAAAGTTTCAGGACCATCGTCGATGAAACGTGGACGATGGGCCGGGACAATGGAAGCCCGGAGAGGAATGACGGGTTCAACGTTCCGACGAAACGGAGCGCGAACACGGGGGTGGATCGCGCTCGCTCGAGCGTCTAAGAACATCGTTGAGCAAATTGACGTCTTCTACCTGGCCACCGAAGTCGAATCTCCCGTTAGGTAAGATTCCGAACAGCCGGTCGAACGCGCCGATCGACCGGATAATTACGCGGTATCGCCGATATCACGGACAAACAAAAGTCCTGCTCTTCGTCGTCGCAAAGTCGAAGCGTAACTTCGCAACGGTGAATTATCTTCAAGGACGATCAGGTTCGATCGAGCGTCTTGTTTCAGGGTACCACGAACGACTGCTAAGCAACGTTTGATCCCGAAGATGGCTCGTACATATTCTGCCTGAGTAACGAGACGAGCAAAATACGAGACGAGAGAGCAGCAGGCGGTGAACGACAAATTGCTTTCCCTGTCTCGTGGCCGGCTATCGGAGAGCAGAAACCACGACTGTTCTCGCTCGGTTCGGGCATCGCCAAAGACGCAAGTATCGACGCGTAGCAACGCGTGAAAATCGGGAGAAATTGATTTTGAAGACGTTCCATACGTTGAGTTAACGCAGCCTGGCGCGACGAGGGTCGTTCGGGCTTATTTGTTTAACTAAAATCTCCGGTAGTGTCCGGTAGCCACGCATTTCGGGGGCCACGGAGATCGATATACGTTCTCTATCGGCTAGCAGAGTGGCGCGTGCGGCCGACAGAAATCCAAGGAGAAGAGCGTCTGTTGACACAAGTCCGAAGGACGCGAGCTTTGTTGGCCGACGATCTTCTTCAGCGGCCTGTGAAACGCGAGAAGCCTCGAGAACCCTGCTATCCACGGGTACACGACTGTCTATGCAGATTCGATTCGTGCCGGAAACGCGTGGCAAAAGGTACTTTCGCGATGCCAAGAGTATGCAGAACTCGAGAGAAGCGGCCGACCGCGACGGTTTAGCTCGCAGAAGCGAAATGTCAAAGTTCCAGCTGGACGATCGACGTTTAAAAACTCGAATTGCCATCTCCGAAATATTCGGCTCGTCCGATCATCGCGTTATCGCGTGTTCGAAAATGGTTGATAACAATGGTAAAATCGAACGGGACAGGATACGCGGAAACGTTTTCGGAGCAACGAGCGACGGATGAATTCGCGAGTGGATGTTAGGAGACGACGCGCGTCGTGACGGAAGCACAGGCGGTTGTGGACTTTGAAATACGAGTCTGATACCTCATCGATGGCTAAATGGACGTAAGTGCGAGCTAGTAACAACAAAGGTAGACACGAGGCCAATAAAAGCGGGGCAGACGTGCCTCGTCGATGGCGAAAGGGATGATCGCGTGCAACCAACCCACACGAAACGACGTTTCCCTTCTCGCAGAACGAAGCCTACCTATTTGCTCTCGTCTTTCCTCTGCTCTTCGTTTCAACGTGCAAGCCGGTTTCTCCTTTTCTCGAAAGCTCGACGCTCGTTGCGGAATATTTTCTAAGCGGCAAAGTCGAAAACCATAGTCTCCGATTTCCATGGGAACGAGCAGACCAGCGAAATCACACGCGTCACGAGTTCCACGTACCTCCTACCGACAACGAACTCGGTTACAGCGACCACGCGTTACGATTCGAAATAACGACAAACACCCACGACTTGCCGGCAACGACCGAGAGATACGCCGATATTAATCGTTAATCGTGAATCGGTAAACGATCGCGTAAGAGAAACTTTGAAAGCAGACGCGTTCGCGGACGAACGCGAATGCCGCGAAGGTCCGTCGAGTCGATCGCTTCGGCGGAAATAAGAAACGAATAAAAGAGAGGAAGCAACGCGCGACAGCGGCGGCGGAAGCGAGAAAAGGAAAAGCATCGGGGTAGAAGGACGGAAAGACAAAGTACTCACTGGCGAAGCGGGGATCGTTGGTGGCCGACGGTGTAGGCGCGTACCACGGATGATGGGATCTCATGGGGTCGGTGGCGGTCGCGCCTCCGGCGACCGCTGGCCCCGCATGATGATAGGACAATTCCGCGGCGCAGTACTGATACTGCGAGGTGAGTTGCATGGTCGCGTAGGGATTGCCCATGGCGGTCATGCCTGAGCCGGGACCGGCAGCGCCGCTGCCTCCTCCGGCGGCGTCGTTCGGACCGGAAACCGGTCCGGGTGTGCCGCCACCGGGCGTCGAGCCTCCGTGAAGCGGTGGACTGCCGCTGCTCGCGCTCGAGCTACCGGTATTGCCGCCGACACGGGCGCCGCACGCGTTTCCGTAAGGCGATACCTGAGAATGCGTGACCACGCCGACGCCGATCACCTGCTCCAGCTTCCTGAACGACTCGTTATCGATGGGTGAGAGAATGTCAGTGACGCTGAACGGAGTGGTATGAGCGCCACCAGCGGCTTGTACGTGGGACGAATGCTGTTTGGGCGACAGGCTCATCGCCAGGTCGATACCGTTCAGATCTGTCAGCAAGCTAGCTTGCTCCAGCTGCGTTTGTTGCTGTTGCTGCTGCTGCTGCTGTTGCTGTTGCTGTTGCTGCTGCTGCTGCTGCTGCTGCTGTTGTTGTTGCTGATGCTGGTGATAGCTGGTGGCATTGCCGTTCCCCTGGTTGCCGGCGCTGTTCCCGCCGCTGCCACCGCTCATCTCGACGAGGCCCGCGCCCTCGAGATACTTGAAGCTCGCGCTTCGCGGAATCCTGAGGCCGGCGCTAGCCGCTGGATACCGACATCACTTCAACCGCCGTGCACGCGTTCAACGGAAAATTTCGATCGGCGATGCTTCGCCGCGTCGCTCGGCCTTTGCTTTTTTCCACCGTTATGATTTTCACCGACTTTTTTCCTTCTTTCTTTTTTTTCCTTTTCCTTTTCCTTTTTCTACCACTACCTCTTGAAAAATTCCTTTCTTCCGCTCGTTGGTTTCCGTCGCACGGTTGCTCTCGCGTAAGATCGAAGGTGTAACGGTTTCGACGTTTCTTTCGGACGCTCAGCGGAGATATCGTCTATTTAAACGACGAGGGAAGAACCGCGTCACTCTTGGCACAGTTTTAAACGATTCACGGCCGCACTAGCTTCCATTCGTCGGACGACGAGAGATAATCGCACACTGTTTAACGATCCTTGGCACGATCGCTGCAACGCGTTGCATCGACTCATCGTCCAGGCAACCGAACGACCGGTAACATTCAGCGATTCGGCTTTCATCGATGGATCAACCGGCTCGGTGCGGCAATACGCGGAACGCGTGCATCGTCTCGACGCGAGGAAGGCTGGCTGCGGCTGCACGCGTGCAGCGGCGACACCGCGTCGTTCGCCGCATTCCTCTGTTCGTGTTGCATTCACCAGGTCGTACGATATCCGGAAAATGGAAGGCGCGATTCTCTACGCGAGTGGTGGATCCACCGCTGCGTACCACCGATCTCTTGCCGAGCTCGCACACGACCGATCGCGCGTCTTTCGCTGGCCGAGCGGCAAGATCGTACAGACACAACACGATTCGTAGAGCGAGGACGCGAACGACGAAGGCACGGCACGGGCACGACGCGACGCGGCACCACGCGATGCGACGCGATGCGACGCGATGCGACGCGAAACGATACGAAACGAAAGGCGAGAACGCAAGAACGACACACACGTGGTCGAGGAGGAGAAGAGTGGCCGGCCAGAGCCGGCCGGCGGCCGACTGAAATCACCCGGGGGGTCTTCGAGTCCTTGGACTCTGCCGATAGACAGACGATGGTAGATGTACCACTCTACGGTTCGCCTCCACCTTCGTCGAGGATACACTCTCTCTCCGTAGGAGAGGAGAGAGCGTCTATGGATGGATGGCTTGCTGGCTGGCTCGCTAGCTGGCTGGCTGGCTGGCTGGCTGGCTGGCTGGCTGGCTGGCTGGCTGGCTGGCTGGCTGGCTGGCTGGCTGGCTGGCTTGGCTGCCTCGCTGGCTGGATAGATGGATGGATGGATGGATGGATGAATGAATGAAGAGGACTGTCGGGTACTCCTGGAGAGGTCCTCACGGCCGCTTATACCCACTCGACCAGCGCAGCGGCTCGGCCGGTCGCGCTCGCTCGCTCGTTTGCTCGTTCGCTCCTTCCTTCGTTCCTTCCTTCCTTCCTTCCTTCCTTCGTTCGTTCGTTCGCTCGTTCGTTCGCTCGTTCGTTCGTTCGTTCGTTCGTTCGTTCGCTCGTTCGCTCGTTCGTTCGTTCGTTCGTTCGTTGGTTCGTTGATTCGTTCGTCCGGGCTCGGGCCCCACAGCCTCTCGCGGAGAACCCGTACGACGACACGATGAGTGGAGTGCCCACTACGGAGAAGTGCCTGCTACCAAGAGTCGTGATGAGATGTCCCCTTTTGCGTGTGAGAGAAGGGCTCCCACTCGCCTGCCTCTAGAGGGGCTTGCGGGGCTACCCAACCGACCTCCGAGCCAAACCCGGCACCCTAACCATCCCGTCATTGGAGGAACCCCGCCAATCAACGCGCCCATGCGATTCCATTGGATCGCTTTCCCAGCGGTTCCACTCTCGCTCGGGGTTGTCCCGCGCTGCTCGCCGCTGCGCCGTTGGTCAAACCTATATATCTTCCGTTATACGTCCGCCTATCGCGCCTCTGATCCCTCGCATCCCAGCCAGCAACCACCTCGTCTACCTAATCTACTGCCGTCTCATGGCCACCAGCCTCGGCACGGCCCACCTTTCTCGCTTCCCTTTCTATTCCTCTTTCTCCGATTACCCATCCAGTTCTGTCCCTTTCTAGCGTTTTACGTCTGGCATTGTCCTTGGACAAATTTCACCCTACCGTGCTATGCACTTTTCGTCGAATTTTTTCTTCCTAGGCTGCCTACCGCGATTTTACCGACCACCCCTGTCGAGAACAGCCGCGATACGCGACTGTCTAACCGATTGACGTCGTTCCACGGTTTCCTACCGCGATGCAACGTGTCGCTAGCTGTGCATTCCTCTCGCGTTTGCAGCTGTTCTTTTTTAATTCCCTTAATTAAACGCAACGAGATTGGCATACCCGATTGTAGCTTGTACTATGCGTACGATCTCGATGTTTCATTGAGAAGCTCAACTTCTAAAACGGTTCGTTGCTATCGCAACGTTGAAATGTTGCTTATTTTGTGCGAGTCGTTGGAATCTTTTAATCTTACGCTAGTATTTGTCGATAGATTTTTACTTTTCCAACTTTTCCAGCTTTTCCATAAGAAAATTACCCTTTCGTTATGCATGTACGCAGACGAGATGTACACTCTCTCCGTCTATACATACGTCAATACGTAATAAATAAAAGGAACGTTCCATCGGCATACGACATTAAGCGACATCCGTTGTCTGTCTTCTCAACTATCGTGTTCCTCTCGGCAAGGAAATCTCTTTGGAAATTTCACATTGATGAGGTTAAGATGGCAAAATGGATATACTATGCTTCCAAAGCAATTACAAACTGCGCGAAGAGTATCAACGTTGCGAGAAATGGTAATTTACATAAAACATTTCTCGCGTATCGCCTTTCGACAAAACTTCTCTTTATAATTCCTCTTTGTTTTTGTCCGTATAACCTAAAACGTTTCATCGGGCTACGTCCTATAGAATTTTCTTAATTCTTTTACTTTGAATTGACAACACAGTTTCATATACAAATTATTTTCAGCTAGCAGCGTTGGTTTATTGACACCGCAGGTTTTATTCTTACAACATGCAAGGAATACTAGCTTTTATATAAAACGTAAGTTTCGTCGACACGCTTTGAATAACGTTTGTTGGGTTCTGCTCGAACGTTGATAATCTGGCGATATCACCTGTGTTTAGGACCAGCCACGCAATTATGGAAATCTGTTACGAGCGTTAGTAACGCTGGTAAGAGAAGAGGAAGAGCCAAAGGTGCTACGAGGCCCAGAGATTTAAATCGTGGTCAAAAATTGGGTTGTGGAAAGATACCGATGGTATTTCCTGGACTGAATGCTCCTGTCACGCATGGAGAATTTACGATTCAACAAAGACATCTTACGGCGGAAGAACAAAAAAATGTTGGTACCGCGAAAGTCACTACCGTGTTAAAACCAAAACGATACAAAATTCACCCTTTAAACCGAGGTTGGTCCGGAGGTCAGCCTGGTGGCAGGAAAATTGGACCACCCGATCCTGTTGACGGCGGTTTGTAATACAATTATTCCATGCATATATACTTATGTATATATATATATATATATGTGTGTGTGTGTGTGTGTGTAAATTGTATGTGAAATTTTTACCATTTCAGATGCTTTCCATGGATTCGAATCTTGGATATTATATGTCAAACACGCGACTATTATGACCAGTACTATGGGTAGATCGAAACGTTTTCGTGCTTTGGTTATTACCGGAAATGGAAAAGGCTTGGCTGGATTTTCACAGATAACAGGACGCGAATTTAAATCGACCGTAAATACAGCTAAAAACAGGGCAGGATATAGATTGATGTACATTGAAAGATATAATGAACATACTGGTAAACGGTCCTCTTTCGTATTGTCTATTATTGGCTCTATAACTGTGTAAAATTATAATACCTTTCGTTCTAGTGCTCCATGACTTTTTTGCACAATTTGGAAAAACGAAAGTATTCGTACAACAAAAACAGAAGGGTTATGGACTGAAATGTCATCGTGTCATTAAAACGTGTTGCGAAGCAATTGGTATCAAAGATTTGTACGCTAAAGTCGAAGGATCTAAAAATGTGGCTTACATCGTAAAAGCTTTTTTCATCGGCCTACTGCAACAGGTACGTTGATTGAAACTGTGTTAAGCGGTAGCAAAGAAGAACGGTACTTTTCGCATTATATGGAACTTTGCGGTATATCGATAATAATATTACTAACGATGTTTTTAGAAAACATACGAACAAATGGCAAATGAAAAAAAATTGCATGTGGTCGAAATGAGGAAGGAAAATAATTATTTTCCTACTGTACTTGCTTCGCCGTCGATAGTTCGAACCTCTAAAGAAATTCCGCAAGACGAAATTTTAGATTTTAAACAGTATGTAATGGATGGAAGAATTCCTTTGCAGAAAAGGAAGCCTGAACCATTTTTCACGAAATTGCCTTCGTGGTTGTTTCATTTACGTAAACAAGAACGTCAGAGGGATCAGGATCAGGTTCTAATCAGATTAAGAGCTGAATATGGCGATGTGTGTAGTTTTCTCGCTGAAAAATATCCGGAAGCAAGAGCTTCTAAATGGAGAAAACACGACAAAAAGGAGGAGGAGGAAAGCGCGGTTGAAGCGTGATATTTCTATAATGAATGTGAATAGTTTGTTAGAAACATAATTCAATGTTAAATGTGTATTCGGTAATAATCAGTAATAACAGATGTATATGTAATCGAGATTTTTTCTTTATTTTCCTCCTTATCTCGATATATTTACTTACAGTGGTAATAAAATATTTGAAGGAATGACATTGAACTTAATTACAAGCAACAAATGTAAATACGAACTCCAGTCATTTAAAAGGATAAGGAGATTTAGGGTACATTAATTAAATAACGATTATTATAACGATTTAAATAAAGATTATAAAGTCTGTATTATCCGCTGAAGGTATACACACACACACACACACACACACACACACACACACATATATATAATTACCCTCTGTTGCAAACATAAAGTTTTAAATATGGCGTGTAGACGAATGTGCCGGAAATCTCGTACGGCTTCGCCTTAACATAAAAATGAACGCATTCTTATTGATTCCACGAAAAGATTTTTTGAAAAAGTCTTTCGGCTAACCGTAAATCGTTCTATCCATATTCCATACGTTTAATACATAGATCAAGTTACGAAATAACTGGTATCTTATCCGAACATTTAGTTATTTCTTATCGTGTGTATATACATATGTGTATATTTAGTCGATGAAGAAGTAAGAAATCATTCTCAAGTAAATCATGGCTGATCCGACGATACAGACATTCTGTTGTCATCATTCCAACAGTACGGATATGGCAATTGTAATAATGCAAGAATTCAATTCAGATTTGTACAACGCTGTTTGTATGCTCTCTTCTTCTATAGGTATCCTAGGCGCGATGTATCAGGTAAGGGAAATTTTTGGTACAATCTTATAAATCACTGATGAAATTATTTTGTAGATACTTCCAAGAGAAACATCTAATCTTTCTCACAGGTGGCAAATCTTATCTGCATCTAGAGGAAGAGAGATCATCGTATGGCTTGCAATTGCAGACCTCTTAGCCTCATTAGGTAATTAAATTTGTTTTCTAATACTGAAAAAAATATGAAATAGATAGGAAACAAAGTGAGTCATTTTTTTCTCTCTCAATTTGAATTTTTTCTAGGTGTATTTATTAGATCAGCGCTATGGATGAATTTTAAATCCATAATGCCAATGCAAGACGATACATCAAGTGTTATCTTTTGTGCATTTTCGTCGGTAAAATAATTGTATTAAAAAATTCACCGCATTAGTAACCTGTATTTGTTTCAATCTTTTGTCGTATTAATATCAAAAAAATAAAAAAAAATTACCAGGCTTGGACACAGTATTTTTATATGGCGACGTGGATCTGGACTCTTTGCTACGCCATAGACATGAAACTATTACTAGGAGACAGATCTGGACATTCTACTTATTACCATGCCTTTGCATGGATATGTCCAGCAATTTTGACTACGTTTGGCTTAACGATCTTATATATGCCAGATGCAAAGTTAGTTTTTGTTTCAATTTAACGGCATGCAACAATGTTACCCATTGTTATTTCTTTAAAGTATCGTAACACTTTTCTTTTCACAGTTGCCATAATTTAACGTCACTATCCACCATTACATTACGCATTCTGCCAAACTATTGTGCTACTTATGTGCTATTAACAGTGGTCATGATAGTCAATCCTCTGTTATATTTCGCGTCGACGCGAGATCTTCAAACTGCTGTCACTTGTAGTTTGGCACAAATTACAGGTAGAGAAAGGAAACTGGTGCAAGCGATAAAGCTCAAGTTCGCATTGACTAATTTTGTTTATTACGTATGCTGGTTACCGAATTTAATTAACGGGATTTTATTATGGACCTTATGGTTTCAACTACCGGTCAAAATTATCATTACTCTTTGGTATATAATGGTATGTATATTTTTTAAGATCAACGTGACAAGTTTAATTCGTGAGAATATTTTTTTCACAGGCTCTAACAAATCCCCTTCAAGCTTTCTTCAATGCTCTTGTTTACAAAAGATGGGGTAAGAAAGAAAAGTTTCGATTGGAATGCTGTCAGAAGTTAGGGAAGTTTAATTTGAGTCAGATTACGAAAGGAGACAAAAACACGCGATTATCAGAATCATCACCCTTACTGGATCCCAAATTTGGCTGTCCCCCACATACGAGTATTAACGGATCTTCTTCGTTCTGAAAACTGTGATACCGAAAATCCCTTTTCCAATCGTAGTAATACGAATAATCCACTGCCTTATATGCTTTAAATAAAGCTATATTTTTAATATTTATAAGCTTTTCAAGCTTTAAGGAGATAAATCATGAAGATTGCTTGAGAGAAAAATAACTGGAGAATCACTATTTCTATAGAAATATTGTATATATAAAAGAATTCTTTCTTTACGTATACACTTAAATAAGTACACGTAAGTACAGTATACGTAACACTTGGAATAAGATTTTCCTTAGAGATTAGTATAGCGACGAAGAGCTTTATGGAAAATTGATTCTTCGTACTAATTTGGTAAATACACTTGTTAATTGTTATAAATGTTAAAAGATTTTATTTTTTACATATATAAGAAACACCTATATCGAGTAGTACTGTTTAACGAGTGTAACCTCTTTTCATACATCTAATATTTTCATATTGTAATTCTGTTGTCTGAATAAATTACAAATTGTTAAGCATCACTGAACGTTACGCGAGTACATCATATGCTAGTGTAACTAATATTTTGATTAAAAAAGCATGATAATTTATCGATCGTTGTTTTTATTACGATTAATATAGAGCACCTTTAAAGAATACATATCTACAAAAAATAATACACGTAAAATTTTCAAAAGAGATGTCTTGATTTTTTTTGATTAACAAATTTTATTCGTACAACAACCCTTCTCCTTTTAATAAAAAAATTCTTATGTACATCGCTATTAACAAATGATCGAATACTCCTTTTTCCAGAGATTTACATATACCTTTTATAAACAGTACCAAGACTATGTTTTTCGGTAACGAATTGTATTTACGTGTAGCACCAAAACTTCTGTGTGAATATAAGGATTATAATAACTAATACAACATTTGTTCGTTCATACTAACGCACAAAGCTTGAATACTTGTTGTATATAAAAACGAAATCTTCTATATCCTTAAAAATATAAATCATTGTAAGAGTATAAACCGCCAAAATACTGTAAGATTTACATATACGCAGGATTGATTAATCTATTTTTAAAATAATTATTCTTTTATCTTTAAAGGAAGAGGAACTAACGTGCGTCGTTCAACTTAAAATCCACTAACATTTTAAGAACATTAGTCTTGGATTGTATATGTTCATCACATTATCCAACTCATCTTCTTAGTACATTATGTATAGCAGCAGTTTCTCATTTTTTTTTTTTTTTTATACTTCCTTCTAAAAATATATTCGATTTTAATAAAATAAGTTTTATGTAATGCTATATATTACCGACTAATCCTAGCTATACATAATAAGACTGATCGTATATAAAAGTTTTTCGACTCTACTTAAAAATTCTATAATAAATACTGCCAAGTATAAACATCTAAAATGTAAGAGCGCCTCAAAGAATCCGTAGTAATTATTACTGCAAAAGATTCGTGCGAAATAAATGAAATTATTATTTGAAACTCGACTGCTAAAAATCTACAATTTCGTCAAACGGTCACTCACTTTCTAATATCTAAACTGCATTTCATTCGTTGGTTTTTAACACATACATATCGCATACCAATCACACTCCTTTACGATATGTCATAGATTGTTTACTTATCGCGTGTAAAATACCTTTTTCGTCTCTTATATTTTTGCAAACAAGAGACATTTACGTTCACCGAAGATATAAGAAATGTACTGAATTGCAGAAATACTTGGCAGTTGAATAATTTAAGTAATACGCTATATTGAACGCGAAACAATACATATCCTCTGTACGTCCTTATATATATATATATATACATACATATATATATATATATATATATATAAGTCGCCTAATATAGTCGCCTTAAAAGTACAATTGTATTTTAGAATAGAAACGAATACTTTTATAATCTCATAAACATTAGAAAGAGTATGAAGTTAAAGCACTTGAAAATTATTGTTTTCGTTTGTACGATTTGTTATTATGCCTTAAATAAACGAAAAAGCCTTGTATATTATTTACAGTGATATTATTATTTGTTCTCTTTTCAATTGCAATAATTTTGTTATCGTTCTTATGAAACCTGAAATTATTAAACTTATCACAAATGTGCGAATAATGTGGAATAATATCAAAATAAAAAATTACTTTTTGATAAGAGTTCTTATAAACGTAGAAAATTTACATATGCTTGTCTCTTATGGATAATTTTATAATAAATTTGATACTAAACGCGTGTGTTCTAAACGTGTTGCGAAAAACAAATAAATACATTAAAACTTATGGATACGAACTCACTCCTTTTTCAATTGCTACATTTAATAGTAAAATAATTAGGTTTATCATTACGCAATTTGGCACTTGGAATACGCGATGTCGTTTTATAAAAAATTAAGAAAACATACACAATGTTAAACGAAATATTTATCTTAAAACATTTAAAGCGCAAAGTATATTACGTAAAAAAGAAATAAATCGATGTCGAACTTAGTGTTTGTCATCAAGATGGAAAATTCGAAGCTCCTCGAGTCAAAGAGGTGATCTCACGAACGATCATCTCAGCAATCTTCCATGCTAACTCCTCTTTGGCCTAATTATATCGATTATAATTTAAATTCACGTACACAAAAAAATTAGAAGTCATGCGTTAAATGTCACATAAACATTACTGATAAGTGTGAAATTTACCTTATCCTGTTCCATATTTACAAGCCTTTTTACAGCACGCGTTAATCGAGATTCTAAAATTGTTTTGAAACGATTATATCAATTCACGTTCTACATTCAAGATAATTGATCGAAATAACTCACCGTATTTTCTTTGAGGGTCAGGGTCTATCTCGGTAACGAATCTGCCTAACGAATCAATATAACCGACGCTCAAACTATAAAATAAACAAGATATATCTTGGAATATTTATATCGCACAGCATTTTTGTTTTATAATTACCTATATTTGTTACGTTTCCATAAGGAATCCGGATCGTAAAGTTGTCTGGTATCAATGTTCATACCACCAGTAATTTTTTTATTATTGTTCAATCTATTTCCTTCATTCCCTGCCTGCAGGGTATTCTGCATATTGATACTAACAGAACTGACCTCGCTACTACAATCAGATCCTACAGATTTTTAAAAATTTTGTAGAAATCATTTTTATTATTTTTATCTCACTACTGATTGCATAGAGTATGATAAATGTAAACAAACACAAACCTGCTCTTTTTAGCCTAGGATGTAAATTCGAGCATGGACTGCTTTGTATAGTACTGATTAATTCTGATAAGTATTTGTAATATAACTGAGATGATAAGAAAGTAGGTAGATAATACTGGAAAGGAATTTTCTGTTATCTAAAGTTGAAGCCACTGAATCTTATTGGTAGCAATGATTCTGAAGGAGTACTAGCATTTCTTGTTACGTTAACACAGTATCTTTACCTTATTCAGGAAATTATATACAATTCTACAAGGTTTATCAAAACAATCAGGTTGTGGCCCTTCTCCATCTTCGCGACAAATGTTCTGCTCGACTTGGAAACGAATTTTATCGCTAAACCCAAGGGGCATCGTTGCTTGTAAGCTAAAATACCTATAATGATTTACACAATGATAACGTCGATGACTTCGTTATTGATCTATTTAGAAAATCATAAAAGAAGGAACATCGGTACTTGTCATAAATAATTAGAGCGTCAGTTTGTGCTTCCTCAGGATCTGCAGTATCCTTCTTTTCTAATAAATTTTGTTTATAACTCATGGCTGACATCCAAAAGTCTAATAATTCCCGTTTATTCTCCAATTCCATAAACTCCATAAAATAAAAGAATGCCGTTTCATTGTACAATATATCTGCTAACTGTACATTGCCACTTGTAAGAACATCAATCTGATGTTTGCAGTGAAATTCACTTCGTAGAAAGTCATTAATGTGTCTAAAAAGAATTGCATTTAAATTCCAAAATATAAATAGTATAAATAGTACAGTTCACAGTTCTTATACTCACTCATTTTCTAATATCTGATATACAATCTTTTGAACAGCTGATAGGCACTGCAACATAGGCTCGATGTTTTCACAGTTAAGAGCTTTCTCCATTTCTATTTTCAGGTCATCGGGGATTTGATTCGTACCCAAAGTATCCTTAGTAATATACTTTTTATGAATTCTTAACACATCTTGCCTAATGGTAGTCATATTTCTTCTTCTGCAGTTGTGATTTGATTGTCGCATTTTGCTTATGGTTTGACTAGTCTTTGGCATGTCGTTGCAATTTGATTTCACATCGTTACTATTTACATATTCGTCGAATAGTAGTTTCTTACTCTCACGACTATTTATATTGTTCTGTGCCACGTCACATTGGAAATTTTCATTGTTGTCTATCGAATTAGAAATACTATCTGTACTCTTTACACAATTTAAGCATTCGATATTCTCAGTCGTATTTTCCAATACATTATACGAACTACACAGGCATTCCACTTCCAGCCAAAACTTGATAAGCGCTATACAATTCTGTGTTTCCATAAACTGAATGAAGTAACCTAGAGCACCTTTGTCCGCAAGTATTTGTGGAAGTGTCTTAGAAAGCTGAGAATTGAAGGAACATATTTCTTTCGTTTCGCCATTCAGAATTTCATCCTCCTCTTCCTCCTCAAGGCTGCAGAATGCATCTGTCGATGTTTGAATCGAAGAGCCACTATTGAATACATCCCCGAATGATTTCCCAGAGCTTGTTGATTTTGTGGGAGAAGTTTGGAAAGATCTGGGTCTGTCTCTTTGTCCTGCAATTACAACCCGGAAAATGTTATTAACAAGTACATGCCTGAGAAATATTTTAATTTTCGGTGATGACGCGAAACAGACGGAGGAAAGCAGTGCTTAAAGATCGGAACGTCGGAGACGTAAATATTTTGCGTTTAGGTTAACTACGATGCAATTATCGAACAACCCTTTCATCATAGGTTTCAACATATCAAAAAATATTTACCAGGTTTTTTAAAAAACTGGAACATTGTTTACGTCACAACGAAACATGATAAACAACGCGATATAATATTCAGAGAATCGGATAATAATGTTTCGATGCCTGACGCAAGCCTGTTTTTTATAATGGGCAAAAATTATGCGTGGGTTCCTTTCGAACACGATACCAAGCACTAAGCACTGAATTACGAAAACGACACGGTGAACTTCTTCGCTCGTGCGTATAAAACAGCACATGACATTTCAACCAGTCTTCATTAGTGTCATCGTGGTTCCATTCAGGATCTCTATATCGATACCAATCGAAGTATATCCGTGGCATTTGTCGATTCGACGTCGCACATTAAAAAACGATCGTGAATCAAAACATCGAAAGACACATCGATGACACCGAACTTGCGTAATCGACCGTTTTTATTTCTAGTACCATCCTAACGCCTCTTTGCTGCCATGTTGCTCATTCGTAGAAAGTTTATATTCATCGGGTCACGATTATTTCCTGCGGTTTCACAATAATGGATAAAGTCACAATCAAAAATATCTACGCAGCGCATCCTAACACGCTTTACTATCGTTACGACTTCAGGACCATGTGTGTATAACTACCGTAACAAATTTGTAGTTTACCATAACAAATTTCTAATTACGTCGCAGTAATTTTCATTTACGGTATACACTGTTCGTCTTATATGTACCGTGTTATTCGCGTATCGTAAATCGAGGAACATTGACATTTTTGCAATATCTTCCCGTGTAACGTAAAAATTACTATGTTTATGTTTATTTTAAATATTCTACGATAATAATTAACGACAATGATTAATCATTACGAACCAATCTTTCATTTACTTATGTATATTTGTAGTATCGGGGAAAAGCTCTGGGGAAGATCCTGATGAACTACAGGTAAAAAGCAATGAAAGTGCTGACGGGTCAGCAATCCTGATAGGCCATATAGCCGTGGCCCTTTACGACATTGGGTAATTGAAAAAGGTGTCCTTGACCATGAGTTATCCACATCTATGGAAAACACGTGCGTGCTATGAATACCAAAACCGTGCCATAAAAGGTAGCCGTTGGTCAGTTGCGACTAAAGTTGAGAGTTGCAGTAGCGAGGGAGTTGCGAGTGAGTAGCGAGCGAGTAGCGAGCGAGTAGCGAGCGAGTAGCGAGCGAGTAGCGAGTAGTTGCGGGTTAATCGTTACTCATGAGTGTTCGAGCCGTTGTAGGTTGTAAGTTGTAAATTGTAAGTTGCCGAGTTGTTATGAATTGTTAATTGTAAGTTGCGAGCTGAGTCGTGAATTATCAATTTAATCGTCTTAGTTATATCACATTACTGCATTAAGTTCGCGTTAAATAACCATCGTATCCCGTTTAAGTCGTAATAAATAAATCTATAGAGACCAGTAACCAGTGATTTCTACATATCTGATGTTAATAATATTATAATATACTATGTTATAAAATACAATTTGTAATATTAAATTCTACACTCTGTCCAATGGTTTCTCATCAAATACTTCTTTCAGAGCTATACTTTCTTTACTCATTTCCTTTTCGATGTATCATCTTTGTCTTACCTTGAAATATTCTTGCAAAGAGCGTACGATTCGATACCTGCCGATAGTATTCCGTTTTATCAATGTTTCGCCTAATTTACGACATGTTCGTCTCGTTTGCCTGGTTGCGTTAAAGTACTTTGGACAAGGACAACGTTACGCGACCGATATAAAACGAATCCCACCATCCGCTGTAGGAATATCTTTATTCGTCATTCTCTGTACACGTATACGGTTTCCGCGAGGCTGTGGGAGACGTTTAGAGCAGCGTTTTAATATTTAAATCGGAATCGCTTTGCATTCTCGTGTGTGCACGCTTTCCTGGTATATCGGTACACGATGAGGCCAATGTCCGGCCACTGTGCTCGAGGCTCTCATGACCGTTCGGCGACAAAGAATACCGGTTTCTCGGTGTACTGACCACTATATCAAGGTAGAGCATCGGTATAACGCCGTCTTTTAACCGGACCCCGGTCAGTCTCAATCCCGTCGACGATCCTCGTGCATTTTTCCATTGCTTCGTGGCCCATCCAAGCAAAACGCTCCTCTTCAACATGTATCCGCGTTACGGCCTCCTCCTCGTGTTCGCTTATCACGTTGTGACTGGTCTGTCCTTACCGACGACGACCTATGATCAACGACAAACCGGTGATCTAAACGTGCAAGTCCACCTGAAGGATGTGCAAGTGGTGGCGTTGTTGGACCCGGAGATGCTTGACGATTACACGGTAAAACGATGACTATCGGTCGCGACGTTCCCGCTGGGATGTTAATGTACCTCGATAAGCGGTACGGTCAGATGACGCGATAACAAGAACTATTATTATCGTTGATTTTTATCTTTACTCATGGCATGATAAATACGTTGCTTCTAGACTCAAGAGATTTACGGTAATACGGTAGTACGTGGTAACATTGATTTAAAGTAAAGGGTGGACGAGTAAAAGATAAGGGAGTCGTGAGAAATATTTAAGCAAATTTTCGCGTTTTTAGGACACGAAGAAAGCAGCGTCAAGTAAATTAACACGATCTTGAATTACAGGAATACGATTATTTCTACGATTATGCCGACTTCACGTTGAAACCGATCGTCAAGCCTACCACCAGTACTACGACTACCACCGAAACGGTTCCGTCAGAACAAATCAACGTCTCCGAAACACCCGACTCTTCCCCTCAAAATTCGACGTTTCCTTCGATCAGCGAGACCAATGCAAATTCTACCGTGGAAAACACGGAAATTCTCCAACCAGTGGACGCTGAAAAAACAAACGAAACCTTAGCTACTTCATCGACTGAAAATTTAGAAAATTCAACTAGCGACGGCAGTGTACTAAGGATGAGCTTCGGTAACAAAATTAGCAACCTGTTTGGGGATAGGGAGGAAAATCCAACGAAGCATGGCAACTGGGGATCATCCACGGAGAATCCGTCCAAAAGACTGTCTAGAAAACGGTGCAAATCAGGATATTCACCGGATGGCAAGGGTCGTTGTCGTCGTCCGAGTCAACGAAAATTATCGTTAATTCCGTGAGTACTACGAAAGCAGGAAACATTAAAATGTATATTTCATCCAATAGAAAATTAGCGAATTTAATTAGCCAAACTAATTAACGAGCTTACTAACTGTGAAATTAGAATTGCACATAAAGTTGCAAAAAGAGTTTGAAGATAAAAACATAAGATATAAAAAGAAAGAAATCATTCTAAACGAACAATAGATTTGAATCTTCATCATTTTCTTTTCTTATTCTTTTCTTCTTGTAGATTGACGATGAGATTACGATCAAAACTTTTAGATGATCTAACGCGCAACACAAGGAATTTGGCGCAGGAGGAAGACGATCGAATGCATTTAAACTGAGCCGTGCCGTGAATATTCGATGAATCCTGTGCGATTGTGCGAAGTTGCCTCATGTTCCTCGTGTAACTTAAGTCGAGTTTATACTGTTTCATTTTGGAAGAACACGGCAGACGAACGCTTGCTTTGATCCGCAGATGAAACCTGGATGAAAGCAGCGTTGCAACAAGCGTAAAATGAAACGCGCAAAGTGAAACAGTGTAAATTCGGCTTTATGTTGAGTTACGTATGTTCCATCTTACATTTCTATTCGGCCATAATTCCCCAAGTCGCTGTATATAATAATATATATAAGAAACAATTATACTTAACAGGGTTATACGATTGTTGTAATAAATTTATGTATCCATATTGAATGATTAATTAATAAAATATTCTGTAGAATAATTTCTCAAATTATATGATATTCTTAAAAAAAAAAGATACTTTTTAAGTGATTGATTCTTTAGAAGATGAAGAGATTCCTATCAAAAGAATCTTTAAAACACGAGGGAACCTCGTTCGAAGATTTTACGGTTCAAGATGAGTAAATAGACACGAGCAGCACGCGATCCTGAGAAGCGAACAAATTCTTTCTACGCCTACCCTCTCCGGTGTTCTCCGATCGAAGGAATAAAAATATCGTAGAATTACGTAACACGTTGTCATTCTCGAATGTCGTTTATCGTCTATCGTCTATCATCGCCATTACCATAGCATTATCAACATTAACGATATTTAATTCCATCCGCCATAATTAAGCCTCCGTATTATTCTTCAGTAACTAAAAATAGATAAAAAGATTCAGAATTATTGTCGTAAAATTTCATCTTTCTTTTGAAGCTTAAGAATCATATTTTTACCTTTCGTTCATTGCATTAACGTTTCGAGTGTAATTTCTTTAAAATTATCCATGTAAATGTACGAAGAGATATCTGACCGATTGATCCTTCTTGAAGGAACGTGCTATTAAATGAATTCTAAAACGACGTGCCTGAGAAACACGCACGATACAGTCAGTACAATAACTTCTTGCGAGAACTGCCCGATTTCCTTCTTTTAATCCGTAGAGGGGGATAATGCCGTGAAAGAAGCTGCACACCGGGCGAGAAACAGTACTATCATGAGCGGTCTTGGCGGATGGCAGTCGCTTCTTAATCATCTAATGTAAGTCGATTGCCAGGCATACAAGACGTTTCTTACCCTCTCCCAGCAGTGATATTCCCTCGATCTATATACAAGACGCCGGCGATCCAAAGCTGCCAAGGAAGCGGACGAATCTCTCGCACAGTCGAGGATCGGACTTCGTTCAGCTCGGCTGATTCGAACGGGCGCTTCCAAAGGGTTTCACCAAGATGTTACCGCACGTTGCGTGCCTCATCCTGTTACCAGGTAGAATTACGTATACAACTACATACTAGTAGATTTCTTCGCGAGATAGATCCTTTCTTAATATTTAATTTTCATATATTTCGATATAATTGCACGTTGCTCTTCCACTCCTTCAGATAAGTTTTCTAAGCTATTTCCAGTATATACTTGCAAATCGATGACTTTTTCCGATGTTCACGCGCGAAACTGGAGTAATTCGTTTTTACGCTCCATCAACTTCGTGTAATCTTGCAGGCATTCTATCTAAATCGTTAATCCCGCAAACAAACGCCGCCCCAGCCACGTATGATCAGCGACAAGACGGTGACTTCAACGTGGACGCGAAATTTGAAAACTTTTTGGTGGTCGTCGCTACTTCCGGTAGCAGCGGTCTGTTCAAGAACCTGGCTACCCAGGCGCTGGAGTTAAACGAGCTAATCTCGCAACGCAGCAAGCAACAGACCGCGGGGAAGCCATCTGAAACGATGGTTTATGAGACAGAAGATGCAGATGGCGGGAGGGAACCTTACCACGTCGAGATCGTCCATATAGAGAAAGAGGGAGATAGCACGGCTGAAAGTAAACATACCGACAAGTCGTCTGACGCTAAAAACACAGAGAAAATTGAATTAGAAACATCGTCGATGGATTCTAAAAATTCCCAGCCTGACTTGCAAGAGGTGTCTATCGATGGTAAAAAGACGCTAAAGAAGACCAGAAGCCTGTGGAATACGGAGGAACATCGTGGACTCGTTGATAGTTCGCTAAAAGGAAGTAAAAGGTCTACCAACGTTGGAAGTTCGCAAGTGAAGAACCTCGACCATTCGGATGATCTACCGGTTAAAGAAGAAGAGGCGTTGAAAGCAGCGAGACCGGGTATATCGTTGAAGAAACAATTGTCGAAGAAGGAGGAGGAAGACGTACCTTCGATATCCGAGGAAAGGAACGAATTGGGCAACAAGTTGGCGGAGCAGGAGCTGGTGTTGTTGGGAGGCGGTATTGAGAATTGCGGGCCTGGAAGATACAGGGATAAATTAGGTGTTTGCCAGAACGACAACAATTTTAATTAAAATTCATCCAGTTTAGTAAGAGGTACATAAGTTCCATTTAAGAGTATCTATTTATACGACGATTGTGATATTTGTTTACTATAGTCAAAAGTTTAAAAAAGGTAGTAAAAAAGTATAAAAAGCAGGAGAATATGTAAAAGAAATTATCTGAAAAATTCAAGCGCAAACTTTGATCTCGTAACCGAACTATATATACACTGAAAGCTATTCTATCTTTTTCTACATTTGTATTATTTATATCTACAATGTATCGTAGGTTTGTATCATGTTTACGGAGAAATAAATACACACGCACGCACGAACAAAAGTCTACCATTTTTTCCCTAAAATAAGATTCTGCAAAATATGCGTCAAGTCTAACCTAAAATTTTGTGAATGTTCTCCCTTACAGAATGTCCTCGGCTGATGAAAATTTATCTCTCTTTATCTCGATAGATAAACGATTAACTCTTATCTGTACGTTGAAGTCGGAACGTTTGAATTCCAGTCGCGTTCGAGCGATTTCAATCTTCTATAAGCTTTGGTCGGTAGGCGCCATTCAAGGCGAACCAGGAAGACAATCCTCGAAGTTCGAGCATGGCGGAAATGTAAGAGCAAGGGCAAGGTTACGGTAATAAGCGGCGGCTGAGACAGAGGAACGGGGAAATGAACTCGGTGGGGCCATACGAGGCCGTTGCCCTTTACAAATCGGTCCCGTATATGTGCGTGTATGCACGCGAGCGCGCGCGCGCTTGTCTATGTGGGTAGGTGCTCGCGTGCACACCGACAGAAACACGCACGTTCGGTATATTTCACGCACGAAAGAGCGTGTATAAGTTCGGGAGCAAACCGGCTACCAATGGTTTCGTTTTTCTTCTTACCAACCGAACTCTGTTCTTGAATAGAATTACGTAGATTGATTAAGACCTAGAAGGAAACAAGAAACGTAACGGGTGTTAAAGAGGTCGAAAGAAACGACATATTTCATTACGACAATAAATAACTAATTGCATCCTGTAAAGCCTTAAGTATAAATGGCATATAAATGGCTGGCATTTATTACCCCTTTTACCGTGTATTTAATCTTTGCTTCTCTATCGATAACTTCGTAATACAAGCACGATTGTATCTATATTCTACAATAAGAGCGTAGTACCGATCGATTAATGAACGTAGCTCATAAAATCGTAGAAACTGTTTCTTTATAATTCCACGAGCTACGACGTGTAACTTGTAAATTCACGAATATCGTTACATAGTTAGTACGTTATCGCGTAAAGAGAAGTCTGGCGTTGATTGAAATTTATCGTTCAAATCGTCCTTAAGAGACAGACAACTGACACGTAATATAGATAATTCTAAAGTAAAGTAGAATGAGATATCAACGTCGTCCAAGCAGAAAAATCAATTCCAACCAAGATTACGTTCTACCTGGCTATGTATGCAACAGAACGTGCACAGTGGCCCGCAGGTTCTTGAACTTGCCTGACGATCTGTTTCCATGCCAGGTGGGGACCGGGATCGCCGGTCGGCAGGAGACGTCGTCACACCTCGCTCATCCTCCGCATCGTCAAGACGTTCATTGCTCACGCTACCACGCCACGGGCATCGCTTTTTCTCATCAAAAATCAACTCATAAGTCCTTTTCGTATTCTCGATCGTTCCTCGATCGATCGTTTGTCGCGTGTCAGACTTACCTTGTTTAGGCGAGACGTTTGACATCCAAAACATCAGTAATTATCGTTTCTCGTGATTGCTCGACGAATCGACGAATCGACGAATCGACGAATCGACGAATCGACTAATCGATGAAATTCGAGAGCGTCGTCGTAGAAGGGGTTTCGTCAACGATCTGATTTAGGACACACGCATACGTACATAACCATTGATATTTATTCGCGTCAATTATTAGAAACAGACATCGATGCTATCGATCAACATGCGGATCTTTAAAACGGTGCTGCTACTCGCCGCGTTAGGCTCTAGCAGAGTTGCTCAGTGTTTACCGATTGCGAACGAAACATCGATCGTGGAGTCATCGAGCCTGACGACGCCGCCTCCCTACAATTCTACGGTCGATTATTACGATCAACGACAAAACGGATCTGAGAATTACCGTATCCACGTGGACGGCGTGGTATTCGTCGTCGCACCCGTCGAGACGCTCCTTCTAGCCGGTGTTGCTGGCGATAATAAACCTAACTTACCGATAATTGATTCTTCAAAGCCGCCATCCAGTAAACCGGAAGTCGATTCTAAACCGTCACCGGCGCCCAAATCGACACACAGGTATTTTTCAATTTTTCAGTTTCACTCGGTACCGACGCGATGCTATTTTCCTTTGAATTTTACTTTGTAAACAATAATTTTCTTTTTAAATAATTACGTATAATCGGCGTTTATTTTCTTATTCATTTTTAAAAACATGCAGTGTCATTATTGATCCTTCCTCTACAATGATACTACTTTTGATAGACATGTAAAATCCTATCGTATATATTTGTATATTATTTCTTTTATTTTAATGCATTTTTTTTTTAATTTATCAAACTGACGTGGTACCTTTATATATATTTTAGGGCTGGTGTGCGTTTGGCGAATTTGCTGGTTCCGTTGTTGCGTCGTATTCGCCAAGAATGAAGAACTGAAACTTTTACACGAAACAACGCTGCAAGACATTCGCGTGAAATGTAATTATCCTATCATCAATATTTTTTGACTATCGATCCTTTGCCTCATTCCTACTGTCATTTTCTATCTTTTACATCGACATCAACTAATTATTAATTTTACCTAAACACTATATTTATCTTTAATCTTGCTTGTAACGAACTAGGCAGATATTTTGTAGAAAACACATCGAGAAAATATCAAGAAGGTGAATATCGCACGAGCCTGTGAGCGGCGCGAAGTTTAAATGGGTTATTTATACCTTTTTTATATTATTCTTCGAACAGAGCCAATACTCGAGCCCTCCACGAACAATTGTATACTCAAGTAAACATACGATATACGATTCTTATCGAAACGAAATTTATTTGATTAAAAATTAAAATACATTATTTATGAGTTCTTTTTTGGTATATCATCACAATACTTTGTATAAAAAATGCTTAGGACTATGATTTTCAGAATATATATCATCTGGGTGGAATCGTTTATTTCATTAAAAAAAAAAAAAAAAAAAGAAAAAAAAGAAGAAGATAGAGGAGAGAAAAAAATCACTTTCACACGATCTTTGCAATAAGTAGCTTCTACTATTAAAGGAAAAGAACGAAGGGAAACCTATATAAAAAAGGACCGATCGTTTGAAACGCAATTAGAATAAAGTCGTAAGTTACACGATGTTCACTTACATATATGTATATACAATGCTTTCGAAACTTACACGATGAATAATTATGACTTATGGAAGCGTGTACAAGAATATGTTCTTCAAATATATCTCACCATTAAAATAGAAAGCAGCTCTGTATGTAACGTGTGTGTTTTTGTTTCTTCGTTTCGACGCTCGGGAATAATTTGCGACAAATATTTATATCTTTCCGTATTTCCGCTCTTCGTTTCTTTTTTATGAAAATGTTCAAACAAAAGATATTCCCGGCTATGTTTGTAATCACGTTTGAAACAACAACGATATTTAAATATCGACAAACGACGAATCAAATAATATTGTGAACAATATCGCGTGTCGTTCCATTCGAATGATTCATATTCGACAATATATCAATTACGCCAATCCTCGCTGTGTAGTGCGTCGTAAAACTAATGTACCCTGTTGTCATTTCACGTTTGAAGATTACACGTTCGTTCCTTACTTTTGTTTCCAATATTCGAATGAGCAAGTGAACTTCGATGAACGGAGCTTTAAGGTACATTACAACCTATCTGCTTTCCTCTCTAAGTATGTATATAGGAATTAATACTCTTGAGAGAATGGTTCGTCAATAGTAACAGGATAAGATGTAATTCGGTGGGCACGAGAAGGAAATTCATTTGTTAACGCAATTAAGTATCCTTAACAAATTCTTCTATGCTTCATAATTTTTTTTGTTCTTTTCTTTTAAAGCGATTAATCGCGAGTAATCCTAACGCGAGATAACTAACTATTGTTCCGACGATGTTATACGCAAAAACGACAATGATTCAAAAGGATACATTTAAATTATGATCTCCGACTGAAAGAAAGCCAGAGGTTGTACGACTACGATATCGGATCACGAATTATCGACTATATCAATTTTGAAGTTATGAGGACAGATTTACTGTTGTTATATACACGGATTATACGTCTCTCAACGATAAAATATACTGAAGCAATACGCACGAATATCTCCCATAACATGACGGCACGGAGAAAGCTGTACACGACTTCGATACACGCAAAATGCCTATGCTTTATGGACTACCGTATTAGCTAATCACGTCGACGTGATTCACCGAGAAAAGTTTGCATGTACACATCGTCGAGCGCCAGTTTAGCTCAATTCTCATTTTCTCAAACGATACGCATCAGGCTGATTTTCCTACGCAGCTCTCGTTTTGGCATCAACGACGGACGATTATGCAAACAACGGAATCGGTAATGATGCACGTCGTAAGAAACAAAGGACGACAACAAAAAGGAAAGAAGGGGGGGACAGAAAGGAAAACAAGAGAAAGAGGAAACGTGTTTAGGAAGAAGGTTGAGCCGCTGCGTTCGCGTTGAGATCTTCGCAGTTCGTAGCTCCTCCACTATTATTAGCGACTGCGGGCTCGTCAAATTTTAATTCCTCCTTACCCGCCTATAGAGGAATTATTCCATTTGACATCTTTTTTAAAAAGTCAATCGTTGATTAACAAATTCTTAAAACGGCACCAGAAACATTTTATAGATATGTATCGGTAACGTCACCAGCTATTACCTCTTTGATCAGTAGACGACAGTTCTCCATCACGCTACGCCTTCTGTCCGAAGTGTTGCTGAGAATTTCGTCCGATTGATGCAGGCTGTCCACGATTTTACGCAATTCCTCTAATTCCGTTACAGTTACCTCCAATTTCGTTTCTAACTCGGATCTGCAAATCACTATACATTTATGCAGTGTTCTCTATACGCGTGTCTTGGTCTACAGCAAAGAAATATGAAATTACTTCTCCTCTTTCAGCTCCTGAATGCACGTGTCGTTATCGAGCTGTATTATTCGTAATACTTTTAATAATTTCGTGACGAGGTTATCTACGTCGATTACTTGATCAACAAGACCAACAGCGGGGCAATAATCCGAAGCCAATGGGCCTTCGTTGGTGCCGGTGTCTGACTCGCTGATAGAGTCACAATCATCGTCTTCCTCGTTTTCAACCTGTGGACAATTATACAAATTCCAATTAACATTCCCTCGTTACGGTCTTTGTCGTTTCGCAACTGTTTCGCGATATTTTTCTATTTATACCTTACGACGGTGTAAAATAGCTTGCGTGAGATTCGTAAGACTCGAACACTCCTCGTTGGTGCGCGTCTTTTTCAGATTACTCTCGTCCACAGTTTCCGGAAAGCTCAAAGCTCTGCGAAGCGAGTCGCTACTCGATACCATGTTATGCGAGTATGTATCGGGCAGGGGAACATCCTCCAACACGCTTTCCATCATTAGGCATGGCTCGGTTTCGAAATCGAGTAAGTCGGACGATGATTCCATGCTCAATTCTAAATAATTACATAGGACATTGACCCATTAATCGTTTCCTCGCTGTTGGTAATCGTTTTGAAATGATTAAATTGAAATTGCAATACATACCTTTGTACATTTGTTTGGCCGATTCTAAGGTAGATTTCTTATCGGTGTTTTTCGTTGCAAAAGGATGCGTCGCCGCGTTCCGGATTGCTCCGATCACCGCGGAAACGAAGGAACCGCTTTTTGGACTAGGTGTACACTCTTTCAGGCTGTGTTTAGAGCTGACAGGACTCGATTCAATGCTGCTATTGCTTCTACTGTACGCTTCATTGTGATATATCACATCCTACAAATGAAATTGTTAGGTGTCGTTGGTAATGGTAAATAGAAAAGAAACGAGTAACAAAGGAAGATGGTGGAATATTACTTCAAGGTCTTTCACTGAGATACTATAGGACGTTATCAGCTGGTCTACTAATCCCTCTAGCCTAGTTCCAAGACCGGAAAGCGCAACCGCAGCTCCGGAAACGGCGGCGCCTTGTGTAAGTAAGAGTTCCCTGCTTCGTCGTTCGACTGCGTTTAATTTCATGCTCATAGATAAATTTTCTTGTCTGGAAACGTATGTCGAAACATTATGTTAGTAAAGAGATTCTTGTCTACGGACTTTTTAAGATGTACTTGATCTGTATAAATATTTACCTTCGTTGTTCGCTGATTCGCACTAAATGTTTGCATTCTTCCGTTTGCCTCTCTAATTCCAACTCGCGTTTCGTTAACAGTTCCTCCTTTTTCGCAAGCTACGAATTTATATATTATACTAACACGCTCCTCGGCCGCTTCCTGCTTCTCTTTGTATCTACGTATCAAAAATATACCACCTCTGTTTCCGCCTCTTTTAAAGCGTCCGCCAAAGTAGCTTTCTCTTCTTGGAGGAAATCTTGCATCTCTGCCGACTCAGCTTCCAGTTCCTGCTGCTGTTGTAACAACGCCTTCTGGGCAGCCAAGCTTTTCTCCAAATCCTCCATAAACGAATCAAATATAACGAACGAACAAGTGCAAATAAATAGCCGAGCCACGATACAAATGCAACACTAGAAGAATAATATAACTTACCCTACTCAACATACGGCACAGAGACTGTAAATCAGCTATCTCCGACTGTTGATTAGCAACTACTTGACCAGAAGATTGCAAATGACACTCCAGCTCTAGGAAGCTATCGCTGCCTTCTAAAACCAAGCCATAATTGCTCAACCTAGTAGGTGCGACCAGAAAAAGATACAATACTTCGACTTCGGTATCTTAATAACTACCTGCATGTTCGGATTGCGGCGTGCCAAGCATCGCCAGTACCCGTTGCGCGTTTCTATCCAATTCTTGCCGGGCAAACGCGTGATCCGCTTGCTCTTCTTCAAGAAGACGCTTCACTTCCACGATCTCGGCCTTTAACTTCTCGTTCTCCTCTTTCTGCTGCGACGTTTCTTCGTTTAACCTTTTCAAGTCGGTCTGCATCGCGTGCATGTCCTCCCACGTGCCCTCCGTTTGACATTGTTCGTGCAGTCTCTCCACTACTTCCGGCCCAGTGACGGCGCTCGGCACCCCGGACAAAGCGTTCTCAATATCGTGACCGGTCAGACCTGTTTGCACGCTTGTCTCGTGATAAATACGCGTCTTTTCCACGGTCTTGTGCCTAGGATACGGCGGCAGACTCTTGTGTCCCGAAGAGTCTTTGGCTGTGGTCTTCTTTTCGATCTGTTGCCTACTCAGGCTCGCGTCTCTACTTCCAGACCTACTTCTGATAGTCTTGTCTGTTTTTTCACTGACTTTAGCGATACTTATTTTGTTCCTGTTCCTTCTAGGTAACGTGGCGTACGTGTCCAGAGCCTTGTTATCCATACTCGTGGTCATTTTATCCGGTCTAGAAGCTTTTGCAGCTTCGCTGCGACCCGTGTAAGGTACCCTGGGGGTGGACAGAGGTTTTCGAATCTCTTCGGACGGCGTTGAACTTGGCGTGCGTGCACCACGCGTGCTGGACCCACCTCGAGATCTACAGCTACCGCTCTGACCTCGGCCACGCTGCGCCAGGTCCTTGTTGATTTCCGTGGTGAGTACGGATGGCAGTGAATCGGGAATCGGCCTCGTCCTCGTTCGGGGCGGCATCGAATTCGATCCTGAACGGAATGTCGTCGGCACTCGACCGTTACTTGGCGTGTTATCATTACTATTCTCTCTGACCGCAGATTTCTCCCGGGACCGAGCTCTGTCCCTCGTCGTTGGCTGAGTTTTGCACAGGATGCTCCTTGGAGCTGCGGTACGTGGCTTGGAACGTGCTGTAGTAGCCGAGTAAGTAGCGTTTAATGGCGTTGGCTTGACCCTAGCGTTTTTTTGAGTCTCGGTCGTAGTGGTTTTCTTTTTATTAGTGTTGGACACGGCTATGGTCCTTTTGGCGTTCGTTCGATTTGCCCTGGCGGAAACGCTGCCTGCTATGGAGGAACTTTCGCTACCACCTTCGCTGGTACCTTCTCCACCGTTGGTCAACCTCACGTCGTCAGGCAAAGTTGCGCATGGGTCCTCGTAGACGGAGCAACAACTGACTAGACTGGAATCGCAGGACGCCTCGTCGAGGCCGCCGCAGCTGCTCGCGTAATCTATGCTGTTTCGACTTCGTACCTGAAACCGGCATCGGTGAATGTAGATACGATTTTGACGACAATAGCTCAGCGAGAGAAGTCTCAGAGCTGTGACTCGGATCTTAGTTGCGTCATTCTAGTAAAGTCGTTAACCGTTTCGTTTATCGAGAGGTTTTCTATGGAAGTTATAAAAGAGGAATCGGCGAAATATTTTCCAAGCACGCGGTTGTCTGTGTCCCGCGATTAAAAAACGTTGGTTTGTACAAGAACTTTGTGAGATTACAGCGTTCTTGGCGCCTGAACCAACAGCTCCTTCCCGTGTGAAATACTAATGACCTACTAGGACTGCTTCGAGCTATTCGCAGTACTTTCCCAGGCAAATTTATTTACAGACCGAAATGGGTCACCCTGAATAGCGAACTATAATCTCGAAAGCTCTGCCAAACCAACATCCTTCGTACGTTAGAAGCGCGCGAATTTTTCCCTCCTTCGATGTTTTCGCGGAGAATTTCGTACGAAGTGTGCTTAAGACCTTGCTTAATAGGTCAGTGGAATAATTGAGAATGACCTCGTAGTACCCTTCACGCGCGAAGATCTAAAGAGCTTTTCGCAAGGTCTTTCGTTGCTTTAGCAAATTTTTGATCTACGATGTACGCAAATACGCGTGAACATAAGCGATCTAGAAAAATTCTTGTATATTCTCTAACGTCGAATTTCTGTGCAACGTCGTCAGAAATAATTCCAAAGCGTTTCATCGCTTAACAAACTTTCGATCTGTCGTACAACGCACGAACAAGCGAAAATGCTCTTTATAAAATTCGAAGTAAAACACCGTTTGCCACAGAAATACCACTAAACGATCGAACGTAGCGAAACGCCCCGGGACTCGCATTTTTCTACGGTCCAGTTCGATCGATCCTCACCCTCGGCACCTCGGTAGCGCAGCCCTCCACTCCACTGTCGCTTCCGTCTTTGCTGTCCTTCCCTTCGCCCGTATAATCCTTCCTCTCGTTGTTCAGAGTCGAATCTGGCTTAGTTGCCTCGGATGATTCGGTCACGTGGATCACGGTGATGTTGCAGTCGCTGTTCATCGTCGAGTCCATGTCGTCTTCGCGCAAGGGCTTCTCGGCTTCGACCAATGGCGAGGCGAGGTCCTCCGGGACACCTGAATCTTGCCTCGCCACATTTTGCACTGGCGAAACTTTCAGGCTGTTGTCCTCGAGAGGCGTCTTCTCCATCTCGAGGCTTGGTTGCTCGTTCGTCGGTGATACGCTCATTTCACGGTTGCCATTCTGCAATTCAACATAGTCAAATAATAAACCAGGTCGAATATATGCTGGATAATCGCGCGAATTTAATGGATACTTTCATACGAAGAGAATTCGAGGAAAGGAAGAAACCTAAGTAAAAGTTTGCTTCGGGCTTTAGCTATTACGGCGACTTTTTATATAATTTTTTACGCGTTACGTACGTAATACGCATGCGGTATAGTAGAACTCTACCAAGTGTCGCACAGTATGGAGGATTCGCCAACTTATATATCGAAAATTTTGTAAAATTTGTGTAGAATTACTGTTTCAGCTTTTATTCGGTTTGCGCAGACCTCGTTGCCTAGAAAATCGAATATAAACGTGGCATCGAGGATGCGTACGTTGCATCGATTCCTGACCTCAATGTATTCGGGCTCAATTTCCCCTTCTTTCCACGAAAAAATGATAATAATCCAGATCGGACGAAGTTAAAGTACCGAAGAAGGATAGCACAGCGAAGTTATCGTAGTCACGCTATATCAGACACTGACCGACTAACTCAGACACAGACGAATTCTCGAACCAGGGAAATGAATAATCGAAAGGGACCGTTCACGGTTGAACGAACAAAGCAACGTCCAGCACGGGCTGGACAGACTTGCCAGATCGATAAAGCAATTAAAATCCGGATCTTGACCATGCACAGGCAATCGGCTTGATATTCGATTACCTGCGACCATATCCGGGAAATCTTCCAGCATTCGCGAAAATGAAACGCACACGGACCAGGTCCGACGATTTTTCAGATCCAGATGAAAATGTAATATTCCGTCCAATCGCCCGAAGGAAATTCGCCATTCATCCGATTATACAAGGGGTTAAACGAACTCGAGTGTGAAATCTATAGGGTGGTTCTGGGTATTTTGATCAATCCTTCTTGAAAGTATTTTAGTTATTTCTTAGCTTTTTTCTAAATTTCATCCGTCTCTTCTTTTATCTATTTTACTTATTACGGGAACGAAGGTCGCTAGTACGAGATCTTTGGTGATTCGTCGGCCATGCGCGTAAAGACGCGTGTTTGAAATATCGCGAAATACTAGCGAGAAATTGCGAATAAGATCACGTAATCGTGCAGGTAATTTGTTACTAATTACCAGCCGGGGAATCTGCGACATATATCTTTTACGTGTATTAAATTGCGTGTCTTAAAAAAAAAAAAAAAAAAGAAGAACGTAATTTAGGCGATCAATTTTAAAAACACATTAGCCAGCTGAATTAAGTTATTACCGACTAGGGAAGGAAAGAGGCAGTAATACGAAAGAAAAACATAGTCAAGGAAACACGATGTACTATTTAAAATTGACCATTCCGTGTTGAAAGAAATACGTTTATTCGAAAAAAGTTGTCTACTCTGCTTTAATACAAAACCAAACGTTACTTCGACGATACTTGATCGGTATGTTCCTATTGCCTACTACTGCGACTAAAAATCGTACGTCCATTGATTTGGTACCGTTCGAAGATTCCTTCCGTATATTCTACTTTTATAAATAACATATTATTGCGATATTCAATCGGTGTATGGCGATACTCGAGGCGTACAGGTTTTAAAAGGCATCGAACGTCAAAAACAAAGTCCACGAAAAAGAGAGAAAAACATTGGTTCAACGTGACCGTAGCGGTAAAAACGTTAGTACGCTCGCTTCCACTTCCGTCTTATAATCTCTCACTCGATTTTCCTTTCTCCTTTTAGCCACTGCTTCCGCCATATGTTGCTCTCTTTCTCTTCCGTGTGGTTACGTACATACTGTGTACTTCAATCGTAATCGGCGAGCAAGATCACGTCACCACGCGGTGCTCCCCCTTCCGAGCATGATTAGATCGCGTAAAAGGCGTTTAAATCACGTGCTTAGTCATTGAACGAGACTGCAATCCATCGTCGATCGATCGCTGCGCATCTTTTTTGCTATTCGTATCTGATGAAAGGCAAGAAGTCTTGGCGACAAATATCCACGTATCTTTCGATAAACTTGCTTATCAAACTTTACGCCAGGATTTTCCTGGTTGGATCGTTTCGGCTCGTTAACGAAGTTCTTCGCTTGACAAACGGATGATTCTTTCTGTGTCGTAATTTAAAGTAACAGGAAATTGCTTTCGACGGTCGAGAGAAATATCAGAAGAAAGAGGCTGCGATTTTCCTAATTTAAATATGCTCGCAAGTCGCAAGGCAAAGGTTACGGTAGCAAAGATTGTAGGAACGATGAGATATTCCTTTAAGTTAAATTGGATTTCCAATTCGCTTCTAGCGCTCGAATTAGAAAATTCAACGTTTGAAAATTTACACGTATATCTAGTATTTCATATTTTTAAAACCGACATCGTTAAAACGAAGATACTGCGATGATCTGCTCGATGTTCGGGCAATCTAAAAAAACCTTAATATACCTAAAAACGTTAAACATTCGTTTAACGTTGAAACATTCTACACCGCAATGACCTACGAACGATTAGGTCACTCCACCCACCACTAGAGTCGTCGAGCAACTCAGGCGGACTCGAGTTTCCTCCAATTACACAAACCGTCCAACAGGAAACTTTAACCCACCAGCGACCGCTGCTAAACGACGAACGAAATCCTCTCGTTTAAATTTACGTCGTTTCTCATTCTTCCAAACAATTATTACCCAACCTAGCCTATCTAAATCCCATCGACGATTACCTCCGAATAAGAGCCATCTATTCGAGTACCTCGTAATCTCAATACATATTTCAATTTGGAACTAAGCGATCGATAATGGCATTATGGCGAAAAATGGGACAGACCCCGACGAGTTTCTCAAAGAAATTGATCGACTGCGAGAAATACGTAAGGTCGATATCGTTAGCGATAGAGAGCTACGCTTGACCGTGATAATCGGCGAGAAGTGGCCGAGAACCGTGTAAAAGCGGTTCTCGTGCCACTGGCGGCTAGAAGGTCTCGGTGAAGTCCCGAAAGCGGCGAGGCCGGATTGGCCGACAAGGAACCCCGGTTCGTGCCGCGCCGACCATTATTACGGCGCAGCTACGCTGTTGCTGCTGGCTGTCTCGTTCGACTACTCAACAAACCAACAACCACTCGATCCCACGTTGGGGATCCACGCTTCTACCGTCTTACCACTTTGGTTAATATTTCTATAGTTGATTCATCGATCTGTAATTGGTTCGTTGGTCGAGCGAATATTTCCACGTGTCGATTTTTCATAGAATCGACAGAGAGACACACGAGTTTTCTGTCTTTTTGTTCAACTAACTAACCGGTTCGTGGTTGGCCGTTCGATCAAGGGTCGAGCAAATTTCTTAACGCGTTAATAAAGAAGAAAATCGACAGAGGAAGGAGAAGAAGAACAGTGACATTTTTGTTAATTAGTTGGTTAATTAAAAGTCGAGTAAATTTCATTCAACGTGCGTCCTTTTCGGCTAAAGAAAGTTGACAGAAGAACAGTGTATATCGATCTCCTAAAGCAGTATTTGGAACGGTGACGTACATGTGCAACGGAGTACGAAAGCTAACTGCTGTATCTTTGCGAAGAGAAAATTACAGGTTTGGCGAGTTTGACGAAGTGATTCTACAAAAAGATAGCGAGATAGGGCCAGTATCGTGTATATATATATATATATATGATAAACGTGTGCGATCCAAGGAGAAAGTGAAGAATCTCGATAAAGAAGATCAAGGTGAGTCTCGTATCGATTTAACAAACTTAATGCTTGAAAACCGATCGAACGTTTCTCCGGTCAGTTACGAAAGAAAGATTTATCTCTCGAACGTTTGAAAGATTCTATCGCGACAATCTTGGCCTGAATATTTACGCAAAGCTAATCTAAATATTTTATGTTTTCCAGAAGTCGAAGATAGCTAGCGAAGAAAATAGCGAAGATAATGAAAAATCGCTTTATCCGAGAACCAAAGCCTTTCGTCGCAATCGCTGTTCCATCGAAATCTATCTTTCAAAAATAACGCGATTCTCGGAATATTTCTCCGAAGATCCTCGCGTTGGTTAAATATCGTCACGGAAATCGCGATATCTGGGTATTATATAAGGTAATACCTAAATATTATCGCCCAACGTTCAAATATATCAAATATACCGCGTAGTATAAGACTGGTATATACCAGAACCAATCGTGGGAAAATTGTTGATCCAACTAATTGTAAAATCAAAGGAACCTCGGTGGGACCACTCACCTCGTCGAACCGCAGCACCAGGCTGTTAAACCTGACGACGATCCTCCTGGCGAACATGGAGAAGAGAAACGGAGCCTGACTCGTCTAGCCGATTATCGAATGAATTTGCCAAGAACGAAGAAGCCAGGTAAAAACGGCGAAACCACTGGCGATTAACGACTCAACTGGACGAAGGAGGAACAACAACTCCGGGAAATCGATCTCCGCCAGTGTTGCATAAGACGCTCCTCGGACGTTTCGTTTTACAGAAACACCTCTACGATTACACCTGGTACCGGATTGCGAGCAAGACCGTAAAAATAGACGATCATCGTTTGAAAAACATGGGAGTGAAGGAAGAGAAGGTGAGGAAGATCGCTGGCGATGGTCTGTCGGTGAATCTATGTTCCAACAAACAGGTCCTCGAGATCACCGGCGACGGATGCGACATTTCCATGTCGAAGAACCGAGGTAGCGTGAAAATAATTGGCGACGGTTGTCGATTGAGGATCGGCCAGAACATGGGAGACGTAGAGTACACGGGCGATGGCGGGCAGGTTCTTTTGGGTCCAAAGTCGGTCAAGGATAAAGTAAAATACCACGGTGATGGCGGTAGGATAAAGTTCGACGTGGAGTTGAGGATGAGGAACCGAAAGTCGGAAGTTTCGAAGGAGGAGATGGAAAAGGGAACGGAGGAAGGAAGGAGGAGCTGCGAGGGAAGCAAGGATGCCTTGAAAAAGGAGAATTCGGAGGCGGAGAAGGAGGAAAAGAAAAGAAATAGAAGAAAGGAGAGACGAGGCGATTTGGATGGTAAGGAGGAGAAGAAGGAAAGATCGACGAGGACTAAGATCGTTACGACTTTTGTTTACGATGAAAAGATCGTGAAAAAGTGGTTCACGAATTCCGAAGCGTCCACCAGGACTTTGAACGGAGTTTCCTCCGTGACGATCGTGCCGAATCAAACGAAAACGAAGATCGAGACGAAACAAAGGAGAAAATGTGACAAATAATGGGAAAATTGTACGATTCTAGAAGAATTCTATTCTAAATCAGAATCCAATCGAATGGTTCTTAACCAGAGGTGCACGCGCTATCGATAGCAGGTAGATAATTTATCGTAGTAAATAATCGCCTCAGCCTCGAATTCCTATTTTGACCAGCGCAGAAATTTTTCCATTTCGATTTTGACGATACGCGTTTAGAAAAGACGAAGTTCAACTTAAAATCGTGAAATATTGATTTCAATAGTTGAACCACGTCGAGGAAAAAATGTAAGAAACGGAGAAAACGTAAGAAACGCTGTCTTAAATTCTCGCCACGCAAGTCTGACTTAAAGTTCCTACGCGTGAATAGAGTTAGAAATGGTAAAACATCGAAGAGGATCATCCGATCGTGGATCGAACGTTTCCGTGAAAGTGACTCGTGCGAAGATACTTCCTCGATGATTCTTCGTGGAAGAACTTTTCGACGAAATCAGGGATGCCCGGAATCGAGTAATCGCAAGAAAACGTAGGTAAAAGACATCGGCGATATCGTATCGATCAAACCGAAACCAGGGTTTCTCTAATTTCTCGTTTTGACCTTCTTATAAAACGGTGTCAGGCAAAAACAAGGAAATATTTGATAAATATGCCAGTGAAAAATAATTTAAACTATTTATTTTCCTTTTAACTATGATTCTCTTAGTTCCTAATCGCGAATTTCGTTTGTTAATGTCGTAGAAACCGAGATATCGAACATTTTTAAACAAATTTGTAATTTTTTTACGTCTTACATGCACACATATATAGATCATAATGATCCAATCGCCCATTGTAATTAATTTCATAATCTGTTTACTTACTTATTCGTTAAAAATAGATAAATAATCGAATTAATTAGGAAATGCCCAAGTATGATTTATTTGTTCGATAGTTCATTCATTTACATTCTAATAATTAGAATAGACGCCCATGAAATATTTATATGTAATTAGTAATTGTACATGTGATCGATATTTCAGTATTTCATTATTTCTTATCTACTTATCGTTATCGTTGTCAGGAAACTCATACGAACAGTACAAACCATAGATGGTACAAACACGTTCCATAAACACGAGCGATAATGATGAACCTCGCGGAATACTTAATTACTAGTCGAAAACGTTAAGAAAAATATGCCAATACGGTTTAGTATTTTTCGCTTATTTTTTACTCGGCTACGTGCTTATTTACGAGCTTCTAAGTTAGGAATTTCCAGCGAGCTTACTTTATATGTATTTGCGTATGACGAAATATGTACTGATCTGATTGTCAGTGAAACTTTGTTGCCATCGGTGAAAATTTGCAACTACGCTATGTTTTCTATAGAATCCAACCACCGAAGAAGAAGAGAAAAAGATAAATTGGATTTCTATTGTTTTAGAAAATTCTGCAACAAAATATCTACCAGTTTAAAGGAAATTTCTATGGAAATCTGCGATATTAGTTTAAATGTTTGAAATATAGGTGTACGCAATTAATAAAATAGTTGACTGGCTGTATATTTCCGTGCAGGTGTAGCTAAGGAAATTAAAAAATACCAAGTATTAAATGCAAGATGCGCATTTGCCTAATAAATTAAGTATTATAAAGTCAAAGTTTCTCGTATTATTTTCCTATATACCTCACTTCCGCTCCACTTCGATACATAAATTTATTTCCTTCGATTTCGCAGCCTTTGAATTTCCAAAGACTTTCTTCGCGTGTATCAACAACGATTCTAACAATCGTATTTCCCAAAAAGCTAGAATATTTTTTACCAACAAAAAGAAAATGCGGACTAAACATATAGCAACGAAGTTTTTTGCATCGTAACGCGACCGTTGACCGATATTTTAATCGTACGACACCGGAGCATCTCTGCTGTAAAGATATTGAGAAGAAGAGCGAGGTTCGCGATGCAGCGAGTCGCATGAGAATTTCGTGACTTTCACCGGTCGATTGGCGCGCGAAAATAAAATCCGTGTAGGTGACCGCGCTCCATGGGAACGGTGTATGATCGATAGGGGCCGCGTGTCTGCGGTAAATCATCGCCAAACATTCGATATCCACGAGTTCGTCGAGTGGTACGGCTCGTCCTGGCTATGCAATAACCGTCGTACATCTGCCGGAGGTTTCTCTGGTCGAAATGGGTCGCGACACGCTGACGAAATTACGAATCGTGCGCGAATAGCCTTCGATCGATGCTCGAATAAATTTGTACGACTACTATTCGCTTTTAGAAGCTTTATTTATCGGTTCTTATTACAGCTATCAAGATTTAACGACTCGACGATGAGATACCGATCTTTCCCTCATTTTCAAAGGTGAAAGATCCGACCGTTTAACAACCAATCCGATATCAAGTTACTAGCTTATTAATTTAAGCTGGCGGTAGCTCGTTAGCTTATTGAGTTAGTTTCTCATTAATTGAAAGATGTGGTAACTTACAAATTTGCTAATTCGCTGATCCAACTCGGACATTCCTATACAAGATGCGATAGGAAATATTATTCGAGTGATTTCTCGTGTATAGACGAAGCAAATATGTAGTAGCCCCTAATACTGATTCCACTTATTAATGCAATTTCTATTGTACGACGAAAGATCACAGATAGGTGAAGGTTAGGCAAATTCCGATTATACAAATTACTTGTACCAGGTTCGTGTAGATAAAGTATCGCTGTATTTCTGGTCGCATCGTGGTTATATAACTTGGAGTAACGTAGAATATAAGAATTCTTGCATTTTGCATTCGGAACGAAGAAACGTCCATGTACAATGAACCGAGTATTGCGAATGTTATCGTATATTGAACTATCCATTTTCTTTCTAGGCTGACGATACGCAACAAACATTTCATTTTCAACATACATATGAGAGAATCAAAGGAATCCACTGTAGCACCGCTCTTCCGTATCTATCGTACCCAAGACGTTCCGTAGAACCCATCGTGTCCAATTTACGACTCTTGTATCGCAACAGAGAATTTTTCTATTTTCCTATCAGGTGTAGTATACGTTCGACTCTTTGAACCGTGTTGCTTCAACGCTCGAAATCACAATGATTTCAGATATTTATTCACGCTGGTTGCGTAATATTCTAGGTGAAAAACGACTGCGGGTATTATACCAATGTTGTTACAATCAAAGTATCGTCGATCGATATCAACCTGACCATGATTCTCTGCCCTCGGACCATTGATCGATAATCTACGACAAAGAATCGAGTAAAAATCACGATAATAGAAACCCGCATTGAGCAAATCGAGCGAATCCATCTGTAAATATATTTAAAAAATAAAGAAACGAAAGAGACTTTTAAAAAACCAGACCGATATCGGGTGATAAGATATCGCTAACGCGTCCGGTCCAGTTGAGCATTAACAGAATTCATAAGTGGAGGAGATAACGGCAACTTTTTCGTCACTGGATATACCTACAGGATGCCCTGTACAATATGGTATAATCGGTTTGGAAACGATTGTACGCGCGAAAGTAAGTCAAAAATGTAAAATATCGTTTTTCACTCGCGACGCCTAAACAGAAGAAGCAACCGGAGAGCATAAAAATTGGAAAAATCCAAGACGAGAAGACGTACGATCCGCTAGCTCCGGGGATATTATAGTTGTTTCTATCGTGAAGTTTCGGGCAAGGCCAACGACGATACGCATTTCCGCCCAGACGAACGAGGATTCTTTATATGGCCACAGTTATCGCGCACGAGGAGCGGATGCGTTCGTTCCTTCGTTAATTCAAGGAGGAGCCCGATGGAACAGAGGGTCGCGCCGCCATTCAGCGCTTTCATCCGCCTTTCTGACCCAGCTTTCCGCCGGCGCGGTGCAAAGGTCGCCGGTGGTAATGGAGGTCAACCGGGGATCGTTAGCTAAGTTTCTTACTAGAGAAAACTCGCTTTGCTCTTTATTAAGATGATCGAGGGATCCGAGAGAAAGATGGAAAAGAAAAAAAAAGATCCCCTCGACTATTACCACCGTGCTCTGTTACGCGCAGTTCCACGACTGAACAAGTCGCTTTCGAGAATGTGAAATTAGTTGGGCGTACTCGAGAGGATCCACAGGAACTATAGCTTACGTTCTTGCAGCACGCTTCAACATTTCTTACGAATAACAGCCTCGTTTCTTTTTAGAATTCCAACCAAAGACATTTTTCTGAAGAAAGTTAAACTAGATTACGTTACGATGTTTGCGCGCGTTAAAAGTCGCGTGCGTATCGTATGTATATTTCCACCGTTGCTTGTATTTTTCCATTGCGAGTTCAACCGAAATTTCAAGTTCCTATCGGAGATAATTGAAAATTTCTCTTGCAGTGCCCTTGACACCACCAGCTCCACGATTTTCCGCAATTTCTTTAGCCTAGATCATCGAACATTCGAGAAACTGAGGAAAGTTGTGGAATCGAAGGTGTCAAGGACGCTACAGGAGAAATTTTTAGCTGCCTCCGACGGCAGCTTAACGTTTCCGTTAAAACTCTATCAAACTATTCGCGAGTCAAGGTGAAACGTTAGCGCTCTTGGGTAATTTAACTTCCGAAATATAATTTTTCTACGTTCCGTTTGATACGTACGAACGATACAGAAGAAAAGGAAGAAAGGAAGAGGCAGAAGCGGGCAACGAAAAGAGCGTTTGGAACGAAAAAAGGGGTGGAAGGTCGATCGGTGCGGATGCAATTAACAGTATACAGCGAGACGAATAGAGAATTCTGAACACTCGCTAAAGTTCTACCCTAACTCGGTGAAACGTACGCCCGTTAATGAGGACACGTGCACCTCTTCAGACGGACAATGCTGACGCCATATACCGGGTGGTGCTCGCGTATCACCACTCGATTACATTGTAAATATTGACTCCTTGCGAAGCTTCGACGAAAATTCCATTAGCCAAACGGGTCGACGTAATTGGAACCACCGTTCACAACATATTCACAAAGTATGTAATGGAAAGAGCACGCGTGGCCCACCGATAGCAACCAAAGACACGCGTATATACATAGACAGATAGAAGAAGAAGAACGCAGCGTGTATCCATTACCAAGAATCGACCTCCAATCGTTATTTTCCTACTACTCGACTATCTTTGTTTAATAAATATTTTACCGCGACATTCCCTTCCATTCTAAAATTCTGTCAGCACCTTTTAATTTTTTTGTAACGCGTTGAAATTCAGACGAGTTTGGAACGATCTAGGTAGATTATAATTTAAATAAAGACACGCTGCCAACTAAGAATCCCTGTGCGTAGTACGATTTTTTAACATACACGTTCACGAAAGAGATGAAAGAGATTAAATTCAGATTCGTTGTGCCGTACAAGGTGTACGCGCTTCAAGGGCGAACAGGTGGCGCAAGAACAATGAAAAGGGTTCGTACGAACCTGTGTCCTGTCTTACCTTCGTAGAAGGTCCTCGAAATGGCTACCCTTGGTTCGTACGTAAGCTTGCGATCGCCGTATCGAAGAATTTTACAGTCCTTCCAAAAAATTCCACGCGCGTATCCAACAACACGCACCGAATGTAGCCATTTCGAGGACCTTCTGCGAACTTATCACGATACAACCTGTATATTCGCCATATTGCATTTAATTGTTTCGGTACGTGATTCGTCGTTAGTTCAGAGATTAGTCGAGCTAGCCGCAATGCGGATGAAACATCCCTATCCTGATAACACTGAACGAATTATTCGCGCCGACGAGTCTAAAAGCTTGCTTGGTCTTATCGAAGCAACGTCAAGGATACGCGTGGATCCGCCTCGCGTTACAAGTCAATTAGCCGTATCGAAAAATTCGAACAAACTGTCCGTCGCTCGATAAAAGAATTCTAATATTCCAACCTTATGTGTCACCCTATATATCTATGAGCCACTTACTACCGTCCATTATACCTCGCGTTTCACACATTCCTAACGAGTCAGTTCTAATTGCTTTATACCCAATTAGAACCTTTAGAAAGGTTCTAAAAATTCTAAAAGATGCAGAACGATTGTTTTTATTCCGATAAAGGATTATTAGATGCGTTTCGTTTCTATAAAATCTTGCAATATACGAGTATACGCATTGTTGAGTATCTTGAATCGCTGAGATCCCACGGTCTCCAAGAGTAAGAGTATCGCACGTTTCGTATTTAGATCCGCGTTTAACTCAGAAGCGAACACGAGCTGCTGTACGTGTACACGGGCAGCGAATAAGAAGAAGAAAAAGAGCTGCGTTGCAGCTTGCAGCTTGCAAGCTGTTCAGATCGACCGGCTGGGAGCGCGTGTTTTCCACGGATTTTTGCGCCTCCTCGTCGACGCTCTCGCTTCAGCTTCCATTCGTAGCTCGCGTGAATTCTCAAAGGAGTCTCTTTGCCAGCGCGCCGTTTGCTCCGAGAATTCAGAAACGAAATAATAACGGTCTCGCGATCTCACGAATCTGGGTGAAATATTTTATTCTCTTACTCGTTTGACGAAATTTAATCAGTTCGTAAAAATGCGATTAAAACGGTGTTACGAAACACGAATAGAGGTAAAATGTGAAACGGAGAAGAAAGGAGAGCGTAAAAACGATTCTGAGAAGGAAATTAGCCGTTTGAATCTGAACGGGGTTGGAAGGATGGTGAATAATTCGAAAGTGGAAGGAGAAGCAACCCCGAACGAGTAACTGATCCGTAACAGGCTGTAGCAAGAAAGACAGCTAACAAGATACGCAGTTTGTAAGCTACACAGCTTAAGCGTCGGTATTCTTCGTCGCAACCATATCAAATTCGAGCCTCTGTTTCCATAATAAAGTCTGGCGAGTGAAAAGGCGCAATGATAAAGGGATTTGCGTTGACACGAGTCAAAGAGATTGCATTGTGCGGACGATGTGTAAGAACGGCGACAAGAAAGATCGTGCAGGAAACCTTTTATGCAATTTCGTGCCGCGACTCGCACGAAGACGAAACCAAATAAGGTAGCAGAGCGTGTAACGCGAAAACGTCGACGACGAACCACGCTGCGCGATCCATTTTCGTTCCGTCTCGTCCTCTGTGATCGTCGATCGACCCATTTAACGATCCTTCGTCCCTTTTGTTCTTTCGATCGGAAAAGGAAAACGATTTACGCCTTTCACGATCTTTCTCTTTATGTTCCAACACGATAGATCGAGTCCATCCTATTCGATTCGTAAACTTCCTCGTTCCTTCGCCAACAACGCAAAGAATTCCAACGCTCTTCATCGTCGTCGAAAATTGTTCGATTCGATAATCGATAAATAACTTGCATTACGAGTTACGTAAAATTTGCATGGCTGCGCATGAAAGTGCTCCGTCATTTCGACGTGCAAACCAGCAAGGTGAAATTACTTCGTTATGATTCATGCCACGAATTCTATTCTCAACTACAGAATGCTTCGAACGTGACGTAATAGTTACGATATATTTAATTCCAAACGAAACAAAGAATTTCATCGTTTTACACGTATGTTACAGAATACGCGAGAAATTGTTCGTTGAATCATCCGGTGAGCAGACTATGGGGTTCCATAAAACGCACATAGCACGTAGAATTTATTTAATTACAGGTACTGATGAGCGTATGCCGATTGCCGGTAGAAATTATGTTGCGTAATTATATCGTTATCTCGCGATTATATGCTTCACGGTATTTCATAACGAAGAAGAAACACGTTAGATAATCGATAAGCCCTTGAGAATGTCTCGGTTTTCCTCCACGGAGAATTCATCATGTCGCGATATCAAATCCAAACGACTGTTCCGCTCGTTCCCTTCTTTTCCAATTTATAACGTTCTCTCTGCCGAAAGTCCGGTCGCTCTAATTATCTTGTTAATGGTATTTAACCCTTGCGTCAGAAATTAATTGCCCGCACATAGACACATATTTCAAATATTCCTGTGAAAATATCGCACAACAGGTCCGGATCCATCGCATTCGCAAAATAAACACGCGTAAGATAGTTCTAATCCAAATAAACGGCGAACGATAAATAAAAAACATTGCCTTTCGCGTAACTGCCTCGCGGAATTTAAATTCATAATTCGTAACAAGTTGGAATCTGCGATATTGTAAATTTTGTTGACGAATGTTTATTCCGAGCTGAACGCACGGATGGTCGCGCACAGTGATTTTCCGATATTTGTATAAGATTATGAAAGTAGCGAACGGTTGTCAAAGAAAATATAGAAGCGAAAAGTCCGCGGAAAGATTAATAGAAAATTAATTATCGAGAATTACCTTGAAAAAAGAGAAGAACCGGGGAGCGAGCGAATACGAAGCGATTCGTTCGGTGGTCGTCATAGTGACTCCTCTGCTTCTCGAGTCAACGAGATCGAGAGTCGCGTCAGAATTGTATTTAGGGTTGCATTTACGCGAGTTGAATCACCAGAGATATTGATATTTCGCTCGTAATATATTTATAAATAAGCTACAGCCACGGTTACGGGGATTTTACCGTCTTTTTCCGAGCGAATTGATTCAGATTCTACTTGTTGCTTGGATCGTATCCAACCATTCTGACCGTGTCGAATTCTACTCGCGAGTATTCCTCGCTGAATACGCCGGTAGAAAGTTCTGCTAATTTAGAAGTTTGCTATTTGTGGAATTTCTTATCGAATGGTAAATCGAAATAGTTGGAGAAATAGCAAAGCGACGTGCACAGGATGATTTATGAATTGCCATAAAGTCTGGTTCTAAGTAATTATCGGCGTCGAATATCTAGTTGACAACGAACATTACGACGAAGAAACATATAGCTCCAATAAAATAACTTTATTATGCATTTCGTTGACGTTTAGTGTCTGTTTAGATGCTATTAGCTAATAGATACTTATATTCGACGTCATGTCGAACTTTTGATGTTAAGAAAAGCTGATGCCGAAAGCTGAATATGTGCAATGGAATTTTGCTGATGAACTCTAATGAATGAATATCGCGAGTACCGATATTATTATCTTCGCATCTGTCGAAAATATAACGTCAATAACCTACGATAACAAAAACGAAGGAGGATCTAAATTGAGAAAGAGGAAATGTTAGTTGGCAACTGCAAAATGTAGAGTCGTATTAAAGTACAAATAAACATATTCGCAGCCTGTATAAATAAACATGTCTGTCAGGTAAGTAAACAGTCAGAAAGTAAATAAACAATAGAAATAAACAAATATCCTTTTTCTCGTTTTCTAAACGAGCGAGTCGGAAGGAAAAGAAGAACCGTGTAGTTAACGACGCAACATCGACGAATAAAAAATATCCATTACGTCTATCGAACCGATCCAAACGAGATCCGTCAAAATTTTCTCCAACTTTTATTTTTATTTTATTTAAAATTTCCAACGCTTGTACCGTAACGGTCGTCTACCAAACGTCGTACGACGATGTCAACCCCTCGATTCCACCGCAAAAGGTATTCAAATCCTTCCGTCTCCTGCATGTCCCAGTTTCTATTCTACGCGTGTACGTCTACACAAGGATTGCAATCGACTTCGGTTCTCGGGAGAATAATCGAGATAGCTAGTGGCCGCTAGTCGGCGATTGCAGCATCGTGTATCTGATTTGGGCACTTTCTCGCGTCAGGAATCAAGAGCGCGAAAGCGACATCGATCCTCCGCCGCGCCACGCCGAGACGAAGAGACGAAGAGAAGCAAAACGACCGGTGAGTCAACGATCCTCGCGATGATGCGAGCCGTTGCATCATCCGCCGACGAAAGTTCGGACTACGTCCAAGACGTGACCAAAAAAGGCAACCACGCGGATCAAGCGTGCAACGAACGATCGAAACGCGGTTGCACGTCGCGCGCAACGTCCGAAAGAATTTGTCCAACGAATTCTACCTATTGATCGCTGCCAAGCAAAAAGAGATTAAAATAGAAACGGACTGATATTATTCGACGACGGGATCGGTGACCTTAGTCTAGAGAAAATTTCGTCGCGAAAACCAGATGGCAGCGTACAGCGAGTTTGCATTAAGCTCGTGGGTACTCGAGATAGTCTCGAGTAGCTTCCGCAAGTTCTCCTACTGCAACGATACGAAACACGCAACATATGACCACCGCATCTCACGACTTCCTTTCGAGAAAAACATCGATTTTCTTTTATCGTGGAACGTGATTTTCACTCTCCCGCCGATTATCTGAAATTTAAGGTAACTCTAGCCAGCTGTCTACCGCGGCAATTTCATTGAAACGCTTCTTCCAATAGCGCGGTTTGATCGCAACGGTTGTTGCAACGATACGTGGGAGAAGACGAGGATTAAAATTCTTTTAGGGGAAAGCTTTAGATAAAGGGCGTACGGTAATTTCATTTGTATGCAGCGATGATAGATCATCGCTGGATAGTAGTAATTGGTTACGTGATTAGAAAGAACAAGCCTTGTTCCTAGCAATAAGTTAGAGCTAGGTATTAAGTATGCTCGTAAGGTTCGCGAGGAGGAATCGCGATCAAAGTATATCGAGATCGATTCGGATTTTGAATCCGACTTTTCGAATTTCCCATTTCAATTCAACGTCTAATAAAAAAAAAAAAAAAAATTCCGAAGAAAATGATCGAACAAGGGGATTCGCAGCGCGGATTAAAAAGAAAGTTTGTACGAAACTCGTGAAAGAAGCGCGAGAACTGATTCTATTGCGCGTTCTCGGTACACGTCGTGCGAACCATTAAACGCGACTGCGACGCCGCTACGAGATTCTTTGCATACCGGGTGGGCCTCGCATCGTGCAAATATTATGGCGAGGTCGCAGATGGCCCGACAGAAAACGAGCAAAATTCTGGCCAAGTCGACGCGTCAAAGGTGAACGCTTCGATGCCAGGAATAACCAACCAGCTTCTTTTTATAATGTTCGCGCCGCGTGTCGACGGCACGTTCAACCAGAATTTACATACCTACCACGGCGAACCTCTGGCATAAAGCGGCATAAAGCGGCATAAACGCAGAAACGTAAATCAGATACGAATTCGAGCTGCCAACGCCGCGAATCTACTCTTTTCTAAATCTTTCGCAGGCCGGAAATCTGTCGCGTAACCGAGTAGTTTAAACACGCGAAAGCGTACGTAAAGCGCAAGAAAATTTTCCAACAACCACCGAGCAAGTTCGTCATCGTGTCTTTCGACTCGAGTCGACGTTGCTTCTAGCTGCCTGACCTACGGCACTGAACGTCTATTATTAGGCAGCTTGCGTTTCCTCTGACTTCACCGGGATTACGGTGGAAAATGAGATGCGCGAATTTTGTTCCTTGCGTGACCTTACGCGATCCTTCCGATCGTGACGCGTTAATTAGATCGGCCAGATAAAATTCAGCAGCGATAGTCGACGGATCGCTCTTCTTCCACCTCTACCTTTCCATCTGTTTCTTTTCGCGCGTCGCGTACCACTTGTGCGCGAGTTGCTTACCAATGTTGTTTTGCGTATTGGAGCATATACTCCATATACTGTGTGGCACGTTGCAACGTTTCGTAGACTCTACGATTTCCTCGCGATATAATATTCACACTCGTTCGAGCGTTCCAACTTCGACTTTACTTTCGACTCTTCTGACGAAGGGTTTGCAGCGATAATCAGCCGGCCCCAACGCTTTAATCGAGCGGGAGAAAGAGAGGTACAAGGTTTCGCATTGAAGGTTTCGCAAGAGTTCGTTACTCCCACTATAATAAACATTTATAGCTCAAAAACGATCCAGTTGGTTTAGAACTTTTGGATGGAACAAGTTGGTTGGTTCGCTCCAAGTACTGGAAAGTAGAGCTACTTGCTTCAATCGCTACTTACTTTGCAATCGACACGGTATCGTAGTTGACTCAACTAACGGCTGGAAAGATCTTAAATCAAGGAATTAACGTACATCGCACTGCATCGTGCCTTATCGCACCGCGTCGTGTAGCAGCACGCCATTTCGTCGCACTTTGTGTCATTTGTGTCTGCGCACATACGTACGTAGCATACGTTCCTCGCACATGCACGAATTTATACACGCAATTTCACACACGTTTGCTAGCGACGTATTTTTCGATTACGCATACCGCACACGTGCGTTATACGCGTCGCGTAGTCTGCCAGTTAATGCAGATCGTGCGAATCGAAAGCGGCTGCAGACCCGCGTTAATATTTCTGCTCCACGCGTTCGATGACTCAATGACGGTCACATGGTGGGGTGCCCCCCTCGTTCGAGCGATCTTTGTGGGGTTTACAGAGGGCCGAGCGTGTGGAGGGCCACGTGTGCGAGCCAGATAAATCTACTCGCGTTAACCCTGCCCGTTTTCATCGTATTTACACACCATGTACGCCATGGGTCAATGTTACCCATTCGTACTACGATACAATACGACATTCCCGACGATGGAACGAAATAATAAATCCGTACATACGGTGGCTACAAGAAACATCGTCGCTACGTGCCTATCCATATTTCTCGATAAAGCTTCTACGTTCTTCGTAATATCAAATATTTCCTAGTAGTACGAAACAACTGCCAAACGACGCTTTATTATTATTATTTATTATTATTAATATTAATTAATTGTCAGGTAGATGTAACAATAAATTTTTTAATTCTACCTCGTTCTTGTCGATTTTGTATTAGTTTATCATTTACAGGAGGCGAAATATCGTTTAACGCGATAAGCGGCGAACGGAGTTCGTGAAATCGACGGAGAAGAAGGATCGTCTTGTTGCAAAGATTCAGGCGGGAGGAATTCGTTCCAGACTGATTTACGCAGTGGTCGACGCGTAAATCTGGAAGCGTTAAAAGCAGAACGCTTCGAGGCAGTCGGTAGATGGCAGACAGGGATATACGAGATCCACTGGAGCACGCTTTCACGGACATTTTTCGTGCGAAATATACGCGCTTAATTCTTTCGAGGAACACTTTGCTTACAGCGTGTACGAACTGAAATGTGGAATTCGATTACAGAGTTTTTCAACGTTCGAAGAACGATGGCTCGTCTCTTTGGTCTCTCGATTCTTTCGGAAGGCAGAACGTCCTTTAATCGACCGTGATATCGAAGACTTTGCATAAATCACGCTCTTGGGTAAACGTAAAACTGGAGTGCACTCGTGTCTTCGAGAAAGAAGAGAAACCTTAATTGGAGCGCGTGGGTACACTCTCTGCTGAGACCAAAGAAAAGAGGGGAAGAGAGCAGGTCGAAGAATATTAATAGCTAAATATAAATATCAAGCGATAAACATCGTGTTTCCAGACGTTCCATATTGACAAAGATTCAAGGTAAGCAGTTAAAAGACCGACATTGATAAAATATCTTGTACGCGAACGAAAGAATATAGTATATCGCACGAGTATATGGTTTGTTTAAACTTTAAACCGCTATATGGTTTCCGCGGTTCCTCGCGTAGTTATTTCTTTTCGACAAAAATGCGCTTGAACCACTTTTCCGCCTAGTCTTCTCGACTACTGCTCCAGCGTAAGATTTTATTAGAGAAATTGTTGCGATCGATCTGCGATGAAGTGCCAAAAACTTTGCCATGGTTTCCTGAACTCGGACCTTCCTCGAGCTATTTACGGATTGCTTTTAAAGTTGTCGTTAAGGACTCGCGTGCGTTTGATCGTGACACCGACTCGAAGACACGCGCGACCGAGTTTTCCAGTTTCGCTCAACCGAACGTCAAATCTTTCCTTTTCTCCCTCCTAAATCTTTCGCTTTCCCCCTCCTAACCACCTTCCTCTTTTCTTTCTTTCATCCTTCCATTCCGATTCATCGGTATTCGATGTATTTTTATACGTCGATAAAATTTATATCGATCGCGAGATAAAAACGCCGTGCATCGTATAAAATTCAGCTCTATTTCTTCCGAATTATAGACCCCTGGGTGCGTGTAAGCGGCTACCATTGATAAATCGCGAGAATAATTACACGGAAGGTCGCAGTATCGATAAATTACGAGAATAATTAGACGGAGTACAAGAGTAGCAGGAGATGAGAAGAATAATAGCACGGAACGATGCAGAGCGGGTGTCTGCGGCGGTCAGGTCAGCCCGCGTAGAATTATTTGAACAGGACGGTAAATATATCCACGAGCCGGACGAGCGGATGCCTAATCCAAGTCGTGCTCTCGGAAGGGGCAGAGCTTCTGGCCGCTTCGTCAAACGAAGAAACGCGACTCTGCATTCTGCAGAGGCCGTTTACCGACAGCTTTCGGCCTCGAGCTTATTGTTAGTTAGAGACCCAGCCATGATAATTCATCGCCCACGTGGCCGATAGAAATAAGCGATTCGCGCCAGAGAACAGCTTTTGCCTACATTAAATACCTGGACTGGTAATTGAAAGGTGTACCATCGGATAAAAGGATCCGTGGAACTAAGGAGTGGTGAAATGCTTTATCGCGAGCCCGTTGCCGAGTGCGCTGAGGATCGTTTGTTCGATATTTTTATCTCAAGTATCGAAGAGATGCGTTCGTAGAGATTTGTAGAGATTTTAGAAAGTATCAGCGAGGAAAAGAGATTTTTGATAGTCGAATGTTGGAAAACAGCTAGCTACTTGGATGTACTGTCGTTAACTTGGCTAGCCTCGAAGCTAAAAGAGCTACACGCTTTTAAGAAATATCATTTCGTCTATCTTGGAACGTAGACCGAAGAAATACACGTCCACCATGATATTTAATTTTCCTACCGATATCTCAAACGTTGATCGCACTCTGCTGAACCAACAACCTGATATAACGTAAGTACCGCGTGTATGTAACAGGTACAAAATTCGAACTTTAGCCCTGTAAAACCCTCGCTATAGAAACCCCGAAGATACGAGAGACCAAATACCCTCCGCGAAAGCCCATAGGAGACGAGAAATCGAGGAAAGTCTCGGGTAAAGAGTGTTTAAAAACCACGTAGTAGTTCGAACAATGGCGGTGAAATGCGGCTGGTTTTCAGCTTGCGCGGTGGACAATGGGTCTATATCTCTCGCGATGGAAATAGTTATTAGACGAGGGCCCGCAAGTGATCTTGATTGTCAGATACCAAGACTCCCCCACTCTCTGTTCGTGCATTATGCAAAGTACCTTCCGCTCGTATTATCCACGGTTTGTTCCCATCGTTGTTGATCGTGGCCGGAGAAAGCGTACGAAATCGCTACGTTCGCGAAATAACGTGAAACGGTACGTATATAGTAACGTAGGTGTGCATAGCGTTTTTCCTTCGGTGTAAACGCCGGTACATTGTTGAACACGCGATTCTTATGCAAGCATCCTGCACACAGTTTGTTTACAGTTAAACGAGATGCATTTAAATATGCCTCGTTGATTTAGATAGACCGAATCCTACGGTTCTTTTCGAATAAGGAACATCGTCGACCTTGGATCCGCCAGTGGAAACACCTGGGAGAACGTTTCGTATCGTGGGTGGCTGTAGTCGAGAAGTTTGCGATTTATAGGCTTCGTCTTTTCCTTTGATCGAAGAACAGAGAATGGCCAAGGTGAGGGAATCTTTTTAGCGGTATTCTCAGAATGGTATACCAGAGATAGAAGACTTTTTGATTCGGTACATAGATCCGGACGATTCGTAGAGAATTTTTCATTGACGGTGAATACGCAATTACGTGTATACTTCCAGCCAGCGTATATACGTCCAAGATTAAAAACATTGTACGTAGAAATAATATGGCAAGGTATAATACAACGGAATAAAAGACTGTAATAACGGCTGTGAATAGAATCGAAAGCTGATGAAACTATTCGCTACTTAAACTATTCGCCAGTGGTCTGAGAACAATCGAGTTTTCGGTGAATAGAATCTGAATGAATATGTATGATTGATTTCTTTTCTCCGATACTTCGCAATGAAAGAAAGTCTGTTACGAATAAAACAGATCTCGCAGCTCCTGTAACATAACGAAACGTTCAGCCTGCAGCGACGTTACTCGACTGAAAACAGCAGCAAACGAAACGTTACGTTAACACGGACATTCTAATTCGACGTAATGTCGGTCCTTAATGCATCGATATCGTTTGTGGTAACGAGTACGGAGTCAACTATACCGAATCTAGCCGCGTTTCTCGTATGCACGCGCAACACTGTAAATTGCAACGAATACGTCGGTCCTCGAACGGCCTGTTAAAATAATCAATTTACGGAAAGAGACGAGAAAACGTGGGACGCGAAGAGCGCCGCGTCGCGTCGTGCTGAATTGCACGCGTGGGCTGTACTCTCGAACACGTGCACGCGTGAAAAACCGCGTTGACACGGTGACCCTCGATCGAATTCGCTCTCAAACAGCGCCTCTTTAGCTCTGACTGACTCTCGATTAAGAGTTTCTATTACAGAACGGACGTCACGCTTAATACCGAATCTTTCCATTTCGATGTTACAAATACGTGATAGACATTCGTTGGAAATACGTTCTCTGTTCGAGCCTTCGAAACGATTCTTTCCTATAGTAGGCGTTCCGATAAACGATAAAGCGCGATGAAAATGAATTTCTGTCTAAACATCGTGTGTACAATTCCTTCATACGGTGTATCGTCGTTTTCGTGATATTTTCTAGGTCCAATTTCACGGTAATTTATCGCGCCATCGAATCCATTTATTTTTCAAATAATTCTCTTACCCAACTAGACAAAACTATCGTAATGCTTGATATCTTTTTTTACATTTTCTTCGGCGTCATTTCTCCCTCTTAAATTCGAAACTTAAGCAGATGGGATATTAAGAAGACGGGATTCGTGACAATGGCGTACGATATGGCTAGCGCGTTATATTTGGCAAGGGGAGTTTCATCGTGTACCACGATTCTTTATGCCGTAGACTGTTTGCCAAACTCGCTGGTCGTGATTCATTGCGAACGTTCGGATTGAAAGTTCGCGACCTCCCTGACACATGGGGTAGAGGAAGGCACGGCGACACGGAACACGGCAGACCTGGGAATTATTCAGATTGGAAACGTTCGAGACATTTGGGAATATTTCGCTTCACGTTTTACCACGCGAGAATTTAACAAGTGTTTCAGTGACGATTAATCTACGAATATCGAAAAATATCTTTTGAGATTCTATGCTAAATTGTCTCTCGATTTATCAAATATCAAACAGAGCTGTCGATCGCTATTCGAACGATTCAACTAAAACAACTTGGAATAAATTGCGTAACAACTGATTCTCGAAATTATTACGAAAATGAAAGATCATAAAAATTGCTTCCACGAAACGTGAAGTCACGTGAAGATATCACGTTAAATTAAATCACACGTGAATAACTGATTACGTGTTCTAATCAGCAATTAATAGCAAGACATCGTGTCGCGTGCAGATGAAAAGATTCATCGTACGTAAAAGGGTTTATCTGTCCGTCGAGGAAACGCTCGCACAGTGACTAAAAGAAGGGAAGAGCCCGTTTCTTTGGCAAGCGTGCACTGTCGTGTCGTACCGTAAATCGTTCCCGTCTGGCGTAAACATTAAACAAGTATCGTTTATACGCGGCGTGGCCGGCCGAGGGAAAGAAAGAAAGAAGGAAGGAAAGAAAGTTCCACTTTTACCGCGAGCTCCTTTTACTCCGGCTCCGCGAGCCTTCCAGTCGTTCCTAAGTTTCCTCGGAGTGCCGTGATTCGATTTGATTTTCGCGCTCTTTTTCTGGCGTGTATCCTCTCGATACGTACAAAGGAATTAGTTTAATCGTGAAAGAGAACAAAGCGTCCAGAGTGAAAGGTGCGAAGATTAAATAAATTATCGTATATCTCGCTGGAAATAAAATGTGTTGGACTGTTTCGAGTATAGAGAATTTTGGAAATGTCAACCTGAGAGGAGATTACGAGATCGTGTTGCAAATAAAAAAACGTGTTAGAGTAGTTCGACGATCTGTGGATTTGTAGAGTATCAAGGCGAAGGAATTAAATATCGTATTGAAAGCAAAATACGTCGAAATATCTTGACAGCAGAGACATTGGAAAATACTGGAGGAAAAAATGAAAAGATATTGGAGTATTCTGAATACTGGAAACGACGATGAAGCATATGTTAAAGGAAAAATATTGCAAAATTGCGTTATTTAAAAGTACGAAAACGTGGGAAATATTAAACGAAAGGTGTATAGAAAATTGTTTAAATAATACCGATACGACAAGGAGGATCTTCCCGTAATACCGTAACGATACTATAGAAAGTGTGTCGTGTTCTTTAAAGAATCACCGAAATAATAGAAAAAACGGCAAAAAGAGAGATAGAACTGTGCAAAAACTTGTAAGAGGAGGTGATTTAATTGATTTACGTAATAGAATTGGTCCGCCGTCGAAAGCAATGGAGCCTCGCGTCGTTGAAAGTGGAAAGTAATTTCCTTACGTACCTTTTGCCTTACGTATTTTTTGCTATTTCGTCTTATTTCTGTTCCACTTGCTCACCACTGTGAATGATATACGCTCTTCAAATAAATTATCATGAAAGTCATTCTTTCGCACGCGTGAAACTAATTTTTTTAGGGCAAACATCAATTCACAAACGTTAACGAAAGAAATAATTACCATTAGCAAAATTATCGACACATACTCGAGATTATCCCGATAATAATTTCTTCACGAAAGAAAATATCAACATTTCGATTACTTTACTGTGTTCCGAATTTCTACAGCACCTTGTATACGTTGTTTTCAACGTTCGCCTAAGGCGTAAACGACCACTCTAAAAAGTAGAATAATTAAAGGTAAAGAACGGTTGACTGAAGACATGGTATGTTTCGTTGTATTCGACGACCTCAAACCGGCGTCAAAATAAACGATATAATCTGCAAATAACTTCGCTTTCATGAGGATTACGTAATGGTCATCCTTATGCCCTACTTGCGATACGTTGCGACAGAGCCCAGAGTTTATGTAATAAATGGCGAAAAAACATCGACCGTATTAAATATTCTACGTTCACGACCGTCTAACCGCATTCTTATTTCAAACGAATTGGCGGGAATTTTAAATTTTCAAACATTCCTATCGATCGGTAACTAAAATTTGCAGAAATATAAGAAAACGTATTATTTTATTTTTATCTATACTTTCCAATTGTCTGATGGTATCGAAAGGCACGGAAAAACATTCTATAACCGGTTTTAATGTCTCGTTTCCGTGTTCGTTCCAACGAAAAGCACCAGCCGTTATATTAAGTCGTTTCAGAGGACGTTATCGCTGACGATTACACCAGCTTATCTACCCTTTTCACAGAGCAGCACATCCTACTATGTAAACTTAGCCTAATGAATAACCTCCATAAAGATCATAAAATTACTCGTGCCCGCGGGTCACGTGTGTTTCAATCTTTTATGAAATAGATCATTCTACCATAATTATCTACTTGCATGTTCGTAGCTGCGAAATAATTTAGATATTAGAAATTGTACGAAAATATCGTACTTAAGAACGTAACCTTACGAACAATTAGAATATCGAGTCGCGCTTAGTTTAAAATAAAATGTTTTTTTTATTGTTATTGGATATTTACAATCTGTTTCTCGTTAATAACGTGAGTAACTAGTAAATAAAATGAAATATTAAATACGTTAATTAATAGATCGAATCCGACGGAATGCCTATCTTTACGTATGAAGATGCGTATGTTAGAAGGTGTCCCAAAGTTGGGAAGTAAAAAAAAAAACGAAAAAAAAAATTGTGCTAAAAATTGTATTCGATTTTAGTTAAAACAACGAATAATTTTCAATGTATCTCGACAGGCAATTCGGTTCGAGCTTGATGACCCTGTCGCTCGTCTACCTCTACTCAACTGCAACGGGTTAAAAGCGGATAAATCGACAAGACGGAAGGCATTACCGTAGTCGGTGAAACGTGGGCGTGTAGTAGACACGGGTTAACTGACAAATCGATAACTTCTTCAAACATCAGAACTAAACGGGTGAAGGACCTTTCTCTGACAATAGGCGAAACGCAGAAAGGTCCTCGATTGTTGCATACATTATACAATATTAGATAATACAATATAAGAGTGTTGGTACTTGTAGAATTACCATTTTTATTAAAATAAGAGTTGATGCAACAATCGATCGAAATGAAGTAATAATAAAACTGTTCTAAGTCGTCTCGGCATAGAATGCAGTAATTCTTTAACATTTTATTGTATTAAAAATTCCATTTTTTATAGCACGTACGAAGACTTTCACAGACAGCTGTACATTGTTCGTCTTATCTTAATATCACGAATATGCGATTCGACATATTATAGATATTTGCAATCGAATATAAAATAATCAGATAATTCGGCAGTTGATAAATTAGGCTTAGAATGTAATAACCATTGCGATACTACAACGTTTGGTACGTCGCGTACATAGTCAAGAATAAAAGAGAAAAAGACAATCGGTATAGGTTTTTATTCAAAAAGTGAAAATGTGCAAAATCATGGTTTTGCCATAAAGCAGATTCGCTCCGTTATTACATTGGCGATAAAAAAATCAGACTCCTGGTCGACAGCGTGACCGCGATATTATTTCTGACAGAGCATATTGTAATCCGAGGAACACGCACGAAATGGAAAAAAAGGTCTAGATCCCGGCCAACTACGTATGCTTAAGAGCGGGAATGACATCTGCTCGCACAGCTTCCGAGAGGACTGCGCAACGCTCGTAAACGATTTTCAAATAAAATACTCGGGGAATCAAGCAATTAGTTGGATGTTTGCTATTTCCGTTTCGTCGCCAACCTTCCATTTCAAATTTCTACCTTTGTCCACCTCGCTAATTTTTCTTTTTTTGCAGTCTTTTCAAAATAACCAATTTGCAATTTTTCACAGAAAACTTATTTGTGATTTGCAGAGCACTGATGCACGTTTGAATGATTTTTTGTGTATTGCATGTGTATAAAAGCTGAATTTTTAAATACCTGCCATTTTGTTTCTTTTCGTAGAAGTTCTATACGCGTTAGTCGTCGGTTCTAATATCAGTTATAATGTTAAGATTAAAGATTACTTTTTTATGATTGTAAAATTAACTATTCATAAAAGGATTTCGTATAGATACTCAAGAATATGTATTTTTTTTTCTGGTACTCGTTTATTTCGAAAAAAAAGTTTATACGTATTTAGATCGTTATCACGGACATCGTTTAATCCGACTAAAATCAAAATAATTCCTGTTATTTCTATATTCCATATATCTTATCGCTTATTCTATTCGCGAAAAAATAAAGTCTATCCTTAAAGGGTGCGACGACGCCACTGATTTTACGAATCGATCGTTCCGTTCAACCAAGTGGGAAATCCTCCAACAAGATCCGATAGCCAGTTAAAATGCAAACAAAAGGGAAGAGAACGAGAACCGGACGGATTCGTATCAAATGTATTCCGAGTGCATCCCCTTGAACAGCGCGGTAACGAAATCGATAACCTATACAAGAAGGACACAGTGCCTCTTTCCTTACCTCGACCACGGAAATGTTTGATCCTCGTCCAAAGATGAGAGCAGGTGCCGTTGTCCCTGTTGACGCTTCTTCGATCTCGATACGTAGCACATTTATTTCGATTTATTTACGAGTCGACGAGGCCGGTTAACGTCAAGGCGTGCCGGTTTGATCTCTCGTTTCGCGAATTCCACTGTCGACGAACGTTCAACTCTGAACAAACCGAACAATCGTACAATAGAATCGTAATAATAGGAGAAAATGCAGCGTCTGTGCGTTTCTTTTGTCTCTTTCGTTCGTTGGAAATTATTGTATATGCGATTCGCGAAGTAACTTAGCGAAACGACTTACAGCTTCTGCTGGTTCATACTGGCCTACTAGTCCTACTATACGCGATCAACGCACCACTTTGAGAGCACCTCCGCGGATCGACTGCCAGCTATATTCATACGAGCCACCGTCACTTTGACCGTGGAACAGGAAAGCGATCGACACTCCAGCAACAACCAGCGACAACTGGCGACGATCAGCAACGACCCCTACGCGCACCCTTCATCGACTGGTAACCTCGCAGACAGGACACGCCGGAACGGTGGAACGAGCGGCGAATAGGTGGTTGAAAATTTGAAATATTCGCGCGCCTTATCGCGGAACGGCGGAACAGGTGGAAATGTAAAACACGAACTGATATACACGCTTGAAATCGATTATAATAGGAAACTAATTATACTATTCGACCACGCTAGTAGACTTATGTATACACGAGAATTAAAAATATCCAAGAAATTATTTCAAGTTCAATTTATATACCTATTTATAAATATAAATATTTTTACTTTGCGAAAGTTTATTTTATGTACAGTCTTTCATGGCTGGAGTCAGCGTCATCAAAGCGTCCTCCATATTTTTCCGTTCTGCTTCGGTTTTAAGAGTATCCCATACTTTTTCCAGCTTTTGTTGTTGATAACTCTAAAAAACAAGTTTCAATGCGTCGACTCAATTTCGAAGCACGTATTTTGTAATTCTGATTCTGTATGATTTAACAATTTTACTTACTTTGATAAAGAGGAAACAATGTTTCAACGTTGCACCCACGTAAAGTATTTTCACTGATACCAAACGTCCTGCTATATCATTTATGATTGGGATAGCCTTCAATAAAAATTTGTGGGGGCCATGCCTGGTTTTCACTAATGCAATTTTTGTATGTACATTGCAATACTTTGCTAAAAAAGAATTTCATAAAATCTTATATTATATATCTATTCCAAGTTCAATCTTTTACTTCCAACTTCTATCAGTTTAAAACCAAAGATTTTATATTACCACTAAAACCAGCTTTTATCGCTGCAACTCCAAAATCACCGTACAATTGTTGTACTTTTTGTTGAATAGCATTATGCAAAATCGTAGTTTTTAATTGCAGAGGCTTATTAGATTTATCACCAAGAGTTATTTCAAATATTATGTATCTACGAATATATGTAGAATTAATTACACAAATCGTACATTCGTGAAAACATAGATTGTAATAAAATATGTAATAAAAATATATAATAAATAAATAGATAAATAATGACATAATATGCCTTAATAATAGTTTATAATAAAAAACATAGAAATTCTATTACTAAATTATCAAAATAAATAAACAAATATAGAATGTCTTATTACCTGTTTTTAAAGCGAACCATGGTTTTAGGTTATATGCAATACGTTAAAGTATCAATTGTTCCAGAAAACAACACTTAGCGAGAGATTCCATAGTAGGAACATGCACAATTAGTAAATTTACGCCATTTAACAACAAAATACTGACAAATTGCACGTTTTCGCAAATTTATGACATCCGAAATATTACCACGTGCGCTGCATTTGATTATTCAATAGATAAGGTAATGCTAGGTCACTGTCGAACACAGTTGCACACGTGCGTTCAATGTGTGCCATATTTCTAACAATTTTTTCTAATAATGCAATCTTTCATTCTTTATTTCGAATTCATTGTTATATTTTTAACGGATAGCATTTTCTCCTTTAATTAATTATCGGAGATTTTAATGGAACTCTACATGAAATGTTTGAAAAAAATAAAGAGACTACCGTACGAGGTAGTACAATTAAACAAGATAACGCACTTAGAATTTGTTATGCACACATATTTCCATATACGGATCTGCGTGTACTATGTCATCGTATTTACGTAATATTATTGCACTCCGTTTATAACGTTATTTTCTTAGATCTAACTTTTTGATACAGTATATGCATTTTGCCTTATATTTTTACAATTTGGTTTTATATTACTTATTTAATGAAAAATAACTTCTTTAATAAATCGCTTTTCGTTTTTCGTATTTAATCTAGAATAAACTAGAAGAGAGAAGCGTATAGTAATAAGTTATTATTTATATTGCTACTGCTTTACTATTTCTTATTATTGCGGGAGTTATCTCAGGGTCATGTAAGATTAAAAAATAAGCTTGTGATTACGCTAAAGCTTCACTGATAATGGTTATGTACTCTTATTTGCAACTCATAATGATTCTAGATGAAGTAGATCATTCAGTTGGATTCTCTTAGTGAAAAGTACAAAACTGATTCCAAGGAATATGGCCATGGATTACTATGTGGGTGTTGATGTAGGAACAGGAAGTGCTCGAGCTGCTTTAGTGTCTTCCAAAGGAAAGATACTGAAAATATCAACATGCCCACTTGAAATTTTTCACCCTGCTCCTAATTTTTATGAACAGTCATCTGATAATATTTGGAGTGCAGTCTGCCATGTAGTAAAGGTATTAACTTCAGCAGAATTAATCTAAATTGTTTATAATAAATTCAAATATCTATACATAATTTATTTATTATTGTCTGTAGTCAGTTGTAGCTGATATCTCTGCAACAGGTGTAAGGGGTATTGGTTTTGCTGCTACTTGTTCATTGGTAGCAATTGACAAAACAGGATTGCCAGTCACAGTTAGTCCAACAGGTAAATTCGCAGATGAATTGCAATTCTTCTTTCAATTGCATGAAACGTTTGTTCGTCAATTGAATTTTTATTACAGGTGAAGATAAACAGAATGTTATATTATGGATGGATCATAGAGCACAGAAAGAAGCTGATTTAATAAATGAACAGGATCATGAGATGCTTCAGTATGTAGGTGGGAAAGTATCGTTAGAGATGCAAACACCCAAAATGTTATGGCTCAAAAATAATCTACCTTCATCTTGGAACCGCGCAGCATTGCTATTTGATCTGCCTGATTTCTTAACCTGGAAGGCTACAGGTTCTGAATCAAGGTAGCAATATTATTGTATGCTAATGTAAAACATGAGTATTCTAGTACAACTTTCTAATCCGATTTCAGATCTCTATGCTCTTTAGTATGTAAGTGGAACTATAGCGCTGATCGACATGATAACAATAAATGGAACGAGGAATTCTTTGAACAAATTCACCTAAAAGATCTTAAGAAAGATAATTGGAGAAAAATTGGTATTATTAATAATTCTACATAATAATTGAAATTATCTCTATATAGGTAAACTCAAATCGATTATGTTGAACGAAAATTATTTCGTTTGAATCATATAATGTTTTAGTTAACAAATTAACAAATCTCTCTTATGTTTAGACAGATAATATGAAAGTATTACTTTATTTTAACAAAGTGAAATATTAATACGAAGGTAACGATGTGAGGACTCCGGGCGATAATGTTGGCCAAGGATTGTCGGCAAAAGCTGCTTCTGAATTGGGACTCCTAAAACGAACACCTGTGGGAACATCCCTTATTGATGCACATGCTGGAGGGCTCGGTATGATAGGCTGTTTTGCACGTGATGTATCCTGTGACTTACAAAGTAGATTAGGTACGCTTAAATTTTTCTATTATATATTACTTTTATTCGTTGCTTGTACGTTCCAATTTTTTTAGTTAATCTCTTTGATTTACAGCATTAATTTGTGGCACGTCAACTTGCCATATGATAGTTAATCATAAAAAACTTTTTGTCAGTGGCGTCTGGGGTCCATATTTCAGTGCCATGCTTCCAGGAATGTGGTTGAGTGAAGGAGGGCAAAGTGCAACTGGAAAATTACTCGACCATATAATTGATACCCATCCCGCAACGCCTGGGATTTTGAAAAGCTTAAGTGGCAATAAGTAAGTTAAAATAAATTGGATATATTCATAAACTCTGTTGTTGTTTGTTACGTAATTTTTTAGACACATACAGCAATATTTGTCTGAATTATTGGAAACGATAGCTGATGAAAAGAATTTGGAAGATGTTTCATACTTAACGAAAGATATTCATGTATGGCCTGACTTTCACGGAAATCGATCCCCTTTAGCTGATCCGGCTCTGAAAGGGATGGTAATGGCATTAAATATCCTATTACTAATGCAATACCTGTATAATTTTCGAGATAAATGTTTTAAATAGATATCACACAGATTTCAGGACTCTCTCTATCCGTCGATCAAGAAAACTTGGCACTATTATACTTGGCAACGATACAAGCTTTAACAGTACGTATATATGTATGTTACTTCATATGCCTATACTTTTTTTTATGTAGAAAATTAAATATTCAATATTTTTTAACAGTATGGTACAAAGCATATTTTGGAAACGTTAGAAGCCGCCGGCCATAAAATAGAGACTTTATTAGTTTGCGGTGGCCTCAGCCAAAATCCACTATTTATTCAAATACAAGCGGATGTATTAGGTTTACCTGTACTGTGTCCTAAAGAAAAGGAATCAGTACTGATAGGAGCTGCGATTCTTGGGGCTACTGCAGCTGTGAGGTTCCATACAGTATATGACGCTACGCAAGCAATGGGAGGATCTGCAAATATTGTTAAACCTAAAAACGAATGCTACAAGTAAGAAAATCAGATAAAAGAATTATATCAATCTTTTAAATTTATAATACATATCATTCTTCCTTTTTCTTAAGGTATCATCTTCAAAAATATCGAGTATTTCGAAAAATGGTACAAGATCAAAAAGATTACAGAGAGATTATGAGCGAAGAATTTTTATAACTATCATTACAAGCGCTGTATCTGTAATTATTAACGCTATATTAACAGACGTGAACAAATGAAAAAGATATATTGAAAAATTATACAGCAATCTCATATAATCTCATAAATAATAAATAATGCAGAGCAGTGCGCTACTTCTTACACATTTTTTATCTAATTAAATATATTTTGTGTACATGATCATTGAAACATATTTTTGTTATCTACTTTACTTTTTATCCTTATTTGTTATAAATAAAGATATACATAGAAATATTCGCAGAAGTTTCTTGCCCTAAACATAGTATAGACACAATATATGAAATAATATTGCTTTATTTGGTATTTAAATGTAGTTTTGAACTTACACAATGTGTATTACAATTTGGTACAAAACACCTACAACTATAACAATATTGCTAGATGATTAATCGTTATAAAAATATTGATTTTTTTTAAAAGGTTCTTAATGAAAAAATTTCGTTTTCTAATATCGCCATGTAGGATTATAAAATGGTACTATGAACTACATAGGAATAAAGATCTTAACCATACATATACTACATAGTGCGTTAAATTCTATCAACTTATAAAGTAATATTCTTATCTTCTCAACTTCTAATATATCATTTTCCTCCGCACGAAATAACGTCAGTATCACATCGTTCGTGAAAAACTTCTCAAAAATCTTTTTTTTTTTTTTCGATGATATAATTTGAAAAACGAATAAAACTAACAATTCCATATCACACAGTCGATTTTATCACAAACTGATACATAATTGCTAAACTATGTGTCGCTGAATCAGTGACATCCATTAAAGTTATGAAAATCGACCATAATTAGAACAAAATATAAACGTGCTCTTAACTTACATTAAGATAAAGATGATTATATTAATCAGAATAATACTGGTGTAAAACTTTGGATAAAACTTTAGTTCTTCATTAAGTGTTACAACTGTTATTAATAGCATAATATAAGTTGAAAATTGTTCGCGGAATTATACTTCTATTTCTAATCTAAATATGGTACTAATTACACTTGTATATTAAATATTTCACTTTCGAGTTAATTACATTTTTTATAAAGTGATTTGAATGGGTAACATTTCTAGTGTTTTAATCGTGTTAATATTTACTTTTTGGTATGTACATTTATCGATGACCAAATAAACGAAAAAATCATTCTCAATCAACCTTATCAAATTGTTTTGAGTATTTGAAATCACTATAACAATTAAAAATTTCAATGAAATGTTTTAATTTTGTTTTGATTTATTAGTAGTTTGATATTATAATAATATCAATATCACCATCAGTCTTTCAGTAACTACTTCGTTGATCTAAATTAATAGAAAAGTTGAAGATATAAAGTGAAAAGTATGTTCCAAGTGTGCATTAACAGATTCAAGTGAATTATCTCTTATAATGTTTTAACTCTAACTAATCAACGATTATCATATATATTCAAGTTTAAAAATTATTAATGTTTTGATATTTGGAAGACACAAAGTGCGTGTTTCGGTGAAACGTTAGGTCATGGTATCCTCTTTTACGAATGTATTTTTTGTTATATATATGTATATCCTTTTTTAATTCTAGCAAGGCCACTTATGCAATTTGCGCATTTAGAGGGATGCACAGCGTTGATTCGATCGATTACGATGTCCTAAGTCGATTTGGAGTGTTATTTTACGAAATCATACCGTTAAAAATTAAATTATTCACTAGCATATGATATTACTTTTTACAGAAAAAAAAACGCTAAAAGTTAACGGGAATACTGTAACAAGTCAGTTTACACAAAACGATAATATTCTGCAATATGATTAAGCATATATTGAAATGCGGTAGAAGGAGACGTACCGAATCTTTGCCTCCATAAATGCTTCGATATTATACGCTGTCCTAGAGTATGTGTAGTTTCTTGAATTTCTTCACAAATCTCGACGCCAGATTGCCAAATCGTTTCTTAACATTTAATTCAATATGTTACTAATGAAATACTTAATAATACAAAAAAATAACATACACATACCTAAATTATTAAGAAGTTTATTTTTCCCTGGTGGATCAAACTTTTGGAGTTGCTCCACACTAATTACCTTATACTGTTTTAATTCTTGCAATGATTCAAAATTGCAACAACGAGCTCGATTATTTGCTACAATATAACTGCCAGGAGCACTGTGCTTTGCAATTTCTTTTAAAGCTTCTTTAACCATTTTGCATTTGTCAACATCACCTTGTGATTTATCTATTTTTACTGGCTAGAATGAAATATAATATTAAAAAGATAAAAGAATTCAATTATACAATGTCAGTCTCTTAGAAATTCAGATAAAAGCAATACCTCTGGAAATGCTTCAATCATGTGAAGCCACATTCTAGTTGGTATTGTATTTGTTTCTGCGATGCACAATATGGTATGAGAATTATTGTTGCGTTTCTTAGCATTAGTTATGTCAGAAGGATTCTCAGTCATGTAGCCATTAGGAAATTCATCCACAATTAATATTGCACTTTGACCTCCTAGAACCCAATCCTCTGGATGACTTGACACATAATTTTCAGAAACCTCATCACATCTTTCATATACTTTCTTAACTACGTGTTTCTTTATTTCTGAAAATAAACTATATATAAAACTTTTTGCTCTGCATACAGTTTCAATAAGACCTACCTAGATAATTGGCAGTTAGTTCACTAGGTATCATTTGACACCATCCTAATATCAGTTGAAGGCACATTTTCAGGTCACATTTGACTCCAACAAAAAAGGAATTTTCTCTAATGGACTGTTTCCTTGTACAATTGGGACAAGACCAACTATATTTATCTACAATTCTTGCTTGATTCCAAGCTAAACTCCTGCCTTTACAATCAGGATGTGGGCAAGTAGAAACAGTCCTAATTAAACTCATTTCTTTTAACCATCCGCATAACTCTCCTTCGTGTCCCTGTTGCAGCATCGGTCTGACCACAACGTCAAAATATCCTCCTTGATCTCCAAATCTCTCCAAACATTGTCTGAAAATAAATATTACGATAACGAGAAAGAAACTAAGTCTTTCAATAAATACCTCCAATCTTTCTTAATATACTCAAAAGCTTTAAAAAGCTAGGTATTTTTAGAATGAAATTATATGAACAACTGTATAACATTATAAAAAAATAAAACGGTTCACGTTTGAGCCCACGTGAATGAACAAATTCGTGGCACCTATTGTGAACACTAAGTGGAGAAGAAAAATCAATACTCTTCTAGGTTAAATATAACTTTATTACTTTTGAAATTAGAAAATAACATCGATGGAATGTTTTAATCACTCGATCAATAAGGATCTTTTAGTCAATACGAAAAACTGCACGATATTACAAAGAGGGAAAGATAAAAATCGCAATATAGTTTCGGGTGGCAGAAGCAACAAGTATAATTAGCTCAAGTTCATTAGAACGTAAAGCATCAATTACCTCGCTTTGACTCTTACGTTCTTCATTTTCGATGTAAAAGTCACCTTTATACAAACACTCCACCACTTCTAAGGAATAAACAAAAACTTATAACATTTTTAAATCAACTAAAAAGTAAATAAAAATAAGGAAATCAACGAGGAACGAGAAGAGACTGCGAAGCAACCTCGATGTTATACATCCATCGCGTAACGACTTGAACATTTTAGGCATAGAATGTAGTACAGACAAGTTGTGGAATAGACCTACCACCTAATGCATTTTTCTATCTCACGCCTAGAGGGCACCGAAGTCCTATTACCATATTAGTGTCATTCCCAACATTATCGTTTGAGCATGGAATAAGACCACAGATAAGTTACAACTATCCTGTTCTTAGTCAATGATAAGACCATAAGATAGAATATAACCATTGACTAAACCCTACTAAACCTTTGGTTACCTTTAGAAACGAATGATTGATTTAGTCTGATTTAATGACTGATGGTAAAGTATAGATGAGGCAATAGAAGAAGCTATTACTGTATCGATAAAACAGCGGTCCCTTTCGATCCAACCGTGTGCTCTTCTATAACTAAGAAATGTTTCCAATTTAAGGAAAATATAAAACAATTCCTATTGATCTACGATTTTTCGTGTTAATTTCATAGATAAAAGTCTTTTTATTTGTTGAAATCAGAATGAGATTAAAGCATACAAATTCAATGGCCGCAGCAGGATTAATGCGAAAAATGTCCTACCGAGGTTTCGTTTATTAATAGTGTGGCCTAAATAATACTTCTATTAAGTAATTGTCATAACTTTTTTGGTATCATTTAGAGAATGAAGGAAAATGATCTTACCAGTATCAATTTTAACAAAATTTCTTATATTTACACTAGTTTATACCGAATCCAATTTAGTCCACTTCTCACTGACTGCCCATAGCCACTTTACAACTCTATCATTTTTTGCTTCATCCGAAACTTCTGCTACTTTATTATTACTATAACAAGAATATATAACGTTATATTTTAGCATAGTATTATATATTGGGTCTGCTATATTCAAATTTGCTAAATTTGTACTGAAACTTACATAAAATATTCTCCGGTTACATCATCCAAAGACGGATCTAATGCAGCAAATAAAACAGAATGTGCTCCCTTTATAGGTGTCTTAATAAATAACCATGTAAGTGCATTTACAACCAATCTACCTAAAAAGTTTTGATAAATTTCCATATGTCGTATTATTTCTGTTCGCACTATACCAGGATAAACAGCATTAACTGTAACGCCAGTTCCTATATGACATAAAAAATAATGTTTTATCGATTGTATTATTTATTCAAAAATAATTTTATTTTCTGCTAAAATGATAAAACCTTTCAATTTATTTGCCAATTCCTTTGTAAATAGAATATTAGCTAATTTGCTCTGTGCATATGCTTCGCCAGGCTCATAGGTTTTCTCATTATTCAAATCGTTGAATTTAATTTTGCCACGCTTATGTGCATTACTTGAAACATTTACAATCCTTGATGGTGCAGAATCTTTTAAAACGTCTAACAATAAATTTGTTAGTAAAAAGTGTCCTATATGATTCACACCAAATTGCAATTCAATTCCTTCTTGGGTATACATCTTAGGACATCTCATTACTCCTGCATTATTTATAAGAATGTGCAGCTTCCTGTGTTCTACAAAGGAAACAGATAATACAAATTATGCTATAGATCTATTGAATTAGATATAATTAGTTCAGGAAGAATTTCTTTCTAATTTAGTATTCAAAAATAGATGAACTAAATATATTTAATAGTTAATATTAGTAGTTATTCATTTTATACATATACAGTGAAGCTATGTTTTGTTTCACTTCATTTTATATTCTAACATAGGATATGGTATATACCTTTCTTAAATTGCTCTACAAAATCCCTAATACTTTTTTGAGATGCTAGATCACATGGTCTACAATAAACATACTTATTCCTACTTTCTACTACTATATCACGGCGTGTCTAAAAAAAAATGATCATTAATTTTATATCTCATATTTTAATATTATTCTCAATATGATATATATTAATGAAAATTAATATATATAAACTTTTTTAAAATACATTTTCACATTTTTCCATATCTCTACAAGCCATTATAACTTTAGCCTCTCGTTTAGCTAAATCACGAGCTACTTCTTTACCAATTCCAGTATTTGCTCCTGTTACAATAACTATTTTGTCAGTTAATTTTTTATCATTCTCATATAATTCTCCGCTAAGATAATCTCTGCAAAACAAAGAGATGAATAATAAGTAAAGCGAAATATAATTTCACGTTTAAATAGGGCCATTTATGTATTGATTTAAATTTTACGAATAAACAAGGAATGAGTGATCATATTATGCTATAATAAAAACGCAGTTTAAAAGAATAATCTCTTTGCAAAATATAGAGGCATTACCTAAGTATATAACCTCCACCAATGATGGTTATACCGGCTGAATATATATAAAAAGGTTTTGAAACAGCCGCAAACATTTTTCTAAATAAATAAAATTGCAACAATAATTAACGGTAATTTTTTAGAAATAATCAATAGGATTAATTATCAATAATTTAGTAGAACATTGTGCGATTTATTTTTTCCTTTACGTAATATACAATATAACCACGCACGTGTATCTCAATGCAAATAGCAAAACTGAATTTATAATAATTCCATCATGAAACAATTATACAATAGATTTTGATAACATTGATTAAAATGTAATAGTCCATTTCTATATATTATAATTTTTGTTAATTTGTTGTCATTGTTAATTTATACTATTTTAATCATAATTAGTCATAATTAATTCGGATTCTTTTTCGAATACATGTCAAGTCATGGATATTAGATGATTCAAAATAAAGAGCAAAATTTAATACTCAGAAATGTGTAATGTATTTATCGCAAATATAAAATTATATACTTTATATTTTATATAATTAATCGTATTTGATCGTATCACACAGTATAGAAAATAAAAGACGCACACACACACACATCTTTACGATAAATCGAATCGAAAATATCGAGTTTTCAGTATCGATATCTGTCAGTGTCTGTTAATGTATTGTATACTTCATTCGATTCTCATCTGACGTGGAATTTTTTAATTTTGCTGTCATAATTACATCTGTCACAATTAGTCAAATCTGATCACGTTGTACATTGTACAGATTTTTTATTTTTTTCTGTAAATATTATAATTTAATATGTCGCTACGGACAGTGTTATTCGTTATCAGAGATATAAAAATATTACAAAGAACGCTTATTCATAGGAGATTTCAATCCTCACGAAAGGTTTGGAATTATATCTAAGCACGATTTTATTTTTTATTACTTTTCTATCATTGTGTAAGATTTTTAAACTTCATTACAATCAGAGAAATTTTCTATTTTTAATCGATAATAGTTTTAACTTGATAATCTGACTGCTTGCAAATTGTAAGTGCGATGTTAATATTAATGATCTGTAAATTTTAATATATTATACAAGATTATTCAGTTAGTTTTTGTTATTAGAGCAGCAATACAAATACAACAAATACAACAAAATTATGTACCATATCATCGTTCTCTGCTATGGGTATTTGGAGTCTTACGAAAAAGAAGGGTGAAAATGAAACAGTCATAACTACAAAAGAAGTTCTAATAGCAAAAGCCGATGCATTATACGAGCAAGAACAATACCAGGAAATACATAACCTTCTAATAAATTATAAAGTAATTACATTATGTATATCACTTTATAAATGTAGATAAGAAAACTGAATATTTTTATAGGATAGCGGTGATATTGAAATTATATGGCGTTTGTGTAGAGCAATGTATAAATTGTCTAAAACTGTGAGTGAAGGAGATGGAAAGAAATTAATTTTTGAAGCTTATGATTTAATACTTAAAGCGCTTAAAATAAAAGAGGATAATTGGGCTGCACACAAATGGGCATCGATTCTTCTTAATTCTAAGACTCTATACGAAGGAGTAAAAGCACAAATAAAAGAATCATATAACATTAAGAAACATATGCTGGTATATTTCATGATAATATTTATATATATATATATATATATATATATATATATATATATATATATATATATACTTCTAAATATTTCATTCCCTGACACAATAGCAAGCAATTGTAACAAATATGTTTAATATCGTAGAGAGCAATGGAACTAAATCCAAAAGAACCAACACTTATGTACATGCTTGGTACTTGGTGCTATCAAGTTGCTGATTTAACATGGTATCAAAGAAAAATTGCATCCATAATATTTGGAGAACCACCATCTTCATCATTCGAGGAAGCTCTAAAATATTTTGAAACCGCAGAGAAAATTGATCCAAATTTCTATAGTCAAAATTTATTAATGTTGGGCAAAACCTACCTAAAATTAAATCAAAAAGAGCTAGCTTTGAAATATTTAAAAATGGCTTTGGAATATCCTGCTAAGAACGAAGATGATCGAGATGCTAAACAGGAAGCACAAAAGTTGTTAAAGAAATTTTAACAGATTCGACAGAAATCATAATCTACTATACGATAGATGGTTACACGTTTGCAGGAATTTGTGATTGAAGGGATAAAGTAAATTTAGAATCTATCTTTTAAGTAGAAGTAGTTTATTTAGTATAAAATACGACACAACGTATATGTGGTAAGTTTTTTTATACACGACAACTAAGATGTTAATAATTATTTAAAGACCCAAGACAATCGTTACGAGATGCATTTTATAAAATGTTTTATATTAAATGTCTTGTATACTATTTAGCAATATACGACAAATTTTAACTACTATTATTAGTTGCAACTACTATTAAAATTTCTACATACAATATGTCATTAAACTTTTAATACTACCTTTTAGCGTAAACTAGTTAAACAAACAGTATATTATAATTTAATTACAACGTCGAAATATTAGTTACCATTTAATAAAGTAATTTCCAAGTCTAATTTATCGTTCAGGAGATTCTCTACCGCTTGTGTCGGGTTCCGACGCAATTGCCTCTGCTTGCAAAGCGCTGAGCATCTGGAGATATGAATGTATTCGAGCGTTACGTGTCCTTATGCTGTTCCTTCCCATCAGATGGTATAAAACGTAACGATGCAGGGCAAACCGCGCGGTGAATTGACCACAGGGGCAAGTATATTGCACTACAACGTAATGCGGTGGTAGATTTTCCGAAATTACTGGTATGACATGCAAGTTGTCATGTCCAAGTCGACACTCTGGTTCCATTATTTCGTCGTAAGGCATAGTCTGGAAAAATAAAATTAAGATAGACGAATAAAAAATCAAATTAAGATAGACGAATAAAAACAAAATTAAGATAAATAAAAAATAAAAGTCACGAATCGTTTAAGAAATCAGTGGAAGAAACGATTGGAAGGAAACAAAAAAAAGCTTACCGTTCCAAGTATGACGAAGATGTATAAGGACGCTTCCAATCGCGAAGCACTTCCAAACGTGAAGGGTCTTTAAAATTGGAGCGCTTCCAAACGCGAAGAATTCTGAAAATTGAAGCGCTTCCAAACACGAAGAACTTTCAAACGTTCTGCTTGATGTTCGAGTTGAAAATGATGTTTCCGAACTTGTTGCCGAGCTTATATAGTCGCCAGGTCTGTCACGTATTTATTATTTACCTGCATTGAGACTCTTGAACCCTTCTGCCCCCTTTCCTAATCAGCAGGTGAACCTTAAGCAGCTGTTAATTTACCTGTTGCACGAAATATCCTCTATGGGACAGACGGATTAAAGTTTGAAAATACCCGAGAGGAGAAATAATGGCAGCAGAGCTGGAGAAAAATGCGATTCCAATTTATTATTAGTTGTCGAATAGGAAGCGAATACATTGCTTTTTTCTTTTAATTTACGCTCTTTAATAAATAATAATTTACGCGTTACCTCTATATGGGTTACATGGTTATCACCACTGGTTTATTAGAACAATAATCGTCTCGGGCGGTAGTTTATGTTCTGTGTTTACATTCATAGGAGTTCGTTAATATTATAATTATTAGTTATTCGAAGTACATATATCGCTTAAATATATTCGAACGAACGATATACTTTATACAGAATTATATACCGAAACATTGAATACGTCTACCATCGCTTTGTTATTTCTTATGCATCAATTACACAGTCGTCGCATTAAGTATATAATAAGTACAGTAGAGAAGTATTTGATCGATATAGTTGTCGTCTAAACTATTCCGAACATTGTATCGCATTGTATTCCGAACATTGTAAATATCGTTTGGCTTTGAATATATTTTACCATCGAGGGACAGCTTTGTGTTGCTGGTATCTGGCAGAGGGTAATAATAATGAGTCAGTAATGAGTCATAAATCCCTCCTAGGCAGGTTTAGGGAGAGGACAAGAGGTAGCTATATAATTCAAAAGTATCAACAGTTCCCGTTTTCCTTCTGCTTGAAAAAGTGATTCATGGTGAATAGAGGTAAAAACGATATTATTCGATATTTACTACGAATATTAATACAAGTTTTGCTTATAGAATTAAGTTGTAGAAAATAATGGCAATAATCGATCAATGCGAGTATCGAAAATTGAATTTCAATTTCGAAGCTCTCGCGTTCGTTAATTATTTGAATCTTTCATTTAACTAACAATTAGGTTTAACGTAAAATAAACTAGATCTTTATCCTGTATCTGTATTCCTTATTATTTCAACCGTATTATTATTTTCAACATATTATTTCAATTTTCAACGCGTATGGTTGAATAAGCTGTCGGACAAATAACCCAAGCTATCTTAATTATTCGCGTATAATTGATATTACGAAATCGGTTCATTCAGTTTCTCTTATATCGTTGCAAAACGGTAACTCAAGCTCCTCGAATTTCTCAAAGCTATCCCTTATTAAACGTTCGACAGTTCGCGCCATTCATCTTTCGCATTTTATTTACTTTCGCTCGCTATCATGAATATACAGACTGAATATCGTCTCTACAATTACATACTATCGACTATCGACTATCACATTAAACAACGAGAGCTTAGAAAAATTGAATTTGATCGTGTATCTATCGTCGTCCTAAGCATACAAGTCGATGAAATTAAGCAGAAAAAGGTACGCTCTGTCGATTATCGTTATTACGCTCGTTAACTTTACAGGAACAGCATATCTCGAGGCGGATGTCGAATAATTTCTGACCAAGTGCAACAAAGTTGGCGGATATATCGATGTAGAGAAACTCTCGTCGCCGCTCGTTACGTCTACTACATATATTTACATCGTTAAGATCGCGAATACGTTCGAACGTTTATTTGCACGTGTACTCCTCGGTACGCTCTGTGCACGTTTCACAATGCACGCGGCAGCACCAGTGAAATTTGCATCTGCATTGCCACGTTCTTGTGAACTGATGTGTGTTGTAGCCGCGACCACAGCACATTAGGTCGCATCCGTCCGTACCTGAAACATCGATCGTTTTTACGATCATCTAAATTTGACATATTGGAAACAACGAAGGTTTTCATTAAACAGTCGGCAATAAAACGATAGAACGTCGAATACGATATGACGGTATGTCACCTTTGCTAGTACGATTGCAATATCTGCCTTGGGTTCCCAGACTACCTTGCGCCAAATCTGGCTCACAGTAATTAGGCGATGCTTGTAAAAACACCAGCTCGCTTCTCTTTGGAATCCTTTTCTGTCCCACACTCGACCCACCGCTCGACTTTGTCCTTTTCAACACCAAGTGTGGCCTCCTTGGTTTCGTTGCTTTCTTCGGCGGTTGTCGGTCGTGTCGAGTCTTTCCAACGTCGTTCGGTTTTCCCTGAGTTTTCGCGTCGTTGCCCAAAATCGGCACTATTTCGGCCGACGTCGAGTGCAGCGTATCTAGACTCTACGAGAGGGGTAAAAAACGATAAAAGAGGATTCCTATTTCCATAGAATTTATTACTCGTCGAAGTAATAGCTTACGAATTACGATGCTACGTCCGAACATTTACTTTCACGCGCCTTGGAAAATCCGTAAAAAGTTTCACAATAGCTTTTACAAGATCAATACCCGTTTGTCAAAATACGTAGGTAGTAGAATTAGAAATCCTGCCTACTACAGTTTTTGAAAACATGTTTTCAACTGGTATATCTAAGAATACAAATTCATGGATATTGGAAAATGTTAGAGTCGCTGAGCGAACGTGCAAAAAGATTCAGAGAGACCGGAGGAATTCGTATCTGTAAGAGGTTGTGCAATTTCATTTCCGATATCGATATCGAGTATTAAAAAAAAGGTAAATTTTATCATCGAAAGCGTAACATTATTTCCATGGTCGCTAATAATTTGCCGAATCGCTTTCTATATTCTCGCTGAAAGTTTCTATTTTTGCCAGACACTAACCGCCTATTATAATTCTATATATTCGCGCAACATAGTGGAAAAATAGGCGTATCATATGTAGCGACGTAATCGTTTAGCGTTGCGATCCTCTATAGAATGATCATACGTTACGTCCTAGCAACGTCGACCCACTTTTACAGAAATTACCTGCATCGTAGGGGGTGGCGGTGGGGTAATCGCTATCACGGGCCTGGCTCTGTAATACTTTTTCATCAGTGCATCGCCGATCTGACGAAAACTAGGCAAGGTTCGCCAGCAGGTTCTCACGGTGCAAGAACCGGACACGCCGTGACATTTGCACTCCGTTTGCAGCAGAGCTTTAACTATCTGCAACGAAACAATACTCACGCAATTCAGCATGTAATCCATGCCATTTATAGCGGTATAATTTCAAATTTCTATCGTTCGTACTATGTTAACTCGCGAATCTCTTTGAGTTACGTTGCTACGAAACCATCGAATAATTATGCTATTTTAAAGCTCGCTAATTATCCCTGATAAACGTACGATTTTATTCATCGGAATTTTGACATTCGTATCGTAAAGAAATATCAAGTTTTCGAAGTCAGCAATCAGGAAGATACGAGCACGTACTTCCGTGACTCGTCGTACGTTACATTTGTCTTTCTCGTAGCGTAATTCCATCATTCTTGCGTTAGTCATCGGTCGTAGTCGTCTATAGCGGCTGTTGCGCTCCAACGATACGAATCGTTGCCGACGAACTACGATTTTGCGGAAACCGCGATTAGAACACGTTTGTAGCATGTTGGAAGTGTTGGATGCAGGCGTTTCTCCGTCTCTTCGCTCATTGTGTGTCCGACGGCCGACGCGTATGCTCAGAAAACTGGTTTACATTTCGAATTATCGGGAGACGGTGAGGGGCGGGTGCAGAGGTGGGTTGAAAAAAATCGTCTGCGGCATAAAGTATGCGGTGCGGCGAGGCGATCGACGTTAAGAATAAATCGTTAGCAGGCGCGCGTCTGTACACGCGTGCACAGATCGAACGTGCACGCGGAGGGCAACCGCACGATATATGCGAGTTTTTATTGCCGCCTCGATAATAAAGCCCATCGAGGAAGACGAAAGCTTCGGGAACTTTGCCCAATTAAGCCTCGCCATTTACGCGTTCTACCTGCGGCTCAGAATCCGATCCTTTCTACCTTTTATTCTCCAATTCCCGCACACTAATCTTTCCCACGCGAGAAAATCGAACGACCAGATCAACGCCGCGGTCTTCGCAACTTTCTTCGACCTAGGATTCTTCTTAATAATCGCCGTTAAATACCCATTCGATCGATTTTCACGAATCTTTCGAGCAACGAACAGTTTCGTTTCCGTATATCTTCAAAACGCGAGAAACACCTGCAACGTTGACGAGTATCAAAATAAGAGTATCGTAACAACAAGGGAGAAATTTCGAATTACGAATCACGAAGCGAAATGATCGAAGAGAAACTAGTCGCTATACGATAATAGCGAATCCTAATTCTGGCTTTACCCTAAATCCCTGAAACCGAGGCACCAAGACAATGTAACGCAACTTTTCTATCTGCTCCGTGTAGAATTTACATAGTTTGCCGACTTCGAACAATAAGACAATGCGATATTTGAACAACAAAGAGACACGGAGGCAGTTTGTTTGCTGAACGACATTATACGGTATCTTTCTACGTTAAAGTTTTCAGTCTAAGTTAATATTTACAATTCTTTCGACCGTACAATATCCTCGAATAGCAAGAGAAATACGCAAGCTATTGAAAAATATACGTAGGCAATTTTAGACAATTAAAACAATTAAAAAATTCGGGACAACGAAGGAAGATTCGCGTACGAAACTGTCGATCGGGGCTTGTTTTTCAAGTTATCAAAAATTTAATTTTACATCAAGCCTCTATGCACGACCAGTTGACATTTTTCTACACGAGCTTCTTTCATCGTGCCGATATTTCAAATCGTTCCGTATAAATTTTCTACGATAAATATCGTACAACGAACGTATATGCACGTTTTTCAACAGCCTGTGTACAAACGATACGATCGATACGAGGAAATTGTACGTAATTTGCGCGAGCTACGACAAACTTTTCAATTATTTCATTATTGGAAAATAATTCGCGATACGATAGCGAACGGATGGATCGACACGTTCGTTTAACGAAATTTCTGTTAGTTTTTGCGCGTTAAGAGGAATGAATCATTAACGGGTGACTGGCATTACTCACCTTCCGTCCTGCTTTATTGTTATGAAGGTTCATCAGGCTCCTCGCGTCACCCTCGACTTCCCTCGCGTCCAGAAACCTACGCGCGAACCTAACATTAAATTATAATATTAAAATCCATGCGTGTATAACAACTGTCGTGACGTACAGCGTCATAGAGGTTTTACACGCACGTGACACGTGCAAAGGGAACCGACTACGAATTCATTACGGATCGGGTTAATGATCCTTACCTCATCCCGTAGGTGACGTCCGCGCTGCAACCGCCCCATTCCCAGCCATTTGCCGGCAACTCCTTCCTCGTCCTGTAAAAAGAACACCGGAACTTTGACGAAGAAGCGTTTCATTAAATTGGAAATTAGCCAAGTGCGAGAATATAAATAATTTTCACGAGGAAGCTATTGTGTTATCGCTGTATGTAACTTTTCTGCTTCTATTCGTTTGAAAATGTTGTACCGTTTTTGCCAACTGATGTCATCCCACGATCCCTTCTTATCAACCCTCCGATGGAATCGTAATCCTACGCGATACAGAAACTAGAACGACCTTCGAATACACTTTCAAGTACATACATAGCCGCTTCGGTAATTTAACAAGCGAAAAGAAAACGTAAAAGCAAAGACAACGAGTTTACCTTACGGTCGGCTCACAACCGCAAGCGGTGATGTTGCCTCTGCTGCAAGCTGCGGTCACCGCGTACGTTACACCCGCTGAACTTATTGCGTACGTGAAAGCTGCTTCCCTGCTTCCTGAAATAGATCAGTGAGAAATTTCCTGTTAGATCTAGCATCGAAGCAGTCCAGTCTGTCCAGTTTGCACGATAGGTAGGAAACGTGTACAGGGATTTCCAGCTATACGTAAAAACGTGGTAAGAACGCGCAACGGATAGACTGACGATAGACGGTACCATCCTCGGAACAATAGAAAGAAGAGCAGGGTGTTTTTGAAAGAAAGCGTTAATTGTCCGTCCCGGTGCACCTGGACTTTTGTTCGTTCGAAGGGTGTTTGGGAATCTTTCGATAAAACGTTAAAACTTTTGTTGGAAAGATTTTTTCTTTTTTTTTCTTTTCTATAAATTCTATTCTCCAACGTTTCACGAACAGATACATTTACATATCGATTGATAAGGTTTGGTGTTTTTTTTTAATTTTTAGATACTCGTTACAGAGCGAAATAACTCTACGCTAAGTTATTCTGCGTAGAATTCCTAGTATTTTCCAGTTTTATTTTAATCGTCGTACTTTATGCAAATAGAATTCTACGAGCACAGTTTCCAATAACTTGGCTGTGAATGCCTATGCAAATCCATATTTGTACGAATCCAATTAAAGAACTAGAATCTAAGAGATTCGTTTTACCATTTACTAAATACGACAACGAGTATTTCGCTTTGAACTTTTCACGTATTGCGTACCATATCTTGCACATTATACGCGTTTCTCAAATTTTCTGCAAATGCACGAATATTCGCAGCCTTTAGCTCAACCAAAAAGGTCTGACTTTCTGCCGAAATGTTGTAACTTTGGGTTATCGCTTTTACTTCGTTTTACATTCGCGAAGAAAACCCACGTTCTTCGTTGCGCGAGCCAAAGACGGCACTCACTGAGTGCGAGCCTGTATTTTTGCCCAATTCGTCCGCGTGGCGCACGTTTTAATCCACGTCGCGCGATCCGATCTACTTCATTTCGTCGACAAGCATGATACATCAACGGCGCAAGCCCACACTGTCCCCTGGCGTTTCCGTCACGCTAATTTACAGCTTTCCGACACACGTAGGGTCGCGTAAAGCGCTAGCACAATTAATTACCCGCGGAGCTCTTTCAGCTCGTTTGCCATGCTGAATGAGTTACCGCCGCGTTCCTTTCTTCTCTCGATGTTGCCTCTTTTTTTCCCCCCTTCCTTTCGCCTCAGCTCGGTCGCTCCTCGTTCCAAACACCTACGCGATACTGTCCCGCGTCCAAGTTGATTTTGCGCTCGCTTGGCAGCCATCAACCTCGGCCAACTTTAATTCGAACGTCAGGTTCGCCTTTTACACCGACGCCTAATTATCGCGTGTAATAAAACTCCAAGAGCCATCCGATGGATCCGCAGGCGATTTTATGGAGTTTGACAAAGCAATCTTCACGATGCATCGAATATCGTGGTACGGTTTTATGCATCGTGGCTTTGATTTCTCGATTAACAGTGTCGCTCGATTTTTATTGGCCTAATGGAACGACGAAGCAATTCCGTGGCTCCGTCCTTTCAACTTCGACGAACTAGTTTCGCTGGTATCTATCCTTTTTCGTAAACGAAACATTTTTAACGATATCACGAAACATCCGTTCGCAGATTTGGACGCTAGTTGCGAATTGCATCCTTGGCGTTGACTTCTTTCTCGTAAATGGAATCGTTTTGTTCTATTCCATCGATTAGGATTTTAGATCCTAGAAACGTTATAAATTGCTCGTTCGTGAATTTATTACGATGCGAAGACGCTTGGCAAGACGCGAAATTAAAAAGGCCCGATTATAATTGCAAGGAATCTTCCTAAAAGCGCAGTCGCACGAAAACATCGACCGATGTTTGTTACGTTCGTCGAATCATAATTCACGGCCACGCGTTCGTGTGCATCGTGAAAGCGAACAGAGGTATGTACTACGTGACGCGTACCGTCGAGTCATTTGACGTGATTTTTGCCGCTGATCCTGATCGATCCACGTGGTCGTGGCAGTTACCTTGAAAGCAAACACAAGTGCACCGGTTCTTGTTCCACGATCGAAATTGTGCCGGGGCAAGAACTTGTAAAATATCGAGCGCTCCTGCTGCGCTTAATAGCCCAACACCTTCTTTGTCTTTTTCCCATTCCGAGATAATCACAGGCTGCGTATTCAGCGAAAGATTATGTCGTTTATTGGCACGTTTAAATACAGCGGTCACTCGAACAGCGAGTTGGCGAGAGTTTGTTGCTAAGATGAAGAGTAACGGTAAAAACTTAAATAATACCGTTTGCCGCGCAACCATTCTTCATTACGCGTGACTTATGGCAAGCTTAAGCACGAGCTTTATGACGGCTGTAATAGGTCCACGTAAATTACTGAATTTCAAATGCTTCCCTCTTCTTTGGAATATTTTTCTTCAGTTCTACCAAGCGCTAGTTTCACGTAGGTAGATTAGGACGAATTATCGTATATGCGAGATTATTACAAAAGAACGAATATCACTGGTAGGTTTCAGGTGGATATCGTCCCTTTTCGTTTGGAATTTTTCTTTAAAATACTTTCGTTCGGTTTTATCACGCGTAAATCCTTCTAACTTTGATACACCGATGGAAATTATCGTGTTTTTAAGTACTACGTACTGGGTGTACAATGTTGGGGACTTCGGTGACTTTAATGAACGCACAAGATACTGACAGTTGAATTTCTCAAGTAGCCAACAGTCTTACCAAAGCGTAAATCGAAGCGTAAATAAAACGAATAACCGAGTTTGGGTTTACGTTATAGGAATTATATTTCGATTACCTACGCGATGTATGTTTTTAGATTAAAATTCATGGTTCACCTAATAGTATGTTTCTCGATTATATATGCATCTTCCGGTACGTTATATCAAAGGAATAATTTCAGGCGAGAGAAAACTTCATGGTAAAATAGTATGACAGGGTAGAATATAAGCGTTGTCAACGAGCATATAAAAATGTGCGATACATCCTTTATGAACGTGAAAACATTTATCGGGAACGTATGTATGAATAATTCATGTTTAATAATAACGCAGAAAAGCGTTCCCGATGATAGATGAGTATATATATTTTACGCTTACTCGAAACGCAGCACGAGAGCATTTGAATAAAATTCAATATATTTGTTACAATCTGCCCTCGATAAGCTAGCCTCGATTTATTCCGAATTTTTCATACAGCTGTTCGTTTCTATCGAAACGAAGATTCAACGCACAGTTTGAAATCGCGGTTTTAGCTTTGGCGCGAATATTACGTGGTGTCTTACTTGTAACGGCTTATCAAATTGATATTAAAAACTATGTCACCGAAACAGGAGAGTAACTGCGAAATATTTATTACACGTATCGGTATCAAATTTTCTTAAAAATTCGTCATTAACGAAAGACTTTTGACACGAACCGAGATATACTCTGCGCGTATGAATCGTTAATATCGATCATTAAGTTATTATATTATATCGTCGTACGATAATATATTACATTGCGTCAATGTTAACGCTACAATATCGCAAAATAATATTCGAATAAAAAATGTTGATAAAACAAGACGTCTCGTAAAAATACTCGAAGTCAAAAGTACGTAAATCGTTCTCGCGTCGATCATCGCACGCGTAAAGATTCTAACATAATGAAACGATATATCCGCGGACACGTACATCTACCGTGTCTAAAAAGTGTCTTCCAACATAATCGTACATCAAGAGCCGGATAAATTAAATCATCCTCCAGCTGCATTTTACCTCTCCGCGTGAAAGTGACGCGCGAACGCGAGTCGAGAAACACGTCGCGAACTGACCGATGAAATACATCGCGTGCAGGCGACTACAGCAAGGTATGCGGTTCGTGATCTACCCTCGATGCTCTTATTGTCTTCGACGTGGTCCTCGTCGCTCTGACGGCCGATGGACGAGGAAAATGGACGCGTTCGCGCCGGGCGCCATGATCGGCCAAGCGACTCGTAGTCACGGGTTATAACGCGGCCGAGATCCGTATCTCTCGCCGATCGGCTCGTTGATTTATAAGACGCCAACGAGCAGATCGGTATCTGCCGCTCGTTCCTGCGTGTCTCGATGCATCCAATTTATGTAGCACGCGACATCCACGCCGAGTCGAAAATGCTCCGCAGGATTCGTGCTCACGTATTCCATATAAATTACCGTAGCACGCGTTCTATGCGAATGTTTCTTCTCTCTCTCTCTCTCTCTCTCTCTCTCTCTCTCGTGCGTCTTTTTTCTGCAGGTTCTTCGTCGACTTTTAAGCGCGAAAGGGACGCTTCACGGTAATTTCGACGCGGGTTCGTATCATTTTATCACGGTGATTTTGTAATGCGTGGCTTCTCAGATGCCTATAGAGGATCTTTGTCGTAGTTTTTCTTCCGATTTATCGGCGATCAATTGCCTGCTTAATTTATTGCGATTACAGAGGACTGGCGGATTCTCTATCATTTTCGAGGGTGCTCAGATGCTTTCCGCACCGTATTGTTACAGGGAATCTTGGTTAGAATTTCTCTCCTTTACATCGGTGATCGATCGTCCATTAATTTATTACATCTGCAGAGACGTAGCAGAGTCTCTACTATTTTCGAGGGTGCTGAAACTCTTTATGGGTCGTGTTGCCATAGGGGATCTTGGTTGGAGTTTCTCTTTTACATCGGAGATCAATTATCTATTAATTTATTATATCTGCAGACTCGTAGGAGAGTCTCTATCATCTCGCAGGGTGCTGAAATTCTTTATGGATCGTATTGCTATAGGGGATCTTGGTCGGAGTTTCTGTTTTACATCGGTGATCGATCGTCTATGAATTTATTACGTCCGCAGAATTATATCGTACGAGAGTATCTATCATTTTCGAGGGTGTTGAAATTCTTTGTAGATCGTACGGTTGTAAGAGATCTTGGTCAGAGTATTCGTTTTCGTGTATCGGTGTATCGGATGATAAATTATTATATTATATCGGATTAAATTATTTGATATAGGAAGATCGTTCGTTTTAGTCTTTCGTGAAATTCAGTTTAGAACGCGAGGAAACGATTTTCGTCATCAGTATCGCAACGAAAGAATTCCCTAATTAAACGGAGACATTACTCTTGTTACCGTCGTACTTATAGCTACCGAATGACATTTATTACCGTCTTCTATTTGTAACGCGGTTATGGAAGATTAATTATAAAATAAGAGTAACGCGCGATCGACGGTTTCCTGAATAGGGATTTTGAAGATTAGTGGGCGCGAATTTCTTTTTTTCTTCGGAACAATCTTGTTAAAAAAGAATTTTATCATTTGTTTGGAAATGTTTATGGTCTCCACTTTCATTCATACAACTTTCACATATAATTAGCGATAAAATGTTCGCTTTCACTCGAGCGAATTTTTCCCGCGATCATTATACCAGTTACCCGAATAAAAGTCGCGCTCTTCGAAATATTTCGAGCAACGATTTTCTTCGTTTTCTTCGTTTTACATATGCCGTGTGAACAAAGTTTCCAGAGAAACACACGATAGTACAGGAAGTTGGTTTGTCTCGATCCAGCGAGTTTTCACAACTGTCTCCATTTTTTCAAGCGCTTCAACGACGTCGTTGAGGATATCGATCGATTATTTTCTCACTTTCGAAGACTACTTTTTTAATTACTCGAGTCGATAGATGATACTCTCGGCTTCCATCTAACTTTCTTACCAATTATCGTCAAATAATATCGGCACAAGTAAATTTCATAAACGAGATATTTACGTAAAGTAATTTTACCGTCCAAACTGTACTCCCTTTCAACGAGCAAGAGGATACCTAACGTTTTACGTATCGATACCTACCCCTCGTTTCCTCTTCGAACGTAAGGAATTGGCGATAGAAACATACGATTGGTTGGAAAACGTCTTGAAGCGATAGGGATAAAATTAAAGAAAGAATAGAATCTAAAATACGAGCTAACGATATCGCAATCGACCACCGTTCATCGTTGACAGGAAGATTACCTTCGCGAGCGTCGTAACGTCAGCCAACGTGCCGTGGATCGTTCTCCACGAGGTTGGCGTCGATTTATCGAGCAACAGGTCGTTTTCCCCGTGAGTGGACGTCGGATCGTATACGCGGCGACGCGGTGGACAGTTAGGCGAGTGGATCGGTCCCGGGCCTGATGAATTTATGCTCGAGCGTTTATGTCAAAGGACGGCAGCGCGTACATCTATTTAGTGTCGGAAGAGGGTAACGGGGAAATTTATCGTTTCGTCGGCGTCCACGGCGGCGGCGGCTGCTGGAACGGGCGGAGGAAACGGAGGACGCTTGCCTTTCCATAAATTCGTTTCAGCTGTAAATTGTGAACGTGCGAAATCAGCATCGCGTCCATATTAGGACGCATCGCACGCTGATTTCGAACAGCCAGCCTCGATCTATTCGCGCAGTGCATTATACGAGTGTACACGTAAGCGTACACGCGTATATCGCGTTTCTTTCCTGGCTACTTATTAATGTCCGAAGGTATTACGAAGAATAAACGAAGTTGCGTCGTCGCTGGGAGCCGAAATATTTCACTAGCCGGTGAAATTTATGCGGGGCTTATAAATATACAGTATTTCCAGTCTATTGATTTTTGATAAGTCGCGTCGAATGCTAAGATCGGAGAGAGAGGAGAAGTTTAGTTTATTGATTCACATTGAAATTTGTTGCCTCGAGTAGCCGTGTACGTAGGATGGATCCTCGCATAACGCGAAATGTACACGTTGAATACAAATCGGAAATCGATCTTTCATCGAAACTTTCTCCGTCTCTTGGGCCAGAACGTATAAATATAAAAGATTAATTAAAATTTCTTGACGCTTGCCAGCGACAACATAAATCTCCGATATTTAAACGCTGGTATCAAGGATCTACGCGTGCCCGAGTAAAAACGCTACGGGTATAATCATCGACAGAGAGTGTTTCTAAATTAACACGTAACCGGTGGTACCCTAAGTCGAGGCAATAAAGCATGGTGTAAAGCCGAAAAAGGAACGGGCCGTGTTCGCGATCGATCGGTGGGACACGGACGTCTTTTAATTTATATCAGCGTGTTTTAAATGACTCGTATGATGGCCTCGAGAAATTTATAAGCGACAGCCTTGTTCACGTGGGCGATTGTTTACGATGATCGAGGGGTATCAGTTAAAATTTAATAACGAAATTTGATTTCGTCATGGCGTCGACTGTTCGATCACCTCCTGCCTCTGGATCGTGGAAACGCGACGAGTATAAAAGCGCGTCTAAGACGTCTTTTCCTCTGATCATTGCGTCTGTCACTCTCGCTATTCTATACATATGGAGACACAATCGTTTACTTTAAGATATTTCTTTCAAAATATCTTAACTAATTCGAGCGATGGTCATCGATCGACGAATTTATGCTTTACCAAGCACTCTCCAGGTGTACTTGCTTGCGAGATATGAAATGTTCGCGAGCGAACAATCCTGTAATAGTTTCACGCGTGGGTACAGGTACAATTTGTCGTTGGTTAAGGAGCAACTTGTACTTTTTCGGTGAGTCAGAAGCGGTTGATATCCGCGGGGGATCAGAAAAATTAAGTTTCGTCGAAAAGCACGATATTAATATTCACGTCGAATTAATTTTTATCGACTATACGACTAACATCTCGCAGGAAAAGATATACGTACATCGTCGTACAAAATTATTTTGAAACGAAATTTGGAATTTTTATAAAAATGATACGTATATCGACGAGTTTGGGGAAACCTTGGATGGAAAGACGACGGATGAACCGATTCCTCCTATTCTACGATTCTCCGTAATATTTTCAGTCGCGACGCTTCCTTTTGATCTTCTCCGTCCGTCAATTCCTTTCCTCGTATTTCCACGTTTCTCTAAGTTTAAGAATCAGCTACGAACAACGTCATCGACTCTTTTCGCGTCGCATTTCTCTGGCCAAGTCCAACATAGATCTCGGTCTTATCTGAAACTGTTTCATTTTCATCGAAAGGACCTCGGTCTCAAAGGACCGGCGTCTCTACGGTACAAGCTGTTGGCAAATGGATCTACTTTCACGCGCGAATCGAGCCAGGATCGCGGCGAACCGAACGCACGCTTGCTCGGACGGAACCAATGATTTACGTCGCTTCGCGAGCGTTAGTTTATTATCCTTCGCGTTTATGGAGCTGCACTTGATAATCACGAGATCTTTCTCTGTAACCGGAAGACAAGCTCGATTCATGTTCGCCGTTTAATTTATCCCCTGTTCTATTTCCATTCTGGCTTACTCGAAAAAATTCCGTTAAGGTTGCATTTGCCATAACCGTCACACACAACGCCCATATCGACTTAGGTAGACCGCTGCTGTAAGGTGATTCTATCAACGACGTTATCGATGAACGTCGATATCGATCTATTGAATTTAACCAAACGTACAAAGCTTAAGTACGTGATTTACGTCCGTCTAGCAATTTTCATCGCGAACAATTCGTTTCATCCTGGTAAATAATTTCATCGCGTGGCTGGATTGTACAGCGGCTGCCGAAAGTTTCCGAGCAAAATGTAATTCAATTTTGTTAGACCCTGTATACGAATACGTCGACGATACGTTATCAAGATATCCGAAGAATTGAAAACCATTCGCTGGAAGACAGAAGCATGACTCTTCGCATCGCCGTGTGCGATATTCGCCGCACAAGCGTACGCTGCATTAGCCTCGCGCGCGTAATAGATCATGTAAAACTGCACCTCTACGTATTCAGTGTATCGAATGACACGAATCGAAACTCCGGCCGAGGACCAGTCCTCGAACAGCATCGTTCGTTCGAAAGCCGATCGCTGCTGAGACACGACGTTTCCCCTGCGTTATCGTGCGCGACGATTGAGCCGCAACAGCGAGAGTACACGCTAATTAGCTGTCGCCTAATTAGCGCGCGGCGATATACGAGCGACGCGAGACGCTGGCGGCGGTAAAACTGGAACGAAACGGTCCTGACAAGCGCTAAATCTCCACGACGTCCGGCATCCACGACGATCGCGTCCGCGATCGTTCCGGGTCCTGACGTTGATAGCAGTATTTCAAAACGGTGATGCGTCACACTTCCACCTACAATAACATTGTCCGTGGCCGGCGTTGCGCTCGCGGGACGTTGTTATTATGCCCTCGCGATTTTATGCCTCGCGAGCGATCTTATTAAAGGTAACGAGCACGATCGTATCGCGTCCAAGCAATAAAATACCGAGCTCCGGTGTCTTCTTCCCCCTTTCCATTACGCGAGTCGTTTCAACCCCTCGGGAGAGAAAAATTGCTAAAGAGATTTCTAGTTCAGCTTTGCTTATCGTAGAGGCGATCGAGTTTCTAAAGATGTCCGCCAGGTGATTCAATTTGTCTAACGAAATCCACGACCATCCACTTTCGATGATTCTTCATTTCTTTCTGTTGGCTTTTTTGGGGCAGCAGACGTCGAAGATGTGGAAGTAGAAGACACTGAACTAATATTGGCAGCCATACATATTTGAAAAGTTACGAGTTACGAGTTATTAATAATCGTATTTGCACTCCTTCGTAATATTCTCGTCAAGCGTCCAGTTATTTCTGCGTTATATATCGCAAAATTGTATTTTTCTTTTAAAACTCGCCTCCTAAGCAAAAGTCCGAATTTCGGTCTTTATCTTTCTCACCTACGTCAACGCACTATTCCGAGCAATATCGTTTAAAAGGGCGACTGAAAGCGTCCTTTCAAACTTGACAAATTCACACTCTTCCTCGCACGTTATCGCGTCCCAAGAGAAGCAGTCGCTGTTAGAAAACCAGTTCAAATGGGAACGTTTACATCGTGCGTCATGTTAAAGTGTCGTTACAATGGCAACGGCGTTTTTTAACTCTCGATTTCTTATTTTTATTCCTACGCTGCGTTAAACTATTTTATATCAACCACTCAACCATTCGTATGGTCGATATCATCCAGAGAAATTTTTAATTAACGAATTTCTAATTTAAAAAGCTATTTTTCGGCGACGTACGCGTTTCACGTATAAAACTTTGGCAACTCGACGACCGGTTTTTATATAATTTCGGAGATTATTAATGGCGCATCATAATTCACGCGTAAAATTTACATAAAAAGGTGTTCAGAAAATCAGATTAAAAGAGGAGAGAAACGAACGATTTCTCCATCAGTGCGAAGTCGTATATCCTTTTTCTCTAATGTAAAAAACAACGGCTACGAGTTCCGGTTCTGAGAAGCGGGCTGATAAAAAAAATCTGACCTGTGATTAAGCACAGTTAGTCATTAGCCTCTTGTTGCTCGGGTGGTGCAGTGACTCACCGGTGTACCGAATTTAAAATTAATTCCGTTCGTCTGCACGCGAGCATCGTGCTTCTAAATAGTCATTAACGCGAAACTCATTGGCGCTGGGCGTGCCAGCGTGGAACGGCGCTGCTTTTTCGGACCAACCTGGCCAAAAGGTCGCTCTATCGTCGGCCTAGAAGCCAACCGATTCGCAAAAAATCTCGTCGTAGTTCCCTCGCGATGCCCCAGATTCTATCGAGTTTTATTGGAACCACTCGGAAGCCGTACTCCGATTAACTCCAAAATTGGAAAGTAGAGAAAAACGATAACGTTGGAAGCATTATTTTTCAAGGTTTATCTTCGAATTTACCAACACTTACTTCTTACTTCTGGGAGTAATTTATTTTTTGTTTTGAGAATCGAATATCGACGACGTACTTGGAAGTCGTGAAACCAATAAAAAGCGAAGTTGATCCTTTTTGACTTTCGAGTGCCTCCTTTATTTATGTGGAATGTTTCCAACGATCTTCTTTGTTAGATGAGTTCGAGATATTGTCACGTATTTTTTATCTGAAGGATCTAAACGCGGTAATAAAGTTTCCGCGAAGTTTCGAAGCTCGATAATCGTATATCAACATCAACTTCTGTTTCGACCGAATAGAAAATATCTGATCTTAAGCAAAATCTCAATCTAGCGGAGGAGCGAGCACTTCATTAGCATAATCGCGTCGTTACATCTTGAAAACTCGACACGAGTTGTTTTATGATGTTCGAGCATTTTTGGTAGGATTGTTACTCGAATGTTTACACGTGTACGATCAGCCACAAAAGTATCCGCGCATCTTACAGACAGGCAATTTTCATTTCGATAAAAGGCTACCAAAATTCATTGCAGATTTAGCGTGTCCCGTTGATGTAATTAAGAGTCTTTCGTTGCCTTATACATTACAAGAGCGATTTATGTTTCTTGCTATCGCTATCGTTAAACCATAAATCGTGTTAATATTTTCTGGAGATCTGGTCTCGTTCTTAAATCGACTCTTAACTCGTCTTGCGATGCAATTTGCTAAAAATTTATGCTCGTAAAGATTATCTAGTCGTAGAGCTTAAAGAAGAAGATTTTCATGACCTATCGTAGATCAGACTTACAAAATTGTTGAAACAAGAAGGAAAATGCAGCGGAAAATCGCTGCGAACCTAAAACTTTTCACGATTTCCAACTATCGGCACGGTATTCGATAATGGAACCAACCACAAACAGGTCTAGTAATTCTATCTTTCGGTCGGTTATCCTTTCTTTGGATCGCGCTCCATATTCTCGATGAAATTCGATATTCCGTGTAATCGATAGACGTCAGTAAGATTTATGCTTTCCTCCCTTATTCGATGCAACTGTAGAAAGGTGTACCTTTGGCAGCAGATTTCGTGCAACTTACCGATCTCGCGAAAGCAATCTCATGTATTTCTTCCTTTTTTTCTTTCTTTTCTATGGAATTGCCTAACCGATGACAGCTCTGACAAGGTGAAGCGGCAGTACACGTACGCTTCATTAAAGAGCACTTAAGCGTCTCGACACCGGCAAGGTGTGCATTTGAATAGATAACATCGTGTTGACATCTGTATATTGACCTTTGTGAAATGTCAGCGTAATGCGAAACACTCGCGCGTGGCCCTTACACGTGTACGCAGAACCAGGAAAGCCTGAAACGTATGGTTTTTAAAGCTGCTTTGCATATCGATGCGAGACATGTATTTCCTTTCTTCGTTTAAATTACAGTATGTCCTGCTGGTAGGATCGCGGAAGGCGGCACGATTTTAAATCATCGCCGTTTATCGTCGAAAATTGTAAATTAAACGAATCTGCAGATTATAGAAGTTGTGGAATTATTTGCCTTTCTTTCGATACTTATTCGTATTTAAAAAATTGGTAAAAGCAAAAGCGCGATTTACGCGAGTTTGTTATACAAACGAAGCAAAAAGTACTTTTTACAAAAGTATTCCGACTTGAAATTCCCGAGTTCTTGAAAGATCTAATAACATCAGATATACAGCTTACTCGATCACGTTGCGATGTATTTCGTCGATAAAAGTACGAGAAATCATTAGACGCGATTTATCGTAGAAAATTATAGATCAGCTGTTAAATTGTATTCTTTGTCCGAAAATATCGCTTCGCACCAAGTTGATTCTCTCGCGTTGGTACTCGACCTAAAAACTGAAAGGTACGTTTTCCACGTGGGGAAAACTATAGCCCTTTTACACGAATTCTCACCTCGCTAACTACTCTAATACATCTGACCTTAGCCGCCGTTTATCAAAATGACCAAGACAAACTCCTATCTACGAGCGCATATTCTTCTCCTTTATCCCAGCAGAGACGATAACCACACTTATACGTATAAATTACGATCGTTTTTGATTTCGATAAATAGAAATTTGATAAATCATGGCAGACATTGGTAATAAAAAAAAAAAAATTAACTAAAAATTACACTACAATTTTTTTCAAACTTTTTTTTTTAAATTCTACAATTCGTCCAGGAACGACGTGTCTGCAAATAGAGATATCCGTTTAACAACACGAATGCCACAAACCGACCAAGTTCGTTATTTTCGTGGCAGAACAAACGTATAGAAATTCTATCGACATCGAACGACAGGATAGTTCAAGTTACAAGATCGACTCTACCGGTTCGACAAATTCGCGAAGTAAGCACGCGCGGACAGCCGATGGTTTACGATCGATCGAGGATGGAATCCTTTTTCGTAGAGGAGCATGCAGCTTGTAACGGATACTTTGTAAGCGAGATCGCAATGAATTGAAACCGATTCTTGTAAGGCGAGTTGAGTGGCTTGTCTCTACCTCTCTCGGAGCCGAATCCGGCGTGTGGGTGCACCGGCACCGCGGAAATTTATTATCGTACGTTCGTTCTCGCGAATGGGTCACGATAAACTTGTAAGAGGAGAGTACGTGGCCCGAGAGAATCGTGTAATCGACGCGTTTCCAGTTGCGTCACGTTGCCCAGGCGAAATTTTACCGTCTAATAACGACAGTTCTAGCCTGACGACGTTCCACAGAGTTTTCTTCGTGTTTTAACGTGTCTCGTTTTAAAACGTCTAGACAACTTGTATTTAGCATAATGAAACGTACTACGGGGTTTTATCGCGGCTGTTATAGTAGCTGTAAACGAATGTGGTTAAAGTGGCAAACGTCGTGCAGAATGTCGATGAAGCGAAGAAGCGTCCTGAATGTTAGGAATCTTGCTTACGTTGCTTTTCTGGTTTCGGTAGCAAGATTTATTTAGTGCAAGAAGATACGTTCGTTCCTCGTAGGGTACGGTTTTTTTCACGTAGATTTATAGATATTAAATCGTCGATTTCGTCGCGGTACAGGTCATATCACGGGGGTAGTTTCCCGCGTCGTAGTTTTAAGATACAGGGCGATCGCGTATTTCAAAATGTATCGTTCGTTTTAGAACGACGAACGTTGAAGGTATTTGTGAAAAGAAAACAAGTAGGCGTTTCCTCGACGGATTTTCTCAAATTCAACTATGTTACGGCATCGGGGAATTCCGTCGAAAGTTCCTGTTTCGATAATTCGAATCGACGGAAAGTCTTTAAACGTATAGAAAGATTAATAGAAAGATAACGAGAGGCGTTAACGGATAACGGAAAGTCATAAAATTCCTTTGGACAGGGTCCAAAAGCTTGGTTTCTGCCTACGCTTCGTTTCACTCGCATCTTACGTTGCTTTCGTACGATCGTTGCACTTTACGATATCTCTCGACGATAAAATGCGAATAATAGCGAATAGAAATTAGTTATTGTATTATTCGCTGTGAAACAACGGTGTTAGCTCGATGCATCCAGGCGGCGTCGATTGGTCCGCGTGGGTGCGGCTCGAACGATCTCTGCGACAAACGGCAGCGGGGTGCGAATGAACTTTCAACCTCGCGGCAAACATGGTGGAAAAGGAGAGGAGGAACAAGGGGGGCAGCCATTGCGGGAGGTGATGCCAGGTGTTGTTGCGAGCAGATAAATTTTTCTCACGGCGAAATAAAGATCTTGTCGGACACGGGAGAATACAAGACGGAAACATTGCTGCGTGGTGGCAGGACATGCCTGTTCACCGAGATAACCTCGGGTTTCAACGACCGCCTCTCCTCGTCTTCCTTCCAACCTTCCTTCCAACCTCCCTTCCCACCACGCGGCCTTCTCTCTAGCTTTTCGTCCTTTTTTCGGCACCCACACAACGGATTCGCCACTCTTCGTCGTTCGTTTCATCCAGATCCAACGTCGATCTTCGTTTTCCTGCAGTCCTCGACGACAATCCTCGGATCAACGATGGATTCGAAGAATGGCTCGATCGTGCGTTTCTTAACTTCGTCGATCGATCTATCAAGAAGGCGGTACGTTCGTCCGGACGTTTTCGAGCCAATCGCATTCTTTCAACGATAAAGGACACGCCAAGTTTGAGCGAAATGCAAAGGTTTGTTATCGTTATGTTATCATTCTTCGTTTTAGTCTCGCGTTTAACGCTTTTGACGCTTTGAGAAAATGTTGAACGTTAAAGGTCCTTGCACTCGTCGAGATGACACAAGCATGAAAAGTAAAAAGTCGATGATCGCGATAGGGCTAACTTTGACAAATACGCGACAGACAGAGGAACGTAGGATCAAAGGAATGCGAGAGTACAGAAACGCGCGTCTTATCCGGTCACGCGAGACTGCGAGAATATAACGATATACGAGTCTGGGAAAGCAAGCGTATACGGACGAATAGAGGATCGCAAGGAGTTCGGAAATTCTGCATCGCAGATACATTGTTGTAAAAACGTAGAAACGCAGAAATAAGACAGGAACGTATTGGTGGCGAGAGTCTCTGTCTAATTGTTAGAACTTGAAGGAATAACTCAAGAACTAAAAAGATATTGAAATTACTTGGAACTCCGAAGCAATCAACTTTATCCTTAAACGCGTCTGCCATTAACGCTTGCTTCGATTTCCTCTGTACGAACAACTAACGCGTTCCCGATGCGTATCCTAAGGGCGATCGTTCAACTCCCTCTCACTTAACACATGTACCTATTCATATGTAAATACGCGTGGTGTCTCTCAGCGTCGTTAAATCTCGAATTAATGTAGGACTTTGATTCACAAGTATCGGACAGCCCGGTCGTTAAATACGGTGCGTATTAATAGCTGGCCGCTTCGATACGCGTTAATGCGCGACGCAAACAAAAACACGAATCAGAGTAATAAACGAGATGAAAAATGAGGGACGACCGTGCGTGTATATTGTACACGTATAAACGACGCGCGTACGATCACTGAAAGCGAAAGGTGATATCAATAATGGACCTGGCTGTTCTGCACGTTCGTATCGTTATTTTCACGGTTAAGATTATCGTCCGACCAAACGACGATATTCCTCCCAAGCTTTTAGCTCGATCTTCCGTCCACCGTCGTGCACGCGTTCTCATCTTTGAATAACGATAGTTATCTAGCGGACAACGAGACTACGTGATACCATGCGCAAGGAAAGAACAAAGGCAGATGAAAGAGTAATCAAGACGTATCGGATAAGGCGCGATTCCTCACCGCGTTCGAAATACCGACTCGGAATCGATGGAACACGGATAACGGCAGATGGATGATAATACGAAACCACGACAAATGGTCTTTATTTTCTTCCTAGAATGAAAGATGGATACACGGGGGAGGATTTATGGAGAAATTTTGTAGAATTTTAAGCATCGGAATTCTTTTCGGTCTTCGAAAAGGATTAGTTGGATTTTTTCCAGTCGCTGCACTTCCTTATTTCCTTTTCGTTCGGATCATGGAAGGGGTCGGTCGAAGTTTACTTTTCCTCTTAATTTCTTCATCCGTCTTGTGCGATTGGCAGAGATTAGATTTTTTTAGTCGTTGGATTCTTTTGGCTTTCTCCTTTACTTTTCGACGATTCGAAAGCGTTAGTAGAAGGTCTAAACGCAAACAAGGCGGGGCAGTTAATTATAAATATTAAGAACGGCCGTGAAATTATCACACAATACGATATCAAGTTCACGTTCGTTATCGCGTGCATATTTTAGAGCGTAGAGCGAACTTACGTTGTCCTGTACCGTGCAATTAATTCTCAAGTGGTAGGATGAAATATACGCTCGTTCCACGACTGGTAGGTCCAATTTAACTTCGATCGAGCCAATCATTCCAAACCCACATTGTACAAACGAAGCTACGTCGGTAATATGCGCATTAATTTCCAAAAAATTTTCAAATTTAACATTCCATACGTTCTTTTACACGTCGTTCGTTTGTAATAACTAACACGGTTGTTAGAGATAAACCGCAAATAAACTTACACGGGCGTTATATTAATTTCGAAAAAAATTCTCAAGTCCATGTAAGAAACGTTGTCGGTAAAACAGACAGGATCCGTTCTTACTTATACCAAAATCCTTCCTCATTTTCGTGAAAAAATTCTTTCTTAAAAAATTACATTCGAAAGAATACGCGTACGCAAAGCACCAAATACAGGGAAATCCTATACCAGTAAAACAACGACGCCCCAAAAAGAACAACGTACAGAAATACAAGCGTCGTAACCGCAGCCTACCGGCATAGATCAATTCCAACGACTGTTCCTTCCGACAAGAAGGAAACCAGCCAGACCAACGGTCTTTGAACCTATAACGTTCGTGACAACGAGAGTAATGTGTTTGTCTTTGACACAGAACTGCTGTTTAGTTATTGTCTTTGAAACGACGACTTCTTTCTAGTTACGTGGCATTCTCTGTCGAGTCGAAAGTTACTGATTCTGACCAGTTCAATGAACAATCATCGTTCGATCATTGTAAATGGCGAACGACTACCGCCTCCGGGTCTGATCAGAGTGACCACGGAAAATGTACGCGAGACCAGTTCATGGCCTGTTTGTTACGTACTATTGCGATCGAACTATCGAACGCGAGAGTAGAGTCTAGACTCGGTCATAGATTTTAAACGTTAGGGATGCTTTTACGAGCATCACGACGTTTACTCTTAAAACGTTTACAATATCTAAAATTTTGGCACTTTTTAACGTATGTACCTGCTTTCTTACATAAAATAGCGAAATAAATAAATTTACTTGGTAAGTTTAACCAGTAACCGGTGTTTTCTGGATAAAAATTTAAAGTTCGTAAACTTCGCGCAAAGGATCGACATGCGCGTGACAGCAACGTGGTGTCACCGAACACCGACATTTGGCCTGCAAAGAAACGCACAGAAGAAACGCTCCAAAATTGTGGCAAAACTTAGATTCAAAAATATGACGTCGACGAAAGTTTCGTCTACAAAATTCCATTTTGTAGATTAGCGTATTATTTAAAAATCACCTACATCGAAACAGAATTCAACGACGTTTAACATATTAATCCTGTTTCTTATCACGCTAACACGTGTTACGAATATTTCTTCGAGCGTCATTAACCAGTCTCCGCGAGACTATCACGACGTCTGTCGCTGGTTGCGTAACGCTAGGCCGTGAGCATTGCGGCTTCGTGGAAGCCCACGAGGAATAAGCAAATTTGCAACGTAATTGAAAACGTAAAAAAGAAATCAGATAAAATGGCGGACGCGACGTAGTACAATTAGCAGTAATCAAAAGTCACGAATCGTCGGGGCTCGACGAAAAAACTTGTTCGCCACGTCGTGCCGTGGCTCATAAATAATTTTGTACGCTCCTAATGAGGACCACCAAAGCTCATAACGAATTCACAATCAACAAGTTTATTCGAGTTTAACGAATTGCACCGCGGTCTTCTCGATTCTCTTCTCTCTTCCCTTCCACTTTTAATCCGATAGCACCGCCTTATATAACGAAAATTCCTCGGTCGCGCAGAAAAATCTGCTAAAAAGAGAGCATTAAACGCCAGCTCGAATAGGTTGCTTCAAACAGGGACAAACCGAACTCGATCAGATAGCGAGACAATTAACCAATTACTATAATTAAGACACACGCCTCCACTTAGCATTTGTTCGATCCGAGCTCGCTCGTTGAATTTGCATTCGAATCGACTTCGGGCCACAGTTCCTCGTTCCTTTTCTGCCTGGCCCCTTCTGGGAGGTTGAATTGATTTTTCTCTTAACTGATCCGGCCCCGTAACAAACACCGGTCCACGCTCCGCTACCTTTTATTCGTTTGTTAACACACTGCGTACTGCCCACGGCATATCTTCGCGTATTAAGTAAATCGAACTCACCGAGGTTGGATCGCCAAATATTTTATGTCCGAGTTTTATTACAATCGCGTATCGGAGCTTTGATAAATAAAACAAGCTGCGCGTTACTTGTATCGTAAGGATTTTACAGTTGGTTTTCAATGCGATAATTGCGAGCAAACGCGAGTACCGAATATCGGGAGAAGGGCGTGAAAAATGTTTCGAGGAAAGAAACAAGCAAGGTTCGGTTTGGATAATTAAGATTCGGTCGTTAAGTCGTTAAGATCAGTGTCAAATTGTGGAAATTGATAATCAAGCACCGATAGCTAGCCAGCAAAATAAGCGAAGTATTTTTATGAAAGTTTGCAAAGAAAGGAAGAAAATACAATTAGAGAAGATTAGGACGAAAAATCCAAAGCGACTACGAAGAAGATGAAACGAGATTAAATCCACGAAATTACTTGGCATTAAGAAACTATACTTTTTTTTTTAGAGTAGACTAAAAATTAACTTTCAAATTAATTTTGTCAAACGCTTCTCGATTCAAAACGAAGATCGGTAAATTTTTGGTTTTCGGGCATCGTTTGCTTTTTGCTGATCTATAAATTTTCCTGTTATTCCGCTGACTAAGACCTATGAATAAACGAACACAATTTTATAGAACGAAACCGATAAGCGGGTGATAAATTAATTACGCCGTGACAGCGTCCAATTACGATACGAATCACAGGTTTACCTTACTATTCAGTGACTGGGTAATCGATGCGCTTTCTTCAAGCACGAATACGATCGTAAATCCTTCGATATTTCTACAAATCACAGCGAGATGCTACTTCTCTGGATCGTTTTGCTTTTCGAGCTGGGATAATGTCGGAACGGTGAAAGTATCGTCGTAATGATATAAGTTACGCGAGTTGCTTTTTTGTTAGCGATAAATCGTTAAATCCCACGTGTTTGCATCGAATTATACACGATATACACGTAGCAACGAATCTCGTTAGATTTGTTGCCGCTAGATTCGATTCATTCGCTTCTGCATACCGATTAAAGCTAAAACTGTGTCTGGCCTTAAATGATTTCGCTTATCAAGGAACAGCTTCGCTTAAACTTACTACGAAAACTTTCTTAAACTTTCTAAAACTCTTTAATTACTTGTCGGAATATCTCAAAGACTCGAAAGCAGAATTCGATCGCAGATGGGTGTACTTATAGGACGTTTCGTTCGTTTCGCTTCCTTTGTTCGTTCTTAGAATTTTTCTTGCTTGCTATTTTCAAGACTACGTCGGTAAATAATTTTAAAAGTTATCCACGATGTCTATATTCGAATAATACAGACTCTTCTTGTTACATACTGATAGATTTATACACTTTATTACCGGTAACCAAAAAAAAAACGTTAATCGCTCGTAATGGTCTTCCGTAATTGGAACAATTGAGAATCAACGTCTTTTAATCGTTCAATTTTTGAGGAACTTCTTCGAGATTTATCGATAGCTAGATAACGAAGAAATTAATTTTCACTCAACGACTTTTTTCCAAAAAAATGTTTAAAGTAACTCTCGTTTCCGATCTCCGTTTCAACTGTGTTTAACTGTCGCTAATTTTAGCGTAATTTCCACTAATTACGTTACGCTTAATTAAATTACATCTTATCCTTGCGAACGAGAATTACTCACGATCCATAAATCTCTCGATTCCTCGTTACGTGTAAATACTCTCTGGTCGAGCAAAACTAGTTATCCGACAAAAGAGTCTTCCATAACCTACGGCAACCTGGAGAATCTACAACTCACCTCTCTACTTAAACCGATCAATCCTAAAGAGTACCCCACGAGCCTCGAACGAGATACAAACGCAGCATCATTGCCTCGCATCTGGCCGCTATTAACGCCAACTCGAAAAGAAGACGAAAACACGTTCTCAGGCCGCATTAGCATAGTTCTCACACGAGGCATCGTTCCGTCCGCATCGGTCACGCGTCCACGCAATAAATCGCGTAATTGGTCGCGGCTGAGGGCAGAATCGATCGAGGTGGTCGATCCACGTTCTCGAGATGCCTGGATCCCTATGGCAGGTGTGCCACTTGGGCGATATCAAATAATTCAGGCATACAGGGACCTGTATAAGGCGCGTAATACGATTAACCGCGTCACCGTAGGATCCCTTGTAGCCGCGCTGTCGCGGCGACGGGGGGTCGCCTAGCATTAGATCCATGATCTATGGTCGGGGCTCGTTTACAGCGTTCGTTATGTTGTCTGTATGATTTACGGCTCCTCGGATGCGTTTAACGCGCGGCGCTGGTTACACAGTCGCGCGTCAGCCTCGCCATTAAGCGTCGCAAACGCGACAACGTGTCTCCTCTCGTCGCTTACCACCACCGTGATCAGGTTGTAGGCGAGGAAAAGGGGAACACGTCTGTCAAGTCCGCTTCAACAGGCAACCTTTTCTCCTATCGTTAGACACTACCTATCGTAAGATAGCTTCTCGTGGAAAGAATTTTCTTTTCTTTGGTCGGGCTAGTTCGCCCCGCGAACCGCTCTACCTTTACCTCGTGGCGTTGGACATCGACGACGACGTTCGTCAAGATCGCGACACGTTGTACCGCAAAGTCCTTCAACGGAATCTATTTACTCGCTAGTAATTCTCGGTGAATCGATCTCGATGATAACGTTGACTTGGTTACGCAGTGGCGATTGCGTAGTATTTGGACGTGGATTCCGACGGAATCTATTTATCCATACTGGTAAAATTTTTCTTTTCGGTCGATCGAACGCTTGGTGAATTGGTATACGCTTACTTCGTAGCCTTCGTCGATTAGAATCGCGATACGTCGAATCCGAATATACGTAGATTCCAACGGAATCTACTTACTCGTTGGTTGGATTCTTTTTTATTCGATTAGCTTGGTAATAGCTCGGTGAACTGCTGTACTTTTACCCCGTAGCCTTAGCTGATCACGATCGCGATACGTCGAATCTTAAATCTGTTTCTGCTACGTAGTAGGACTTTTCGCTTTTTCTTTTCCTATTCTTTTTTCGATTCGTAATGGTTGGTGAACTGGTGTACTTTTACCCTGTGGCCTTCGATGTCGACGGCGATACGTCGGCTGAACTTCGTGTCCGGTGGTATCTTACTGTAACTCGCATAGTTGTATAAGGTCACATCGGATACCGATCGCCGGAACGAGCCGACCTTTCGTAATGGCTGAATTGTCTACCTCGTTTTCGTGGCCTGCTTTCATAGACCGTTAAATGCGAGGGATCGAATAAATTTAGAGCTTTTACCGCGAGCGAATCTACGGTTCATCGCAGTCTTTTCGATAGAGATCGGAGTCTCGTGGAACAAGAAAATGACGACGAGAATTACATCCCGCAGATATTTACACTACCTACGTCGATTACTCGATTCTTCCCCGCGCCTCTAACGCTTGACAACTTCGTAACTTACAAAGTGGAATATCTCTCAGCAATTTCTCCAAACAACGCCTAAACCCACCTCGTACGAGATCAACCCTGATCCCTAGATCGATCGTGGTAAACGCAATTGCCGACGCGTAATAATTCGCGCGTATTCATTCGCGCGATTCGCTTCGACCGCGTACTAAATCCCTCTAGCCGTCGCCAAACTAATCGCCAACCAACGACTCTGCCCACGCCGTGAACTCTCAAAGTTTCCTGTTGAACTGTACCATAAATGGACCATGCGGGGTATAAATCACGGGGCGAGCTGGTTCGGGCCGTTGCAACGGTAGAGCGAGAAAAAATGACGGTTGGTCGGGAAGCCTGGGAGAACGCGTGGCACTTTCCTGAATCACACTTATCGGCACGGTGGATGAGTGGTTACGTCTTAATAAGGAGGCTAGGGAAGCGATGCTGCGCGAATTCATCGCCTCGCCACGGCTCGTTATTAATGGCCCCAGTCTTGTTAGCGATTTTCGCAGGGGCACCCGGCTGCCACGGGGGAAAAAGATACGCCAGTGATATATTAATTTATTAACTAGTTTATTTATACGGCTTAAAGAGGCCCTGTACACGGGGCCGCGACGGGCCCCTGGGGATGCATGCAGACCCCGGCCATAACTCAATTCACCGATCGTCCGGTCCCCGTTGGCAGTTTTCTACGCTAAACTACCGCCGCTACGTCGATCGTATCTCGCGTTCGCCAGCCTCCGTCGCTAGGTTAGCCCCGTCGTCCGATTGTATCCAATAACGGCGTACCGGTGGCTCGTAAATGGAAATTTGTCTCCGGGCTTTTCTTGCCTCCTACCTTTTATCGTCACTGGCTCATCGAAGATGGTCTTTGAACTCGGGTATAGGGTGTCTCGTAACTGGCGGTATATATGTCGTACAATTGCATGTAACGCGCGTATTCAAAAACTGTTTCGTACTGCTGCAACAACGTTACTTACGGGAAACTTCTGCACGCGATCGTAATTTCATTACCGAATTCACACATTGCGCGTGATCCGTTATTTCGTTGGACTTAGAAAAAGAGAAAGAGAGGAAGAGGTCGGAAAGTAGGCTCGATGAGAAGAAACGCGTCGGTTAGGCAATGTCGATGCAACGACCGACTTATAATATTACGTCGTGTCTGGTCTCGCTTTAATCGGAAAAATCTCACAAATACGTTGGTAGAAGTTTGATTGAAAAAAAAGTCAAAAGTAAAAAAGGATAATTACGTTTTCACGGACGATTGAATTCGGATCAGGTTACGCTAAGCAGCCATCGAACTTCACGGCGCGTCAAAGGAAACGTTAGAGTCCCTCGGAGGGATCTCCCGGTAGCGGAGATGACGTCCGATCAATTATAGAGAAAATACGGCAGCTCTCTTCTCTCTGTATATGCTTACGCGCACAGTCTCGACAATGGTCGTATACTTGTTGGAAACATAAATTAAGGCGACGCTTGCTGGACAAATTGTATATCCAGTATCAAATTTCTCAAAAGTGAAACCTCGTATGAAAAGATTTTATCCTGCCTATCTAAGATTTCATTTGTTCGTATACATGAGAGGGAGAGGGAGAGAGAGAGTCATACCCTTAACAGTTATACCACCAAATACGGGACACCATGTATATTGGATTATATACGCGCACATAATGATACACATAGTGTACAGATTCTCTATTTGTGGCTACCAGTATCGGTGTACTTGGCAATTCACGTGGCGCGCACAAGCGGTTGATTTGAATTCGTGTTAGTCCGTTGACATGTGCAAATAATACGGAGAACATGATACGAGATATAGCGCGGCCACGACCGGACCGAATCTGATTCGAGCAATTGCTGTTATTACGATTGCGATCGAAGCCATTAGGGTCAATGCTGGAACTGCTGCAGGTGTAACTGCAGTGGTAGCTTCGGATCGCGAGGATGGAACTTTAGATTGCCATGTGGCTAGCGAGTTTGGAAGATGATACAGGAGAAAAAGAAAATGCCTACGACGTCTTTCCGATATCGATAAAACGAAGATGCTTCGATAACCGTGATCCTCGAAACAAGTCGAAATAAAAGGTTCCGCGAAACACGTATCGTGCGTCGTTGTCTCTAAATTTGTTCTAGTTCTTTATTTAGATATCAGCCACGGAAAGGGACAAGACTAGAAAATCAAACGCTTCGACCCTTACTTAACTCCGATACGGTTTTCGACGAAGAGAACGATCTTTAACGTCTTAACCTTCGCGTGACCAACCAAAACGAAAACGTGTAAAACCCGATAGAAAGAGGTTTTATTGAGAAAGAAAGGGGTACGCGTCGATACGTTTCGTAACCATACTTGCAAGGTCGGAAGGGATAAAATTCGCCGTCCATTTATCCGTTCCACTTGGAAATTCAATAGAATCTTAAGAAGAAACAATTTTTATCGTCCCAACTCTGCCTTTCTCCCAAAACATCGCTAAATTTCCGACCAGATGATACGCTCATTAGTGAAATTAACATTCAAGGACCATCGGATAAGGACCACTGCGACACGCCTCAGTTCGAAATCATCGTACCGATCTAAATCCACGATCAAGCCGTTCTTCGAGCAGGTCTGCACCATCCCAGATGAGATAGCCATTAACCGGGCCAATTAATCCAAATTTCTCGAAAAGGAGGCTCGAAGCGGTCATCTGGAAGGCTTCTGCCCGGGGTAAAAGCGTCCTCGAGGATATTTATGAACGGCCCGGTTATCTGGGCCTGTTCTAAATTCATCCTCGTGGTTATCTAAACAGAGACCGGATCATAATTTACGTTCGAGCGAACATCGGCTTCGGGGGAAAGGGAGAGGGGTGGAGGGGCAGGAAGATGCCAGGTTGCTGGACGCCGGCAATGGTAATTTCCAGCGCCCGACTATAAATTCTTAGCCACGATTCGCCGCGGTTGGTACCTGCGTATCGTCCACTCTAGTTACGTCCGCGAGCCGAAGATACGCAGGGTTTGCTCGCGTTCGATCCGCGTGCACCGGTCGTTCTCCGACCTATCGAACAAATTAGCGGCGAGATAAAGTCGACAGAGACGGATCGTCGTGCGCGCGATACAATTATCCGCGGAGCTCGATCCGCTGCCTCAACTTCCTCCGAACGATTCGAAGAATCGTGTCCTTGTTTCTCCGGTAATTCGACGCGTGGTTTATATCGAACGGCTTTGCGAATCGATTGGGAGCGGTCGCAGATTGCTTTTTCCTTTTGCCACAGGTTTTTCGTAGCTTCGTTTCTTTAAGGCTACAGTCCATTCTTGTTCGGTCTTGTTTCGCGCAACGAAACGCGATCTCTTTACGTTTCTGCAGGCAAGGTACGATACGTTGATATTTTGTCAAGTTTTATGGAAAATCGATAAATTTATCGTTCGGTTACTTGATAACTTGTTGATCGTGGAAGTTTGGTAAACGAACGCTTCTTGCTCGAGTATCGATATCTCTCGCGCGTCGTCGTGACTCGTCCACAAATTTTCGTCCAATTACTCGCAGAAGAACACTGCCATTCCCCCTGCAAACTTCCTTCGAAACTTCCTCTCTTTCTCTCTCTCTCTCTCTCTCTCTCTCTCTCTCTCTCTCTCTCTCGAAGATGATCGTTTCGTATCAGTTTCATACCGGGGACCAGAAAATTGCAGAAACATCGGCTCGGAGAGTCATTAAGAAGCAGGACTCCTAAAAAGGTCTGGAGCTGCGAATTTAGATACTATGTTCTCCTAATGACCGTGGAACGTATAAATTCGGGCACCCACGTGGCACGAGAATTCCATTCGTATCGTTAAACAGGCAGAGACGAAGACCGAATCGAAAGAGAAATATAAAAAGGGGACGTTAAAAGAAAAGAAAGCAACTCCTCTCGTTATATCGTGCATCGATATTCCGTCGTTGGAGTTTCCTCCAACCGGTCGAGTCACTCGCTCGACACGCGAATATCCCACGCGTGTATGAGAGTCCAGTATCTGATCGATTCGGGTGCGAGTTGTCATCGAGCGAATGTAACAGAGTCAAAACCATCCGGTCGGTAAGCTAACGGCCACAGAATTTTCCTTTAACTAATAATTTACCACATCGATCGTATGGTCATTAGCGGCAGTCGCGCAACAATTCTTTCGCTACGCTAATCTCTTCTCCTACTAAATGTTCGAGAGAGCCGTTCAATTTACAAAGTTTCTGATATATTTTGTATTTTAGACGCCTTCGTTTTAGTAAATCATCGATAACAATCATCGATCGTCGCGGCAGCAATTGCTCGAGGAAAGGTTCTTCGTTCAATTTGCACATCCCAATTGATAAATCTTAGGACAGCTTGCTCTACGAGTGGAAAATATTACAGGCGAATTACGTTAAGAATTCTCATGCAAGCCGTTGATCGATGAAAATACGTCTTTGTACACGGTTCGTATCAGGACGTTGCGTAGGCTGATATATATATAAAATTGTTGCCGCCCGTACTAAATTATCGTGCAAAATTTTGCGTTCATTCTCTTTTCCAATGTCTCGACTCCGTTACCATCCTTTGTACAAGACCAGCACGCGTGCAAATACCTATTAACGAGGGTGTACATCCTCTCGGTTTTCTCCTTTTTCCTTATTTCTTTATTGCTTTATTTTCCAACATACCACGATCGAACCACGCGGTTTTATCCGCGAAGCGGAGCTTCCTCCATCTGGAAACGCGCTCACCGCTCTTTTTCTACCATACCGGTTCTCCAGTTGTTCGTCGTGGTTGCACAGTTTCGCAGCACGAAGCTCGTATCTTCGACTCGCGCGTAATTTAATCCGCGAGCAACGCGCAGGCCACTCGATTACGAGAACTGGGAAATTTTCTTAATCGACTTCGTCGTCCGGATCCGCGCGAACTCGTGCTCCGCAGGATCCACGACACCTGCGCGCCTACAGGTTCTTCTAATAAGTCCGTCTCGACGATTAACCGGCGGATACAGGCGATTTTTCGACGTCGGTGACTGTTTGAAGTTCCTGTTGCGCTTCTTCTTATCACAAATATTTGCGTGTTTCACGAGGAAGACTAAGATTCCAAGATGATTACACCGACGAGAGAGATCCAACTATTTAGTGGGTAGAGCGAATAAATATACAACGTGAAATTACTTGCTACTGGTTTGTAATTACATCGCAAACGCAGAAGAGCGTCGTTGGAGATATTTTTTTGATTGAGTAACTTCAGTGATTTTTATGTAAAGTGCTGTCTATAGATTTAACGTCATTCGAGAAAATTGAGGAGAACACGAAGGTCGAAGCGGAGGTAAACGGTCCGATAAGTATAGTTGACGACGTTAAACAAAACGCGGCATCTTAGAAAACAGTCAAAGAATAAAGTGTCTTGTAAGAACGTTTGGCACGTTATTTTTGTTCCTATTTGTCTCGACGACCAACTTATTTGAACTTACAAGGAACATTAAAGTTTAAGGGACCAAATATCGTAAACGAGCTTGATGCGTGCTTTGACGATTTTCTAACAACGTTGTTGTTGAAATTCTTGTATTTCACGCTAGTCGAGTAGACAAATTCGTTGGAATATCTTTCGTGTACGCGTTTTCGCGTTAGCTTTATTCATTTTGCATCGGGTTCTATAATATTCTTTAACGCAAATCCATTCCATCTTAGAACTCGAAACCTATCACGAACGTCGGATTCGCCCTTCCATTGCCCGGCATAAAGTCATCGCGAACAACGTCTCCGTCTGGACAAGAGAGCAGCCAAAGCTTGATTTACGCCGGCGATCCTCGGAGATCTCACTCACGACTCTGTTACAATCCATTGAAATACCATCCGATGCTCTTCAAACAAGCGGCAGCATTCGCGCTTCGAAACGTCCGATAACATTTCCAACGAGATCGTAACCGGATCGTGACCGTGTCGTTGCTCGATCGCCGTTGTAAATCAGCTCCGAATGATCCTGTAAACTCCGCGATCGCTTCGCTTCGCGCTCCTCTCGATACCTTTCGTTGAATCTATGTCCGCTAACGAGCATCCAGATGACGTATCGCGTGTACGAATCCAAGTCTTTCGGAAATTTATTTGCTGCTCGAGGGACTCTCAAACGTATTATTTGCAAGCAATTGCTCAACGCTATGCGAGAGAATTTTATTTGAAAATAATTCTTTAAAGCGTACGAGAGAAACGCGTTTGAACGTAACTTTTCCAAGATACACGAGAAAGATCGTATAGCTTCTCCGGAAAATTTCACTTTCTTTTCCGTGATGTTTCCTTTATCGCGAGTCATCCACGACGAATCTCCATACACTCGGAAAAACTGTAATTTGCATAAAAATGAAACGCTGCAAAATCCCACTGCGGAGTTATCCCGCGTCAAGATAATCAAGAGTGGTTTTATTAAGACGCGACGACACGTAACATATTGCAAGCGATCAAACGTAATATTGAAGCAGAAGCCAAGGGATAAGATAGTCGACGGATGTAACAAGATTTATGTAATCGCATCGCTTGCAATCAGCCTTGAGGGGTCAATTGATTTCAGACGGGCTACAGGTAGGTGTTTGCGAGGAGCGTCAAGTGTGGGCCAGTCCAGTTATTTGAGACGGATAAGGGGACCGAGCAGAATGGGAAAAAAAATTGCGAGTGGACGGGTGTTGGAAAGGGCGTGAAGGTAGAAGGCTTTCCATTGGGTTCGGCAGAAATTGATAAGACGACGCATTAACTCGTGACGCTGCTCGCTACGACGTTATCCGAAGGCAGAGGATACACTCGGCTTGTTCCGACAAGGATATCATCCTTTTTCTCCTTCGCCCTTTCTTCGTTCTCCGCCTTGTTTTTCACTCGACTCTTCTTTTGCTTTTTTTCATTTTCTCGCCAGTGTGCGGTCCAGATTACTTTGTCACGCGAGAAATAAAATTAGCACCGTTCTGGGCCGTACGTACGCGGATTTATAGGCCGATAGGGCCGATATTATCGTCGGATAAGCTCGAACGAGATACTCGGCAATTTTTAAGGAGTCGTAGGACCGGCGCGACTGAGACGAACGCATGCATACGATTCCGTCTTCGGTTTCGGTGTTTTCTGCACGGCGATCGACGCTTATCGCGCTTCTCACTGCTTTCCGCGAACTCGTTGCTCCGAATATTGGCGAGCTTTCGAAGCGCTCGTAAGTGGAAGGAGGATCGCGATCGGATATGGTCGATCTTTGCGATTCTACGTATCTCGGATAATTTGTTCAACGCCGCGCGAACCTTTCTCCCCGATCTTTATCGAATTTCATTTTCGCTGATTCTAACGCTAGAACTATCGAATTCGAAGAACGAACAAGTCTTCCTATCGTCAATTTCGACGATGACCGAGCGTCGACAACGCAAATGTCAAAGGCTTTGGGTTCGTAAATTATAAGCTGCGTTCGTCGAGTAAGAGATAATATCCATCGATCGCGTTATTTTCGATAAAAATATTCACCGATCTCGCTATTTATCCATCCACTGTTTCCGTACCCATACCACTTAGCAATTCTGATTCCAACTTGATGAATTTGCTAGGAATACCAAATTTGAAGCTACGCTACGTTGCCTAAAACTTTGGGACACGACAGGACCGAAGAAGATTCGTTACGAGCCGCTCTCGAAGATCAGCCGGTCCGTGTCGATAAATCCTACTGGATTGACTTCCAAATAGCTACACGGCTGAGCATAAGTAGGTAGTCAAAACGAGGCTGGAAAGAAGAACGATCCGTGGAATATAAAAATAACGACGCATCGTTAGAGCGGCACGACCAACAGGGAATTTCACGAGGCTGCTTTTTGTGCGACCCACGGGCCGCTCGAATCTCCACGAAGATATTCCTGGAACGCGTTGATCTTCTCAACATGGAGTTTCGAGCGAAAGTCGTGCTGGATGCGTAATTAAGACTATCGGTTCCCGTCGATCGAATTAATAATAGATAATATTCCAACGCAGCGAGTATCCCGCGTAATGGATCTCTTAATTACGTCGTTTTGCTCGGACGATTAGGGGTCCGATCCGCCCACGACGCTGTCCGAATTCGACGCGGCGCGGCACGGCGCTCGCGTGAAGAATCCTAATTTATGAAAATATATTCACCCGCGAATCGGGTCGCAGCAGGCCTGCCGTGTTTTCGATTAATTCTACGTGTCGCTAACTCGCCACTGCGATCGTCGATCGCACCGAAATCCACCGTTTCCACTAACAGCGAACGTGCGTGTGACTATTTATGATCGCGATCGAATCTTCCGTGCTCGATGCGAAATTTTCAATCGTTTCGTTTCAGTTCTTATCTTGGAACGCGAGATTCCTTTAATTTGGCACCTTGCGCGTCGAATTCGTTACGTTAGCCTTCTTCCTTCTTTTTTTCATATCACGTTCGAGTTATATCGATCGGCAAACGTTCGGGGGTTTCCATGCGCTTCTCTAGAGAGAGAATCGAAAATATCCGACAAGGTAAAAGTATCAAACGTCTCGGTACTTTGCGAACGAATATCTAGACGCTTCGTTATTCAACTAATATCGTTTATGTCATAGCGATCGAAAGATCGCAGCGTGCGTAGATTAACGGTCCAAATTTCGTCGAGATATTCAGAGCAAAAGTAAAGTTACAGATTTTTCTACGTGGCCGCCGTCGTCACCGGACAGTTTGCTGCGCGACAGGGTAGTGGCGGAGACTTCGACGCTCGCATAAGACAGTACGGCACGATGCCCGGGAAACGATCGCATTCTCCGTGCACTTGTAGGGAGAATATGCATAGCTTCGTCGAGCGAGAGTTAAGTTTCTGCGAGGAATTAACGCGACAAATTGGAAATAGAGAATTCGTTTAAATATCTTTGACTGAAAGAAATAATCGGTCGGTTGTAAAACTGAAATTTCTACGATGCGTGGCCAACTACGTTAACGAGGGGAATTAAACGAAAATATTTTTTCTATTACGCGGGCTATCGCGCGAAGATTCGACAACTTGTTATTCGGCTTCGTGACAGGAAAAGGGTTAAAACGACGAAGAAAGTTCGTTTTACTCGTCCCTGTCGTTACTCGAGCGTTAGTAGGACTCGAAGCTACGAACGTTACAAGTTCAAGCGCGCGTCGTGTTTTCACGAAACGTGTTAATCGCGCGTTTAATTCGAACGCACGTACTCCTACGTGCACGGATTATATCGGGCGCATAATGTGAACGTTTTAAGAGCCGGCAAATATCTCGGCCGCGTATATTGCCGTACTTAGCGTTCAACATGTTGAGCGGCCCCGTTAATTTCACTAATTAAGTTAGCAACCGTCCGACCGACCTCCCCTCCCTCTTACGAGCGTTATTTATATTTTTCTTGCGCATTAATTCCACGTTTTCTTATTTTCTACGAGACTTCCTTCAGCGTGCAGCTGCTATTTTCGTTTCACCTTGTCTTTATTGGCTCGCTTTTAATACGTTAACGTCCTTCTTCTCATTTCGCGTACACCCCCGTTCATAAGTATCGAGACATTTATGAAAAAGTAAGAAATTATCATCGTTTCCTCGGTATTTGTTGCTATTTGCTTCCACTTTACCAAACATTTCGCAAGTCGGATTTAGACTCGCTATTCGATCGCATCCGCCAACCATTTCACGAGTCAAATTTGGCTTTTGCGCGCCTTTGCGATAGCGCATAGGCACGCTGTTTCAGGAATATTTTCGTATTTCATACAGTTATTGGCTTATTATCCGTTTCTGCAAATACAAAGTTCTAACCAATTGATCATTCGTCTAATACCTATTCGACGATGCTTATCCTCTTATCTACTTGCATCGTTAATACTTATGAACGGGAATGTATCCGATGCTTTTATTTTTGAAACTCGCCACCCATGCTCATTTCCACGATTTTATACCTCGACCACGTTCTTTAGTTTTATGATGCAACGAGAGCTCCGTTGGCTCTTAATAAGTGTTTACCAATCTCACCGACCTACGGAATTCATAACTCGTTAAAAGCGGAACGACGTAAGCGAGCAACCGGATGAACAGTCAAGTTTTTGCGCGCGAACCGGCGCGAGTATGTCATCCTCCTATGGGGTCTTTATCCCAGTGGTCAGTGCGCCACAAGACCGTCCAGTCGCGTTTTTCAACGTGGAAGAAGTAATTGGAGAGCGTTTTACACTTACCTCGGGTGAAAGGGTCATTTGGAATTGTAATTTTATAGACAAGAAAAACACGTTCTCGATCGTTTATCGAGGATTTGAACTTCGTTCGGAGGACGATTCTCAAAATTGATTTACCACGGTCGATTAATCCGCTTCGTTTTCTAACAAGCCTGTACGATGTACAACCTTCGTTGCTGCACAAAGCGCGCAACCAGTAAAAACGTGGACCGTTGAAACGCGAAACGAGCGGCCAAACGCGAAGATCGTTCCTCGCGAAAGCGTCGGTAAAATCGATTTCTATCGAGCGACGAGAAAATGCGGCGAAGCTGTCGGATCGCTTTAAGACGAACTCTCGGTGGCGTATCCACGGAATTCAAGGCGCTCGTGGGTCCGATTGTACTCCCGTTCAATGGGAATACGCCACGTGACAAACTGCCTCGCGGCCGGCCGTAAATCTCAGGAGTGAATTTTACTTTCTCGATTTTTCCCACGTTGAGGCTTAATCCGGCGCGTTAATCATGAGAAATCGCGGTGCGTGCACGCCTATCTGTTTCCTATGAACGCCGTCGGGACACGGTCAATGCCGCGGACCCGTCGTCTTACGGCCCCGTGCTTATGGTTTTTAACGCCGAGATGACAAATACGCCGTATTTAGCGATATTTATGCGAGCGGATCACGTCAGCTTCCGCTGACTGCTTTACCCGGATTATCTTGTCCCTGAGAAATATTGCTTTCGCCGTTTTGACGCTGCGCAGCCCACGGTAATCGTCCTGTCGCGCGATATTAACTTACTTCCAGTCTCGGAAATGAACAGAGCGCGCTACTTACGCGCGATCCGTACGAGGCGTTGAAAAATTGACGCAGGCCAATTCGGAAGTCGTGTTTGTCGATTTGCACGAGAAACATCGACCGCGTGCATGATCGGAAGGTGTAAAATTGGCGTGGAATTTGATCGGATTTAAAGGACAGTCGGCAAAAGTGTACTCTTAGGGAAAGAGAAACGACGGGTTCCAATTGCGAAATACGACGCGACTCCGGTTGCATTAGATTAAAGTAAATTTGGATTTAAGCGAACGGCCAACGACACTCTGACGCGATATTTAACGTCCGTTTTGGAAAAATCTACGTACATTAGACAAAAAAGGGAGGAAGGAGAACTCGAAGTAGTAATTCGAAGGAGATACACCTTCGATAAGAAATTCTTCTCTCTTTTGGTCGGAAGAAACGTTCTCTGGAACAACGTCGTCGCTTTTCAACGCGCGGGCCACGTTCGAACGAACAACTCAAACCGTACACCGAATCTGAGATGCTCGCGACAGCCATCAGCCTAACCACGGCGGCGGGCGCAGAAATCGAAACCTTTCCCACGTGTCCAGCTGAAATTTGTTAAGTTCGCGCGTGGGCGGCCATGGATGCATCCTGCGCGCCGCTTTTTCATAGTTATTTTCTTTTTTTCACAAAGAGAAGAGCAGGGAAGAGAAGGGAGGAGAAGGGAAGAGAAGAGAAGAGAAGAGAAGAGAAGAGAAGAGAAGAGAAGAGAAGAGAAGAGAAGAGAAGAGAGAGAGAGGGAGAGAGGAGGCCCTTGCACAAGGTTGCGCGTCGACGTTCCCTCTGCGGGCCAGGCATAAGTTATACGCGTATTATGCGGCTGCCGGGCAGCAGGCAGCATCACGAAACGGTAACACGAGAAACCGGACCCGCTTCTAACGCATACGGCCGCACGCTTGTGGGTGTAGCAGCCGTCTGCCCCGTACTCGTGGCCGTTTCGTCGATTTCCACGCCGATAAAATCCACGCTACCGCCAGCCACCGTTTCTCTATCTCGTGCTGTCCTCTCCGCGAATATACCGTCTAATCCTCGTAAAAATGTTCGCGATGCCGACCACGGAACGGCTACCCGACGTCCAGCAACAGCACCCATTACACGTCGCCTCCTTAATTCGGAGCTTTCGACCGTGGATTTCTGTCTCGCTGCGGGAATCGTCGTTTCCGCGTGACCATTGTTATCGCGTCTCGTGAACTGCCGGCGAGATAGAGGATTGAGAGAATTGGGAGATAAAAGACGTTCCCGAGCTTGGAGATTTTCGAGCGTGTTCGAGGTTGCTTCGTGAGATGGCAGGGCAGATGGGTTTTATGTCGCGAGGCGGAGTTGCATTTCGTTGGTTCGTTAGAAGAGCGACGTATTTGAGATGCAAGTCGATTCCGGTGGCGAATTATCTTTTACGATGGCAGGACGTCGATCGCGAAATAAAGAATAATATCGTTCGAAGCGATTAGCAAAATTGTAAAGGAAGAAACAGCTCGGTGATCGGTAATTTTCTATCTCGTGTTAATTTTCACGATGTTTAAAGTTGCAGTAGATCGAGAAAGTTTGGCTATATGTTAAAGGCGATGATTTGTCTACGTCGAGGTTGGGCAGCGGAGAATAGAAAAATCAGACGAGAAGAAGTAGAAACCTCTTTCTCATGCTATGTCGCTCGAAGTCGTTTGTACACGTGACAAAAGGAGTGGCGAACGTGTCGAGTCATCCGGTTTTCTCAAAAGACGGAAACAAATTACGATTATGTTCGAAGGAGAAAACTACATATTGCGGCGCGTTTGTGATAAAGAATTTCAAGTTTACGCCGCAGGATGTGCACCCATTGTCATTTATCTTCCCTATACAAGGAGCACAGCGGGATTCGAGGTAAACTCGACATCGTAAAGAACGGAGAAACGTCGATTTAACAGGCATAAAGTTATTTCGTCATGGTTTCTCTATTACATTGCCCCAACAAAATTATACCAACCACGTCGTTTGGATTATTTAGTCGACGAAAGATCGACGCGAATCGAACAATATGAAATGGTATTCTTGGAGAAGGATCGCGTTGGAATAGTCGACAAAATGGAACTGCTATAGATGGCTTTCTTTGGTCGCGTTAAATTTCGATTGTCCGTAAATCTTTTAAAAACTGGACAGACAGGGTCCATCGAAAGAATAGAACGATAGGAGAATTAGAAATAACACAAGACATAACATAAGAATACGAAAAACGGAATTTGATAAGATGCAAGAAATGGAAAAAGTCGAAACTAACTAACGTTCGAAGAAGATTAACTCTAGAAAGAGATACGTCGTTGATTAATTAGTAAGTTCAGATCGTAGGTATAGCTGGTCGTAAATTCTTAAGGAGAATATTTCTCCAATTCAACGAACAACCCGTCGAAGATAATCTAACGAATCTAAAAATATTTCTCCGTTCGAGGAATTTCAATCTTTCCTCCAAACTTCCTTTATCTATGGAAACGTACAACTACGCGAAATCCACGTCGAATTCCAATAATTTTCTCGTGGAAACGTTCGACGTCCGAAAGACTTATTAAGGCGATTGCAATAGCGGATGATTAAGTGGCAGGTCCGGCGGTAGAATGTAAATTAACAGGTCCGCGATAGAGTTTGGAAATTCTTAACGAAAAGACCGCTGGTACGATGGGGTTCTAGCTGCCTAATAAAACACTGGTTTGACACCATGGTCGTTTATCTCTTTTAGTTTTGTAACTGATACGCGCGCCTGCACGCACACGGTTCGATCGAACGGCTTAACACCGATAATCGAAAATTATCAGAAGCAGCAGGCTTCTTCGGTTAACGGCACTAAATTGATTCCTCGAGTTTCATTTATATGCGTTCCCGTGGAAACATTTTCCAATACGTATGCAGATGAACTGGAATCCCGATAGTGGAAATCGATGTTGCGCCGAGCGGAGATTATTTCGTAGGGAATTAAAAGTCCGGGTCGTACCTTGTCGTTTCTCCGACCTAAAACAGCGGTCTCTCGTGGAACTGTGAGATTTAACACGAAACACCGTCTTTGCTCGAGCATCTTTCGATAAAGAGCAGCACTTGTTCGTAGATTATACGTGTATCGTTGATTTACTAATAACCTCGACGTATCTGTAAAAATGAAGTCTAGAGGAAGCTTACGAGGGACTGATTCTCCAAGGAAGTTAACACCATTTCGCTGGGACGATGTTACGGTCTAAAATGGAACTTTTAACCCTTCCTTCGATAGCAAATCCGACAAACCGTTGTCCCGACGTATTCGTTACGCGAATCGTTGACTTCTTCTTCGAGTATGCGATATAAGATACATTCGTTGAAAGAAATGACGCGGGTGTTGAAATCTCAGAAAAGAACAACTAACAAAAATTCAAACGTTCCATCGAGTTTCCTCCACAAGATAAAACAGCTATCGTACAAGATATTTTTTCAAATGTTCAATAGTTAAGGAATAATGGTACGCGTGCGTTAAAGCCGGAGATAGTGTACGTTGACGGCACGCGTTTGTACGCGTACGAAGGGTAAAATCCATCACGCGCGGTCGAGCGAGGCGGCACCGCGCTCGAAATACCGGAGACATTCGCATCCATTACCGCTCGCACGGCCTTTTAGAGCGCGTTGAACGCAGCGCGGCGCAGAGTCGCGTTAAACGCACCGGCCCTTGTATAATAAATAGCGGGTCGGCCGCGGTGACAGGACAATCCTTACCTACTACGACCACGTGGCCGAAGACCTGATCGTTCGCCACGTGGGAACAGTTCCATCGGTGATGTCTGAACTGATGTCGGCACTCGCGAAGTCCAAGCTCCGCGCCCTCGCCCACCGCAGGCATCGCGTGCGGCGCTTTCCTGCACTGCTCCCGTTGACTCTTAGCCAGTCCGGGAATACGCCCGCAGACGGCCGCCCCAACCACCACTGCTCCGACCACCCTGCAACAAAACACGTTTCACCCTCTTTCAATGCATCCTCTAGTTAAATCGCTGGAAAACCATACCGTCAAAAAAATGCACAAATCAAAGCGACGCGAAAGAAGAGCGCGTCCAATTTTCCAAGATTTTAAGTTTCTTGGAATTTGGCAAGCCCGCAGCCAAAGACGTTTCGATTCCTCGCAAAGTGTCTTCTATCGATCGTACCGTTTAAAGTTGCGATCAACTCGACAAGTCGAAAAGCAAGGAAGTGCGTGTTAAATAGTACGGTTTTTTAAGCACTTCCTTCGGACCAAATACGTTCCACCGTTTGTTTTAACGTATCTTCTAATTGAACCGCAAAAACCTATTCCGATCGAACCGTCTAATGGTTTCAAGACGGCACGACGATAATTTATTGCATCGGAATCGTTTCTTCCAATTAACGCGGCACGGTTGAAAAAATCAATTCCTCGAATCCTGATTATCGAACGTGAAATTAAAATGGTTATTTATTGCTAGACACATGCGTAGAACGTTGTATAAAATCCTCGTATATTAAATTATCATTTAGCTATCGAACCATTATTAACGAGTCTTTCAGTCTATTCGCAGCGGAATCGATGCTAATTACTTGTAAGCGTTGACAAACGTTCACCTTGTTCCAAGACTCGTTGTTCCAGCTATAAATCGTCCGCGTGTCTCTCCAAACGTAATTTAATGTATCTTCTCGAAACGAATAATAAATAAGAAGGAATAACGCGCCTTAAAAATTCGCGACGAAGAATTTGCAAACTCTTCGTCCGAAATACTTCGGCGAATGAATTTCTGAAAAACGATATCCATGGTTGTCTTGGAATTACCATCGATTCCGAACGAATTCGTGTAGCGTTTAGCGCGACAGCGACATTGAGAGATCCAGAAACGATGACCGGTAGTGGGCCCACCGGATCGTACGACGAATTAAATCTCGATAAATTTGAACGTGTGAAAGTACGGAACGAGCGTGTCGACGAGGAATCAACAGCGTGGCCGATCCGACCGACCCGTTCATTAGCATTTTAAGCTCTCTCGTTGTCGTCGTTGTCGTCGTCGTCGCGTTGCTTCGTTCGTTTCCGATGATATACGATACGCTTGGTTCTGCGTGTGACGAAGGCGATATTAAAATTAACGACATTACGACTTTTTTAAATGCCACGAGTCCTTTTGCACGAGCCTTTTTCTCGTTCCTTTCCCCATTCGGCTTTTCGTTGCGGTCGATTGCTAAAAACTCGCGGATTCTCGACGGTCACTGTATTGCATGATTCAACGTGACCGAAGAAGTCTTCCTGGAAAACGTGCAATAAGGTTCGTGAAGTTTTTACCGAATCGTCCGTTTGATTGGCAGTTTTTCGATGCTCGATGAAACTTTTGGCAATGTCGGTAAGGAATCCTGCGTTTTATTTTCTTTCGGACCACGGCTTTTGCGACTAGATCTTCCAAACTAATCGGAAACAACCTCGAAAAAACCAGCAAATCCGTGCGCGTCCGCGATAAATCCTGACCGATCGAGTTACGTCGAGTTTCTTTTTTTTTTCTTTTTTTTTTTTTTTAACAGGCAACCGTAGATTTTTTCGGTTTCTCGCTCTGAAACACAGCCGTCAGTCTCCCAAAACTACCTGACAGTCGTCATTTCCAGCTAGACGATCCACTCACGGCGGAACCGAATCTAATCTAATTTAACCGATCGTCGAACCGAAATGCTCCGGCAAGCATTATATAATCCGTTGGTTGGCATTAAAAAAAGAAAATCTCATGCCCATCCGTCATCCCGATCCTTATTTCGACATCTTCACGAGCAACCTGCGAGACGCGGTTGATCACGGCATACTAAAAACGATTACCTGCCGACAAGCTGAAACGCGATACTCTCAACCTCCTACTGGTCCATTGCGTAATTTACATCCCATAAGTCAACGTTTTCGTGGCAGTGAACGCCGTTTCCAGAAACCGTGGACACACGCGAACCATTCCGCCGTGAATCCTTTCCCATCCAACGTCGCTACGAATTTACGTAACAGGCAATAACAGCAAACGTATAAATGGGTGAAACAGCGCGGTTGAAGTATTTATGGCCCCAAAGGGTTAATGTATCGTAATTTTGGAAATGATTTTTTTTCGGCATGTTGCCGTATCGATGGTTTTACATTTAGGCTCGAAGCTTTGCGATCTCCAGGTTCCAGTATTTCGATAATATTCTTGTTTAATTCCCAGCGACAACTACGGCGGTGCGATATTTTCTTTTTTTTTTTTTAAACACGAAGCGAAACGAGGAACATTTAATAAACGCAAAAACGTAACTTTTACTTCGGTAGCGATGGAAGCTAGGAAAATTACCTACAAACGGAACAAATCATAGAACCTTCCGATCAGTGAGATATCGTTAAATTATCCATCGGGGATCGAGTTAGGACTAGGAAAACTCGGTTCGGGAAAGAAACTGCTTTCTACGTTCGCCCTGCGTTTCACGAGCGTTCCACCGTATCACGCGCTCATTGAAAGAAGGACGCGCGGCTACCCCGAGTCGCTTTCGAAACCCGGCTTCAAATTAGCCTTAAACACAGCCCTCTCGGCAAGTGTTAAAACCAACCGCTCCCGACTATCCATCATCGCGATCGTTCGAGATCCGGCGACGGAAAGAAGAGCGCCGAATTCAAACAGGCCCGCGGCGCTGCGACTCATCGATCCACGCAAGGGGCGTAGATGCTGCTTCCATAAACAGTCATAAATAAATGTCGTACGTTGCCGGTTGTCGTCTCGTCGTGTCGTCGAAGTACACAGTGGGCTTAAATTCGCGGTACAAGCGGTAGATAGAAGCGGACAATTGGGAAATGGCTGTTCACGCTTGACAATTGTCGACTAATTAGTCGAAAATGCTGTCGACGCCGATGCATTCGAAGCAATTTCGTTATTCTTCGTTCGCGTCCTATCTCGAACCGCGGAATCCCTGCGACTTTGTTCTTGCCAAGAATTTACGCCCGCTGTGTATACGAACGAGCGATTCAAGAAGGGGTAGTTTATCGACAGCGACATACACGAGAGGCAGAGAGAGAGAGAGAGAGAGAGAGAGAGGCCGGCGGGCCGCCGACACCGTTCGTCGAGATGGAAAGAGAGGTTGGAGGGGCCAGGGGGTGGGCAGGTTGCATTTCTGAGAAGCATGAAATTGCGACGATTACGCCGTGTCCCCGGGGCGAGAGTTATTTGCATTGGAATGCATCGCGCCGCTCGGTGGCCGAAACTCACCACGTGCAACGATCTACAGGGTGTCCTGATGAACGTGAGAAGCTGGCATGGCCGCGTGCCGTGCGAAAGCGAGTCGGCGAGAGTGGTAGCCTCGGGAGTGTCTCCTTCTTTTTCTTCCCTGTATTTTTCCTTCGATTCTCGCTGGCGAACGGTGAATACGAGTCGACGCTACGGGCGGCGAATCAACGACGCGCGTGTTTCGTGATTTTCTTCGGCCGGCAAGACATAATCGCGGACGCGCGTCTCGGTGAAGACGTTCCGCGTTAGCAGTACCGACGTCGAGGATCGTGGATGCGCAGGATGCTGTTCCTTCTCGGCTCGTTTTTCTCTTCTTCGTATTTCACGGTCGAACGTCGTCGCGTAGAAACGTCAACTTGTCGAAACGACGGCTTTTAGTCTCTTTCGTTGCTCTTAGTTTGTAATAATTACTAAGAATACGTAGAACGTTTTCGTCGTCGTAATCGCGCAATTGTTACCGTAATTTGTTACTGAACGAATGAATTCGGTAAAGGTAATAAAGAATTCGTAAAGTCGGAAACGATCCGATTAAATGTTACAAGAGTACAAGGAAAAGCAAGCGTGAAAAGCAAGAGGAACTCGCTCGCGTAGTTTATTACACGTTCGTTACGTCATTTGTTACCCCTAATTAGAAACGCTTAACGTTGCAGGGCCTTTAGGGCATGTCTTCCACGAGAGAGTCATGCTGATACTAATTATTCACTCGTCTTAGCTGCGAACCGAGTAATTACCGTCTTCTCTAATGTAATTACTCGAAAGCTCTTACGCCTCCGTTTAAAATCACCTCGGCGTCATTAAATTTCTCGCTCGATGGGATTGCACACCACGAACTCGTAAATATTCTTCCTAATTGCAATTTCAACGTTTTTTTTATCTTTCCATGGTTTTGTTTCTCTTCTCAGAGCGCGTCGCGATGATCCAAATAGCGTTTGAATCGAATTTCAATCGCATTGCACTCTCTTCCTTAAATCCGTGCGGTCGGACTCGGAATACCTCGTTACTTTGTTTCATAGCGCAAAATAGTAAGAAGAAACACTTGGAAGAGTCGCGTCGACTACGACGACTACGAGTCGTACGTTTCCCAATGGTACCGCGTACAAAGTACGTAGCGCTAAAATTTCCTCGTTTCCTGTATAATCCATAACTCGACAGAAAAATCAAACGCCACCGAGATGTTTCTTTACGCTTAACCGCCTTCGTTTTCTATCGCTGGTAAACTCCGGCCGACACTCGCCAAATCTGGTAATACGTTCGAGCGACCGAGGCTTTTCCTACAACGAGAATCGAACGAGAGTTTCGTTATATCCTTTTACGAAGGAGTATTCTGCTCGAACAGACGCGGTGACACAGATTTCGCATCTCGCGAGTTTGCTTCTCTTTCAGAGAATTTCGTGCCGCTGTACAACGCGTTTAGTATGCCGACCAGGCGACCGAGAACAACGGACCCGTGTGCGTGTGCTCGGCAGCGATACATACGTACCCATTAGCGTGTAATGTATAACATTACGCCCTGCTCATACGGAGGTTAATGGCGCGCTATTTGCAACGAGCGTCTTCGCTATTGTGCATCTCGCCGATTTTTATCGAGTTGCCCTTAGCATAGTTCCTCCTCGTAGTTCCTTTGAATTTCTTCGATTCTACGACTATCTACGTATCTCGGAATGTCCGATATATATTCGTAAAAGTCTGAAACAGTTCAAGAGGAGACGCGAGACTACGTTGCAAATTACAAGCTACGATATAGATTCTGACATCCGAATACAGAATCTACGAGAAACGCGTTTCGAGCGATCTTCGTCGTGCGAAAGCCGATCGTTGCTGGACATTGAAATATAATTCATTTTGCGACGGACACGCGGACGAAACGCGCGTGATAGCGTGGTTCGTCTTGCGTGTTCTGCCAAAGCGAAACAGCGTAAATTCGGCTTAACGTTCTCGCATCGCCCATACCAAAATCGACAGAACTTCGGTCGGAAATATCGGACGAGTCCAACGAACCTTCCAAGAACGCATAATCTCGAGCCTCTTTCCAGTCACAATAAGCACGTGCACCTCCGTTTCAATAAAACCAGCGCCATCGGTGATTCCTTATTACCCAGAACACGAGTATCGAGCTCGCAACTCATTATCACGGCTCGGCCGACGTACGGGTACAAGAAGAAACGAGCGGCAATCGTAATTCCAAGCGGCCAGCGAGCGAAACAGATTGTCCGGGAACGAGCAAAAGTCAGGGAAATCGATGGAAATGATCGGGCTCGCGCTGCTTTACATAATGCTCTCTTCACAGGCTACCGTTAAAATGCCTTTCACGGTGTCCAGCGTATCCTCGAAAGTCCTCGCGCGAGCCAACGTCATTCGACGCCCCTTCTCGTCTCCGATCGATCATTATACGCAACTTTCCTCTCCATCCTCGCGCCAATAGCACCGCCCGCAGCGAAATCTTTTCCACCGACGTTTCGCGCGCACCGAGCGAGCAGCTGTTCTCGCAATAACCTTTATCATCGACGCTTCCAGAATCTCCGGTTTCCGTGGAAGCAGCGTTTTACGAACACATTCTTCTTCTTCTTCTTCTTCTTTTTCTTCTTCTTCTTCTTCTTCTTCTTCTTCTTCTTCTTCTGCTGCTGCTGCTGCTGCTGCTGCTCCGATGCTTCGACCGTCATGCTCCGCTACTTCCGCTTCCCCGTATTTTCTCTGATCTTCCATCATTCGGTCTGGTTACTGCTCTCTTGCCTCGGCTATGGATGAACGGTAGAGTTTCGCGTAAATTCTTTCGGCCTTGCAGCTTCGGGTCTTTTAATTTCTAGACTTTTAGCTCTGCTGTAAGTCGTACATTTCGAAAGTTATTCGTTTCTGAATGTTCGAAAGCTTCCTGCGAGAGTCCTAGCTTCGCTTACTATACCCGTTGTACCTTTGCTTTTTGACATCGTCTTTCACGCGCGTATACGACGACATCTATCGTCGATTATATACTACGTACACGTACGGTATAAAACATCTCTCAAAGATATTTATTACAAGACCGAAATCGTTATTATACTCGAGAAACTCGAGTTTCCGAGCAATACACCGAGTAGAGTAAGAAACTGAATAATACGTTCCACTGCTTATCGCGCAACCCCATCAAAAATCGTCTCTTTTTCGAAATGCCCATTTCACCTCCTCTTGTTCCCCTCGCCTAGTTCTACGATTGTAATACCTTCTTTCAATTAAATTCTTTCGCTGGTCAACCGACTGACCTTTTTTTCCAATTAAAACGATCTCTATCTAATAACAGGGTTTCGTTTAACGAACGAATCACTTAAACCAGCCGTATCTAGTTAGTTAGACATTAAGTTACGCCGCGAGAATAGCGATAGGGTACTGGCAGATAGCATTAAAAAGAAATACCTGGAGGTACGTGGCCCGCAGGTATATATCGTTTACGATACACACCATTGCCGTGCTTGATTGCTTCTTTTTAGCCAGATACATCGTAATTACATTGAGAGTTAAACCCCTATTAACCGGCTGCTTTGGCTGTGATTCGTTGTAATTTGTGATCGTAAAGCCCGGATCGGTCGATCTTAATATGATTTATATTTAAATCAGCTATCCGTGCAATTCAATGGCCGAGGCAAAATGCAGCGGGCTAAACGCGTAAATAAGATAAGTGTAGGCTGGTGTGAACAGAAGAACTCCGAGGTGGCCTTCTTTGACTGTAAAACGTGCAACATACGTCGTTGTTTCTTGCGATTATCGACGATTATTGTAATCCAGCAACCAAGCTGCTTTGCCGAGCAATCTTTCGGAATTTCCATTTAGCGAGAATGTTTCCACTCGTTAAGAATCCACGTCGTTTCTCGTGGCAATTTCACGATTAAATTTCCCAAGTTTCTACTTTTTTCACAAACCTATAGTCATGGTTGGAATAAGTAAATCACGGATATTTATGTAAATTCGTGCTCTTACGGCGCTGTTTCAAGCAGGCTTTACTCGTCTATTAAGTATCGTAACGATTATTTTACGACTACTTAACAACTGTTTTTGCGTATTACACGCGTTTTCGACACTTTTGTATTTTCAAATTTCCCATAATCGTATAAAAATTCGCAGCCTGACTATAATTGTCCACGTATCACAGGCGAAAGATTTAATAATTTTGCGGATACTTGAAACCGAATCTGAGCAACGTAATGCGAAACGTTTCTTTAATTCACCTCGATAATTACCTCGATCGATAACAAATATCGTAAACGACTTCAAAAAAAAAACTTTCTACTTGTTAAAATAATCGAGCTTCGCGCATTACAATTGGTTTCTGAATTACGATTCCTCGTCATCGAGCTTTCAGTACGTCGTTAATCTCGAGCCCTCGTTTCATGAAATTCCAAAGCGACGATCGATTCAGGGAATTTTTATGCGGCTTCCAGCAGAGGTTTCTTCTCTTTTTCTTCCTGCGCGTCTCCTTTTTTCTCTCTGCTTCTTTCGTTTTGATCTATGGAGCACGCGTCTTCGAACGGTCGCTAACTGGTACTCGTTAGAGTAATGGAATGATCTACGGGGAGCCATTTTTTTCCACGAAATTATACAGTAGTCCCCGCTGGACGAGTCGCTCTTCGGCAAACCAAGTTTTTGCCGCGCTGTCTACGACTAGAAAATCGATTCTATTAACCGCGCGCGGATGAAGGATCGTTCGATGGTCGGTCTAGATTGAGAGATTCTCGTCCAAATGAATGATCTTCTATCGGTGTGTTATTACGTTGTAGGCATTAGCCGTGTATGAATAATTACGTTCTAAAAGCATTGGAAAATAATGGGATATACAAATATGGAAATGTCTCGCGAATGTATTTTCTGTCGACGTTTTATGACGTTTGAACGAATTATTTGTACGTAGTAGGATCAGCTCGTGTATTTTGGAATACGAGCGAATATTTCAAGCGTCGCAAGATGCGAAGCGTGACGCGTGAAACTATTTTTCGAATTTTCTTTCTTTATTACTTTAAACAGATATTAGAGGCATTAGAAGTATCGAAAGTTACTGTGTAACGTACGAATATCTTCTGACTGATATATAACTCGGGAATGTCACAATGCCACAAAATTGCGCAATGGAATTAACCGAGAGATTATATTCAAGTTCTAGTTGATAGGATCAAACCGTAGAAATATACAAATCGACGTTTTTTCAAGAGGTCTCTCGTGTGCTTAATCCGCGTCACATCTATTTAGTATTTAAACGGGTGTCAGGAAATTGTCAGAGTTTTCAGATAGCGCATTTTTCAAACGAAAATCACTGCCAGCTTCGCCATCGACAAGAGAATTCGTCGCGGTTGACGTAAATCCCTAGAGTGATGCATGATACTACCTGGACGTTAATGCTTCATATAAAATCTGATGTGTTACGAAGCGGTTCTTAAGCTTCAACGATTCAAGCATCGTCGAACGTACGGCCGACGATTTAGCCATTTACTTATGTATTTTCATAAATTTGTGTCGTAAATAATAGAAGGCAATATTTTCATAAAAAGATAGTGACCGTAAGATCTCGCAAACGGAAGAAATCGTAAAAAAGCTAAGTAACTTTGTGGGAACGATGTAAAATCAGGCGATTCGTTAATCAATTTGGGAAGTAAAGAGAAATGTGCATTAGGCGTCGATAAGTGTAAACAAAAGTAGGCAAAGCGTTTGCTTAGAAGTTTCTCGCAACGTTAATTACGCGCGAAACGTCGCAATCATTTTCCAAATAGGCACAGCTTACACCCGGAAGTCTCGATTATCGACGATACAGCAGGCACTGCAGTCACCATCGCGTCACGGACTATTACTATAAAATCGCAGATTGTCGTCGTTAGCCAACTATGTATTCGCATGTACATCCTGCTTACCAAAGGTTACCAGCTAACTGTTTGCATTAGGGTGCATTCTCATTATCCTGACTGTCTCCGTTATGTCGTCGTCTACGACATTACACGCGCACGTTCGACCAATATTGCCTGATTTCAATATCTATCGGCCAAGTTGTCTCTGCCAAATTTTTCTAGGAATGCCCGTGACGACGTAATTTTTATTTCTTCCTTTGCTAAACTTTCATAATCCTAACAAAATTTTAAACTCTAACAACAGATTTCTTCCCCAAGAATAAGTACTTGCCGAATATCGCAAGTGCGTCCGCGGCGTAACGAGTTATATTCCTTTTAGCAAATTACAGATCGTTTCAAACTTTCAAAGTGTTTTTCTAATCTTCGTTTCTGTTTCCACAAATTTCACGTTGCACCAACTTTGACTAGAACTGTAACTTTAATGGGAAAATATTTTTATGGAAATACGAAAAATGACTTAACATGTTGATGAGCGCAGCGACAGGAACGATTATATTATAGAAATAAATTGTCGCTTCGAATCGTAATAATTCCGATGAAAGAATTCTCGACACCGCGTTAATTTTCCCTAACGCTAATCTATTAGCTATTTACCGACGTTGCGTTTATGGAAATGGAATTTTCAGCGAAGCTTGTCGTTTCAGTCGAGTGACGGGATACGGCGTATGGAATCGTTGGAATAACACACGCGGAATCAACTATGCTCGCTTCACCAGTCTCCTTCGATGATATCTCGATAACGTTAGGCGACACTATAGGAATTCTTCTGCCATAGGTCTGAATGTTAGCCGATAACTGTACAAGTTTACCAGAAGGTATTTGCATGGTAACACGTGCAAACGCGACCGATTGAATCTCATTACGTCGATGATCCCTGGAGTCGTGTTTTCCGGCATCCGTTCTTTCGCATTTTGCGAATGCTTCTGCGGACGTGTAACTAGTTTCGAAAATAAATTTGGCCAACTTTGAGAAAAAGAAAGAAAGAATTTAGAATAGGTTTATTCTAAAATTCTGCTACAAAATTTACTGCGAAAGGTTGAGATTTTTGTTAGACTGGTTTTATAGCAGATTTTGTGTACGATATTTTTATTTATCTGAAAATACAACATATATATATATATATATATATAAATCTATCGTAAGATCCATGAAAATTAAATTGTAAAATATTTGGAGCGAAAGCAAAATGGAATTTTTATAAATTTAATACCGTTCGACGCGACAATTTACAAAATCATTCGTATATCGATGTTCCCAGCGTTTTGCGACATTTCTTACTTTTCCTTGTCACACGGTCCTTTTTCTTTCGTTATCTCTATTCTATATTTCGAAATCAACATTTTTACACAGCGTCGATATATGTTAAAAATTACCTACTCGTTTCAGAATCAATGTATTTAAGACTTTCTACCAAAAGCAGCAACGGCGCTTATTACGACAAACTCAAACTACGGCTTTAACGTTCTTCCAATCGTTATTACCCAACATTCTTCTGCTCCGAATCGTACAATCGATTGCACACTCGTTGCGCGAGCGCTCGGTCATTCATAACTCCAAATACTATTATCAAATTTCTCCACAGAATACCGCACAATCTGTACTTGGGAATTATGGGAATAATACGCTGCAGAGAGCGAAACATTTATGATTAGCGATTTTCACATTCGATCCTACAACAGTATCTACCAATATCGTTCGATATTAGACGCTACTTAAGATAAGAACTGCAGATAAAAACTCTTTGAATTTCGTTATCCAATCTGACTAAACAGCAGCCGAGTTGTGCGTACAGCTACTCGCAAAATTTTAGCCGATTCGTAGCGACGATACGCGAATATCAGCAAAGAGCGTAAATTAACGAGAACGCAATGGTCGAGAGCAACATCCATCGACTTTTTATAGAATCGACAAACGATAAGATTTAATTATTCGTTGAAATTTGGATTCGCGGTATCTACTTTGTATTCTAAAAGCTATTTATAGCCCACTCCGAGGATGAATAATTTTTCCAGAATCTTTTGTTCTAAATTTTGTTGAAAAACTGAACACAATCTCGACTAACTTACGTCGCAACGTTATGTATAAAAATGTATCAAGCTGACGGCGATGTACAATTTTTAAGCGATTTTTAACGTCGATCAAATTTGTTCACAATCAACTGGGATATATGACGACGATCAAATTTTGTCACTGAAAACACGCGAAGAATGCTTTCGGGAGTAACTGTATGCTACTCGCAAGGATGTCCGTGTTTCTAAAACGTTGTACGTCGTACGCGCACCGAGCGAGTAGAAGGATCGAGAAACCAGTAGCAGCTCTGTTAATTATACCATTCGATACGAGCACGCCAATGATTCAATGGCTAGATACAATCTTGCTTAGCGAGCTAGCTAACAGTATATAAGTAATGGCACTCGTGTTGATCGTCGTCGTGTCGTTTCGCTCATTTTTCCCTGTTTAATGAAACGTTTTGCGAGAGCTCGCGTAACGGAATGGCTGAAAATGGGAATATCGAATTCCAGGTAATTGCCAGAGACGTAGAAAAAGGCTTCGCGACACGTGCTCGTGCTCGTGCTTTGGCCAGAGACACGCGGAAAAAAATCGCCGACTAATAGAAAGAATGTAAGTTTCGTGTGCGAGCGCAATCGTGTTGTAACCAGATAGGGTAACGAGATTTAAGCGAAAGAGAATCACGGAAATTGATTGAACGATGAAACGAGGCAAACATCGATTACCTCGTTTCTATCGAGAAATCTTTCTTCTTGATTAAATTAATCGAAACCTAAATCGAGCGAGTGGGACAATAAACGAGACGGAAGATCGATGTATAAAATAATGGATAAACTTGGAGGTAAAGAAGCGAATTGAAATCAGGGTGTGCGACGTTTACCACCGGATCGTTGCACTTGGCCGCTTTCGGTTGTCGTACGGCGTTAGAGAAACGACGATGTCGTCGATTAGCCTCGAAAGTAACTGGAATTTGACGCAGCTGGCAAACTTATTTACAAAATTGTAGGTACGATCGACGAGAATAGCTATTTCGAAATACGTGGAACGCGGGACGCGAAGGCGAAAGAGAACAATGAGAAAAACGCGTTGGAAACTGCGCGTTACCGTTTCCACGGGCAGAGCGTTTCGTCATCGTCGCCGAGCGAACCGGTTGCCGTTCTAACAACGAAGCTATGCATCATCCCCTTATCTAGTTCGCAGATTCACGACTCGCGATCTCGACTTGGAGATACGTAACCGAGTGCCTTCTGCTCGGGCAGAGTCGACGCACGTGTGCGTTCGCGCGTATGCAGACGGCGAGAAAATCGTGCGAGCATTCGCTGTGCCACCGAGCGTTTTAATGATATTCAGGAGGATCCATTTTTCTGTCACCGGGTGTCGCTTAAGTGGCCGGATAAGGAATCATTAAGCATCGGCGCACACGACCGTAAGATCGTTACACGGCTCCTACGATTGATTTATCGTGCCCGCTGTCCTTTTTTGCCGATCCCACGGCAATTTAACCGAGGAGATCGTCAACGACCGCGAGGCTTGCGCGAAAAAGAAACGACGGAGAGAATATACGATGGAAAACGATCCAAATGCCGTAGAACGTATCGTTAATAAATCTACGAAGCTCGTCTGAAAATTCCTGGTCCTTGTTATTTATCGCAATTCTTGCCCTTCTAGCTAATTACTCGGCTCTGCGCATTTTATCGCTACTTTACGTCCTGATTGCAGAAAGGTTGGCTACGCGTTACTCATATTTATGGAACGTACCATTACCCGCGTTTATCTTCGAAAGTCCGACTTATACGCGCATCTGTCTCGTACGCTGTACGCTCAACGGATTAAGTAGTCTACATAAAAGAGGGAAGAGGGAACTTGCGCGTTCCTAACGGACGTCTAGAGTACAAGAAAAATCTTGACCACGCGCAACCGTGTCCGTATAAGCACCTGTTGCTTCAATTACGTCACCACTGCGTCGTGAGTGGTTGGTAAGTCCGCTGGAACGAAAAGGTTCGCGCGAGAGATTCATTGTTGCAGGTACGAGCGACGTAAAAGTGCGCAGCCACCGAGAGATATACAACGTACAGGTGTAGCGGGCATTAACTGGTGCGCAGGTATTCAGACTATCCGGCCGTGACGCCGTCGGTAAATTTACTGTCCCCGAGAGGTTCTTATCTCGCGTTACTTTATTGCCGCTTATCGTCGCGGTCGATTTCGTTCCTCGAGCATCGTTCACCGCTCGTTCTCCTTTCCAAACCACCGTGCTTTCTTATATGGATCCTCTCCGATGGTTCCTGTCAACCACATCTTAGCACTTTGCCATACCTCGTGCCGTTTTATATTTTTTCAAGCCGTTGCCGTTCAGACATTCGGAGAAAAGATCTTAGGTTGCGTTTTTAGGAAAATTTGAGAACGTAAGAAACTGGAAAATCCGCTGATACGAGAATTACCGGAGTAACTCGTCGGGACGTATTCTCTCGTGAAATGTACGACGAACGAGCGATTGTTTTCCTCCTCGCGTACTTTCTACACGCTTCCCGTTCCAACGTCGTCGTTACGAGATTCGTACGGTAATGTTAATACCGCCGAGTAGTGGAACTAGGGAACGGTGGTGCTTAAGAGAAAACGGAACCTTTAATAACGCGATAATTACGGGCAACGACGACGAGAGGATATTTTACCCTCTTAGAGAAAAGTGGAAGGAATCGAAAGCATTAGAAGCACCGAGTATTTTTGTCCCGTCTTAATCTACTTCGGAGTTAACCCTTGCCCGTGATCGCCCATTAAGCCTCGCAACGATTAGATTGTTCGAAACCCAAGCGTCGAACGGAAGAAAGGAATGCATCTTCGGTGTTTCACGCTTCGATGAGAAGAGATACGTGTATTCCTACTAACAAACGTAAAAACATAGCAACAAAAGTACGTGAAATATCGAAATTGGAGCTCGTTATCCGGCTTGTCGCGTCTGATTCGACGGTTCGAGCGTTCCTACTAAGATCTTTGGTTCCATTTACGAATCGTCGGCTGACGTACGCTTTGGACAATGCTAATTTTAATTAGGACGCGACGATCTCGCATGCGATACAAAGCACGAACAAAACGCTATTCGTCTATTGAAAGTGCATCGAGTCTCTAGGAAAACTCCATTAGAAAAGTAAAGCTCGTCTTGGACGTATCGAAGGATGTTTCTACTCGTCGCGTTAAAGACCTTCCAGACAGTTTTCCGTGTAACGCTTTGCCTCGCTGTTCGAGCTTGCTGCTCGTTCGAGAAGATTTTTAACTCGACAGCCCGTGGCGAATGGGTTTCTGGCACTCGATACACCGTGACTAATCGAGGAAGGTGTCCAAGGAAGTTCTTGGGATAGGTCTCGACCGGTGACTCGCCGCGGCGTTTCGTGCCGCACAACGTTCCCTACTATGCGATTATATTCAAAACTCCTTTCGTTTTGGTTACGGTGGATCGTGCGGGATTCGATACGCCCATTTTCGTACGAGGCTCAGGATTAGCCCCTTAACGCTCGAGTCCGTGTCTCGCGCAGGTACGACCGAGCGATTGGAAATACGCATGCCGGTTTCATACGCTCTTAGCGGCGATTCGGTTTCGCCGATCCGATCGAGAAGAATGTAAACGTTAAAGCGGTTACAACGTGTCTCGAACACGGAGCTATCTATCTGGCTAGCGGACCAAATGGATCTCGGTGCCGCCGCCGGAGTCGATCCTCGACCTGTTTCGATCGGATCGGCCGAGTCATCGGCGATTCATCGATAATCGATGCCGACAGTGGGCCCATTTATTTCACCTCGTGACAATGACGCGATCGTTTCTTTCGATCTACTTCGAAGGACGTTGTAATCTTTTTTTCTTCTCGTATTTTCTCGTTGTTCCTACGACGCATCCCTGCGTCTCTTATTACCATACCTTTGGACAAGTTCGCCTATAAAGCCGATCTTACGAAACAAGCTCGCTTATGAAACAAAGGGACAGATCTGTCCGTCATCCGACGTAACATTGTCTACCAAACAAATCGGTAGACGCTGATCTTAAATCTAATCGTTCCAAACTCCATAGCTCGGCGCTGTGTACCTTCGAGCGATCTAAACCGTTCCAACGGAATCTCTTCGTTCCTAACCACCGTATCTTCGACTAATTTCGCGTTTAAACCCGACGCTTGTTGCGGTCGCGCGGTACAAATTCGCGCTGGTGCGCGAAACAAATTTGGGACAAGTCCGCGGAAACGTGGCACGGTATCGGAAGAAACGCGATAAAACGGGGCCGAACGAATTCGTATCGGCGACGAAACGGAGCGCAGGAGGAGGCGCGAGAGCCGCGATACGCTAAAGCCACGGGATTCGATAAACCTGGCCATAAATACGGGAATTAGATAGGAAGCGATAGAGTTTGCGCGCGTGCAAGGTACCTGCGAGCTATCCGCTAAATAACGCGGCTCGGTGGGAACAGGTCGGCCCACGTATCACACGCACGCACCGGACCACTTAGTAAGTCCTTAATCCTTATCTATGCGTATCGCACATATGCAATGCAAAGTGGACACGCATATTGACCGCGCGAGAGAGGGATCAGTCGACTTATCGGCGGAGATAAATGCGGCTTTGCGTGGAGGCCGCTGCTCGAAAAAGCACGTGCTTGCGACACAACGTTTCCTTCTCCGTTCCGTCTCTCTACCCTTACGCGCAACTCTTCCCTTCTCCCCAGTCCCGTTTAATTTCTCTCACCGAGATCGCACGCGTGGGCGTTCGCCATCGTCGTGTGCGATCGCTGGCTTACCGCCGTGATAAGCCAGACTTATCGCGTCCGGCCCGATCGAAGCGATTTTCGTGGCTCCGCTCGCTAACTTTCTTCCTAATTCTTGCAGCATCCAAGTTTCCCTTTCGCCCGTAATCTGTCCGTATTTCCACGCTAGCTTATTGCACGTAGATGTCGCCATTACCATCCGTATCGATTACGTTACGATAATAACCATCGTGTAACGTAATAATTTTTAGGCGAATTCTTGCGTTCACGAGTCTGGTTAAACAAACGCAGGGATACTCGTCGAGTAAATTCTAATTAAAAGGCCGCGTATCGTCGACGCAACGAAGAAACATCGTTCGAAGTACGGGGCAGAGTCCTTTTATCAACGCGATTCTGCTAACGCGAGATACTTGCGTGGCTCCGAGGTGTGAATATACAAGGTGGCAGTTTCGTTTGAAACGCCATCCAACGTCTCCTAGAAATAGCAGAGGACCGCCTATTTTAAGATACGGAGACGGCGAACAATCCGTTTTAAAATATGCGGTAAAGTACGCGCGTTAAGATATATAATATTTTCTAGGATTTACGCGTTTTCGCTTACGTTCGAAACGATGCTTCCGCCCAATATGCAAACTAGTAGGACACGTTCGCTTAAGAATTTCGCACTAACAACGCGGTGTCCGAGTCGCAATTAGTCGCAGCGCGTGAATATCCTACGGAGTGGCCGTACACCGATGTAAAATTAGCACCCTGTACCTCCATAAAGACACCGTGGTCGCGTGTTTGCGAACAACAGGCAAAAATCGGATTAATCATCGACGAGTGGATGTTCGAGAAACGCGTTGCGGGTCGTAAAATGGGAGGAGGAAAAAAAGACGGACGTATTTTATCGTGTATCGTGGTAACAGGAACTTTCCAGGCCTCCCTCGTTCTTTGCTGCATCCGCCATCAGCAGGTTAATTTAATTCGTATTCAATGCTAATGGAAGGTGAACTGCTCGTGATTCTTCGTACGTGTCAGCCTACCTACGCGATTCTCTTGCTCTCCTGTCTGTCAAGACGCTCTAGTCTTTGCAAGTTACGTCCACTTACGAGGGTGGAAAGAGTCGGCCTTTTTCATTTGCATACCTAAGTTCGAAACACTCGCACCGCAGAAGTTATTCGCATTATTTATCCGTGTTTTTTAAACGTCCGGCATCGACTCGCCGCGTACAAATTTTTTTACGTTAAACCTAATAATCTAATTCTAAAAGAAGCTTCTTCCGATAGTTTCAAAACCGAGTCTTGGCATATTTCTCTACGATATCGTTAACGTTAACGATAGGATTTGTTGTATGGAAAACGAAAGAAAAAGCGATCGGCACTGTAGCGGAATCCTTCGTCGACTGCGACTATTTGCAATGTTTCGATTTCTGACTAGCTCGTGGATTATTTCGTAAAATACGTAATTAAAGAAAAAAGAAGGGAAAGGGAAATAACTAAAACGATTGGACGTTTTCCTAAAGTTCGTTCGACAAAGTGGATGTTCCTCGACAGGGTCGGGTTATTTATGCCAACGACCGATCTCGTCGAGGTAGAGCCGCGGAATGAGAGAAACTTGTCGAACGTCCGCGTTACGATCTTCGACAAATTTTGACCACGAGCAGCCGAGTTATTACCGGGCAAGAACGGTTCGTAACGTGTCCACGGAAGGGACCGAGCATTTCCAGTCCGCCCGGTGCTAATTAAAAGGATCCAACGGCCACCTCGAGCCCACCTCAGATAAGATCGGCGTTGACGCGCCGGAAAGGAAAGCTCGTCCGAAAAGGTTTCGTTCGCTTTCTCGCCACCAGGTGAGATATTTTGCACCGACTGCCAAACCGTTTCCACGATTCTTCCTTCGGCTTGTCGCCATCTCGAATAGTTCCGTTGCTTGTGGCGTGAAAAGGCCGATCGTTCGAAAGCGTTTCCTCGCACGAAGAAGCGTAGGCTTCGACGATCAATTACGCGCATTAGCGGGATACGTTTCGTCTCGTGATTTCCTCAGTTCGTCGATGTCTCTGGCATCGTAGCGTCGCCAGTCCATCGGAGGACACTCGTTGCCAGCGTTACATCGTTTCTTCTACCGATCGACGTAAAAACACCGTTCCTTGGAAAAAAAATATTTGTCTTGCTCGAAATTCCAAAACGTACGTGCGTCTGAAAATCGCGTCGTCTTTGTAAATTTAGTCGTCCAAATAGCTGACAGGAAACTAGCGCAAGAAAATTAGGAATCGGCCATGGAGAGGACGAATTCGTAAAATGCACGTCGGACGTCGACTTGAAATGGCCAGCGAAATAATTCAATGATTTTCTACAAAGTCCCCTCTAAACGATTTCTCAGAAAGGAATATCTTTATCTTTCCTTTCGTCCGAGATTAAAATTCAAACCTGTCGCAGAAAACAGACGCAGTGAAAGCAATAAAACACATCGGCGTAGTATGCACGAGCAGCGTAGGACCAAAAGTCGAAGGAGGTGGAAAGCCGGGTGAACAGGTGAAGCTGACGTTCCACGAAGAAACTGTGGACCCGGTACATAACTGGTCCCAGAGAAAGGAAGCGGTTCGCATAAATTCGCGATATTATCTCGGTATCGCGGGGGGGTTATCCTTCATGCCGCATGGAACGCGGGCCACGGATTCCCACGCACGTAGACCTCGTCCAATTTCGAAATTTCGGGGTCGACCAGGTTAAATGTTAACACGGGAATTATGCTAATTTTTCGGCAGCGGCCGGTCATCGGGACATTCGTCATCCGCCGCAGGCCGCGGTTCTCTGCTCGCTTTCTGCGGCCGGCCACGATTATGCGAACGTACGAAGGTGGTCCACGCCGAACACCGACGTATTTGAAAGTCTGATTCTACTTTTTCTTCGTTTTTTCCCTTCCTCTCCGCCCCCTCCCCCGTTCCCTCGCCGATCTTTTCCTCTCGTCGCAGCTTTTTGTTCGCGAATCTCGTAGCACGATCCTCGCTGATCTTTCGGATTTCGTCCGATATACGCAATACCGCCACGGTCGACTCTCCCACCGCAGGATCGATAGAAAGAGAAAAATATCCGGATAATGGAACTCTTAGTCCGCCCTTACCCTACCAATCGATCTCGTTCGTACAACGTTTCATTCGGTTAAACAGAGATAACAAAATTATCTGTTTGCTCCGATACTTCGAGGTCCCGCGTTTTATCGACCATCGAATTGCACGATCTCTTCTTTTTTCGTAAGAAAAGAGATCAGCGCGCAACGCGATAGAATATTTCTATACGTCGACGCGTGTCTCTTGCGAAGATGCGCAGCTGATTAGCTGGTTTTTATCGCGGTTCGATCCGTATAACGGTTACGATTGATCGCATTGGTTCGGTATGTTATCAAGGAACATTCGGATTGGTAATTTTAGTTTCTAATCAACAGGCAATAGATAACACCGCTCGCTGATAGTATACAAATAATGGAGGAAATCAATTTCCTGCTGCAAACGAGCGACTTGTATACGTAATTCCTTTTACTTTGTAACTATACAGCGAACTACGCGTATGTTAATGATTCTTCGAAAGTTGTCAAATACGTGTAATTATATAGATATCTTCTTCAAACGAAAGAAAATGCGGGCCGACAAATTTTATGATAATCCACTTTCTAGCGTCAAATACTGTATGTACTATGTGTAAAAGTATACGGTTGATTAAGCGATATCGTCATAATTGTCGAATAAAATACGCACGGAATCGAAATTTACGACCGACCCTAGCATCGCTGAGACGCGTTACGTAATACGTTTCACGATTAGTCACTAGAAAAATATAGACTTCTCGGCGCGTCTCGAGTCGTCGAAAAATCAACGGAATCGAGTATAAATCACATTGCGCGACTAGCTGGCGTAAAACGCAGAAAAATTCCCATTAATTCGTAAGAACCTACTCCGCCAGTTGCATAATTAGATGCAGCGAATAAACGACATAATCTGCTGTTGTTGCGCACCCTTGCCATCCGATAGGACGTCGATCGTCGCGCAACATGGAGGCGAGGATTTAGTAAAGCGACTTTTTTGATTATTAACGCGAATCGTGGGGCCCGCCCACGCGTCTCCTAAATCCGATCGCTAATCACAGGGGAAAGGTGAATCGGAGGCTGGAATAGAGAAATCTACAAAAGACGTACAACACTCCTACTCGCTTAGCGCGCGAGATGTCGCGAGCGTTCGCCGGAAATTCATAACTTAGCATCAACCGGGCGAAAGAGGGTTAATCGGCAAAAATATGAGACGAGCTTTGTCACGGTTGGCCCGGCCAACGCGACGCGCCATAGCTGAAATATAATTTCGTGGATTAGCACGAGGAACGGGTTTGGAAATTTACGTCGGAAATCGCGCGGCCACAATAACGTCCGACACGCCCCCGGATCACGCTTCGGCCGATCTGTAAATTACGATACTTCGGAAAGTTGCTTTGGTCGTATTTAGAACATCTTCTTGCATCGCAGTCGTGTATTTCCATTAGTAATTAATAAATCGTGCATCTTTGCGCAGTTTTACGGCAAATTTCTCATCTTATACGCGATTCGTCGAATTTCTATCGGACGGCGAGTATAGACTTTTGAGAATTCTTTTTTGCCAAGTTCCTTTGACTTTGCAGGATTTATCGGCACATATACGATACAAATATAATACGAATTTTCCGTGTTTTTCTCGTTTCACTGGAATACATTTGTATCGTTTCTCTCACCGAACTCTGTGATCGTTCAAATTGTTGCCAGCTAGTGTATTTACGCTCAACTGGCTTTTATAAGCTCGCAAAGATCTGACCGGGAAAAGTAGGGTATTCGCGCGAGGCTCGTGAATCACCGCCAATGTTCTGCGAGACCCTCTACAAAGATCCCGTGTCCCAGAGCGGCCGTTTTGCAGATCGAAGGAATTTTGCGATCTAAACGTTGAAGATGTACGAAGACACCGACAACGGTAACTGGTAACGACAAGAAATATCGGTTTAAAATATCGAAGCGAAATTGGATTTTCAACGTACCGGCGTCGAATGACAAAGTTTCGAAAGCGAGTGCGAAAGGATAAAAGACGAAACGTTGTCAAAATACTCTTTTGAAAGAAGTACTCTCCGAATCGAAGAAAGAACGAATTACGAACGAAGAAGGAATAAAAATTTCAGCAACGGAGGAGAGAACGAGAGAAAAGTGGCGCAGAGAGGCGAAAGAAAGAGAACCGAAGGGACCTTGGAGCGTTGAAAAGGCTGTGCAAAGTGCGTGCTCCCCTCCCGGATGGGCGTTTCTTTATATCGGTCATAGGTGGGGGTGGGTGGGTGGATGGGTGGCATCGGGAGGAGGGAAGGGTACCGATTCAATTTATGCTCCGACAATGTGGCTTTGTCTCGCCAAATTATCATACATGAACCGACGTGCATAATCCTTGGTTGGCTTGCCGCGCATTATCATATCATAGACGCGCGTTTAAGTACCGGTTGCCTGGCTTCGCCCCCCTGGTATTAACGCGAGAGGCGCCTGTGCTTACGTGGTCAGGAAAAGACCATCGTCTTCGCGGGATCGTTTCGTCGATTAAACGCTTCGATGGAACGATTTCGCGGTCTGTCTGGCTCGGTGTCTGCCCGCCAGCCCAGCCAGTCAGCCAGCCAGCCAGCCAGCCATCCCGATGACGAGACGATCGAGAATATCGTTTCTACCTTGCCTCGATTCGCCACGAGGTAACCGTGAGACGCTTGTTCGCCAGCTTCGTTCACGGTTCGTTTGGATGTTAGCCGGAGAGTTAGGCTGATTTATGTCGCTGCTTGAATTATGTCGGTGAACCGATTCGAGTCGGGTCGGGATAAGGGACGAGGTTCCTTGGCTTTTCCGTTAATACCTCGCTGCTGCGGTATGAGATTATACGTGGACGGAGTAAGCATATCGTCGGCGATATTTCATGGTCGTTTTTTTTTTTTTTTTTTTTTTTTTTTTTTTTTTTTTTTTTTTTTTTTTGGAAATTTTAATAGTTTCATCGGGTAACATTTTTTAACGTCGTAAACGGTGATTTTTAATGGTTTGACAGATATTGAATCGCATATCGTAGATAGCGAGTTTTCATAGTTTTACAATATCACGTTACATCTATGGTAGCAGCTCGGTGTAATACATAAAAGGGGACGGGTTTTTACGTCGAGGCGATCTTTAGACGCAAATCGTAATTCGTGCGTGACATTCTCAGCAGCGGATAATTAGTAACAGTAATTCCAATTCAGACGGTGTTGTCGAGCTGTAGCTACGAAAACTTGTAAAATAAAAGTTTCTCCGACGATGTTGGAACAAATGCGCGAATACACGAATACGTATAATGTCATCACTCTGTACGTAAATATGCACGGTATGTAAATATCATCACCGTGATCGGAATTATCTGCGACATATATCGTTACTTGCCAGGACGTGTTAAGTTTTACGTCTTACCGATAACGCGAAAGGAAGCAAAGCTTCGTGAAATATGTGACACACGAACAGCATCGGTTTAGATGCACGTTGCACCGCGGCTTCGGATTAGTACCCACGAGGTATTACCGGTCTGGTCACGCTCGAGAATAATGTTTCATGCCAGTGGTACCGATTCAGGATAGCACGATGATTGTGCTAACACGCGCATGCAGATTTATAGCGTCTCTAATCGTCTACAAAAGCTGCAACAAGATAAATAGTCATTACGCTGTTACTTTTGCCCCTTGTCCCTATACGATCGATAAACTTCGATCGCCATTGATTTCGGTAGAAATTATCGCGTTTATCATCGAAGAATATCGAGGAAAACGCAGGCAAATTGAATATCGAACGAGTACTTGGATATTTCTTGTATGGATGAAAGACGAGAGAGAAGGAAAGAGCCTCTGGCTAAACTACTAGACGTCTTTCGCGCGATTAAGGAAGAAGATAATATTCGTTGGATAATCGATTCGTAGGAAATGGAAAGAAACTTTTAACGTATTTCTTCGCTCGATCGAAAGGCAAATTCAAAGGTACGACGAAACGCGTTTTACGTTTTCTACGGCCACTGTCTTTTTCCATAGTTGGCGAATCTTAATCCTGACACGCATACCGATGACATTTGGCAACAGAGGTAACGTTTTCCAACCTGCCACATATGCGCGTTACACTGTAAATTCAAATATATCCATACCAGCATGTAAAAGACGCGAGTAAACTGTTATTTATTTTAGAAATCTTTAGGAACATCTCGGTTAGTCGGACCCGGCTACCAAGCAAAATAGCGTTTCTCCAAAATGTCGAAATACCTGACGACTAGTTTCGCCCTACGGGTATGCACACACCTTCCTCGCTGTACTCTACTCGAAGGAGAAACAGAAAAGACGACGCGCGATGCATCGTACGAGAGATCATTTATCATTTCAAACGTTGCCACATATCGTTGGAACGCAGAGAACATAACGTTAACAAGTTGCACTTTGATGTTTCGTTACGTTCCTCGCACGCGATCGAGTATACGCCGTCGCAACGCGTTAATATCTCGTCGCCGCTCAAAGAAACCACGGACACGGTTTGAGAGTAAATTTCTATTAAAGAACAGCACCGCGGTCAAGATAATTACGAGCATGGACGGCGTGCAAACAAGGTAACTTACAAGCCTGTCGGTCGATCTCGATCGATCGATCACGATCCCATCGTGAAACGCTATAGCGATCGCGCGCGTTCCTTCGACGCTACGTTAGGACCAACCCGATTAATCGTCCAGGGGGATAACAATCGTCGCGTTCAATTTTATTCGAAAGAACGTTTGCACGCGTACTCTGAGGATACGCGTCCATAAAATTTCATCGGTACGTACTTTCGCCTTGCTAATTCCTTCCTCGCCGTACGATTCGCTCAAAGTGCAAATAATTTCCACGTAGCGAGAGCCAACGCGCCTAGACGACTCTCGCTAAAGGGGTTAATTTTTCCATCGTAAACAATCACTTTGCGGCAAAAGCAATAAAAACACCTTGCGCCACAGCCGGAGAGTTAATCGCGCAACGTGATTACTGTAGCTCGAGGGGCCTCGAGACCGACGAGATGACTCTTCCAGCGACCGCTCATTTCGCGTCCAGACTCTCATCGCGCATAATTACTCGCTTTTATCGCACAAGGAATTTCTCCTCTACGAATCGTCCGAAAAATGTCTCCTTTTCACCGACAGAGTGCAACGGCTATAACTTTTTCCTTTTCCTTTTATTAATTATTGCACGACCATACAACGCGAAACAACGAAGCTAACGATACTCGGTTTCGGCAAGCGGTTGATCGTTTGATCGTTTAGGCGTGGAGAGAACGCGTGGACGTTACAGTGGACTTCGAAGACTAGGAACTAGTGAGACATCGTTGGGAGATGCTTCTTTTCGTACCACATATTCCAATTCTATCGGAGAAATATCGCTGTTTCTATATTTCGTTCTATCTTTTCCCTTCGTCAAAGGACGATCCTTGTCTCTTTCGTCCGGCAACGAGGAAACTCGAACTAAGCTGCGGAATAAAAAAAAAAGCAAAAGGGAAAAAAGGAAAAAGAAAGAGAAATACAAAAAGGGAAAAATATGCGCGCATCCCACACCTATAGCTGGATGGATACCTATACCCATGCCATTCCTCGTGGAATTAATCGCAGAAAACGTAATCAGCCTGAATCGTGGAGGTGGCGCACGGATGAAACGCGCGAGACGTCACGAAATCGAGGGTCGAATTTGCATATTTCCGTGCTGGTTCCGCGTCGGATCGCGTGCTACGCGAGGCGGTGCGTCAACAGAGAGGAGATTTCTCAATCGAAGCGGGGCGTATCGCGCGAGGACGACGAGAGGCTTGAAAATCCGACGCATTGACAGGATAATTACACGCACGTAGGCTGGCCGGTTGTCTGTTCCATCCCGTTCGTTGCGTTCATTCGTCTGTCAGCCGTGGAGAACGAAAAACATGGAGGGAATAAGGTGAGAAGAGAAGAAGACGGGAGAAAAAGGAAGAGAAAGAGGTTAGAGAATACGGCGAAATAAAGACGGCAAAAGAACGAACGAGAGAAAGGCGGAGAGAAAAGGAGAGACGCGCTTGGTAGCTCGGACGACCGAGTCGAGCTACCGGTGGATCAGCCAGCGGCCACCCACGATGTTGATCATCGCCGAAGATCCACCGAACCTCGCGCCGACGTTCGCCAGTATTTTCATTTGCATAATGGAAATTGCGCGGCTCGCCGCCACCAAACGCAACGTTTCCGCGGGACCCGATAATTTAAAGGATATTCCCAAGGTGGTTCCGTCCGATGAGTTTATCTTCGACGCGTCGTTCGCGATGGATCGCGGATGAGTCGAGATGCCACGGAGTAGGCGTACGCCGGTTTTCGGCTAGAAAAAGTGCAAGCAACGTCGACATATTGCAACCTTGTTACTCCTTCCGCTTCCATAAAATTCCCAAAAACTTATTTACCCTGCGCAGTTCCACCTCCTCTCTCGATCGAGTATTCGCATAACATAGAACGACTTCGAATCCACGACTTCCTCGAACTTGTCAGAAGCGAGTCGTTTAACGAACATCGACGGGATTAACAGACAGTTTACAGTCTATCGCGTTAGGCGTGCTGGTTTTTACAAATTTAATCGGTATGAATCAACGTTACGTTCAAGGTATAATAACTTAGCTTTATCATCGGAGGTTGGAGCACGTGGATAATACCGGAGGGGGAAAAGAACTTAATGCGAATTTATCGCGACTGATCTGACTATTAACTCGGAACATTATGGGACGTAAGTGGCTGCGCCGTATGGGAACTGTGTAGCTCGTTGTTGGCATATGTTGCGGCCAAGAAAAGGGGAAATGAGCGTGCAGTTGCGGCTTAACACGCTCCACAGAATGTAATATCTACTTTTTCGCACGCAGTCTATTTATTATCGTATAAAATACTTTAACGTAGTAAGATTTCCGATCATCGATATCGCTGCCTTAAGCAAGTCTGTGGCGTTCGACGAGGCTTAATGGGCAGGCAGGAACGTGTAATTGATACTAACATACAAGAATGCGCTTACTAAGCTTCCAAGAAGCCGCTTAGAACCCTAATTCGTTTACCCTTTTATTTGCTCGCTCGTTGCGTTCCAGTAGATTGAGCCCTTAACGCACAAATTTTTAGAAACATCGATTCGATACAAAAGTTATTCGCTACGCCGGAACCGATAGGATAATTCGTTCTTTCCGCAGTTTCGGAGAATCGGTTCTTTCGACGTAGATAACTCTCGCGCGTACGTAGTTTCCGCGATAATAAATCTCGATTTACTTCCAATCGATTCGTTCGGTTGGGCTTGCAAATAATCGCGTTGCGAATTACATACATTTACTCTGTGCTTTTTGTACGTGCACTCGCTGCTTTCTATCCGAAGGAGGACCGTACCAAACGCGGCAATCATCGACGTTCGTCGTAACGAGACCACAGGAGCGGGTGTCCGGCTTAAAAAATCGTGCGGACACGCGTTTCCACGCGTCCCGCGAGCTTTCACTTTCTCCGGGTGATCTTTCAGCCTGCCCACGCGTGCTCGTCCGAGAACGATAAAGGACAGTCACGAATCCGCCGGCCAATTCGAATCGGCATAATTTAACCGCGTAAAATGTCTGCACGGCGATCGGAGCGCTTTGATTTAAGCGGTTCGTTAAAATCGCGCCTTTCCTCGTGCTCTGCGTAATAGCTGGACGCGGCACACCGAGCTCGTAAAGCAAAGCGTTAATTAGCGTTTGTCTTTCTCCGGACCAACCAAAGGATGATCGAACGTCTCTAATTTCTCTTCGATGCGAAATATTCGTCTTTCTATTTGCACGCTTTTTCTCGCGCCAGTAAAAAATACGTTACATTTCCTCGTTGTATTTCCGTTGTTACACCAAAGAATAACGGTGGCTTACTGTCTTGTATTAAAGACTAGCGGCCCGTGATATACGATAAATTTGATTATCCCGTACAAAGTGCAAAGTTCAATGTAAATACGTGGAAGCTTACCTGCCTCGAATAACCTTACTACGCTTGCAGTCGTGGAAAATTGTAAATTAACTTTACCGACCAACTTTACGACCTCGCTGTATCGTTTCCACCTACCGTACACGAGTGCACCTATAAGAAGGCTCGTGCTACCGTGTTTTATGCGCCGTGCCACATATTACGTCGCTGCCGCATTCGTCATCCAGCCAATTTTAATAAATAATCGCCATATTATCGCCGAGTTTCGTGGAACTCGCGAGGATAAATCTGACTCTACGTAAAAGCGGCGGTGTACACGTTCAGGGTACACGGGCTGCTTAAGACATCGACGGTGTTCCTGTCAGACCATAATAATAGCCGGCAATCCGTTAATCCGTCAGGTAGTTGGTTGTCGTGAGTCTCGTTCGAGACGAAGCAAGATTTGCTCGGTAGGGTTCAAAATGGGTTCGGTTCGAGTTCGCGCGGTTTCAGGCAACCTTCCACGCTTCTTATTTGAAATGAAAATAGCAAAAAAAATTTCTTTGAAAATAAAGCTGTTTGCAAATAAATTCTAAGACGTTTGCAGTAACTTATTTGTTAAACGTTTGATCGTATCGACGTGAAATATTCGCCGTAGAAAGAAATGGGTACCGAAACGTTTCGTATCGATTCGCAGCCATGCGTGTAAATCCTCCCAGCAGCGACGCAACGATACGAATGATTGCAAGAGGTCGGCACCCTTCTCCGACAGACCTGGAATTCCGAAAGCTGGATCTCACGAAGCCATGGTGGAAGAAGATGAACGGTGGACGGTAGATCAAACCTAACCCGATCCTCGGAAGATGGTCGATCAGAAAGTTGTGGAAACCGGGGCTTCTCGGTGAGGTGGACAGGCAAACACGTGTACCACGGTGGTGGCCGTGTCCGGGTGGCGCGAAGCGTGAGAAGAGCGACCGCGTGCAACACGGAACTATTCGTGGCGCGTTATAAATTCGGCGAGGACTACGGAGGCTGGTCGATCCGGGTCCGCGTGTCCACGCGGTAGACCACAGCCTGCGGAACAGGGTCCCGTGTAGCCACGTCGGCGAACATCGACGACTCCACGCCCTATAAATACGCATAAATATTCCCATAAATCCCGTGTACCGTCGCGTTACACGCGTTCACGAGACAAGGTCCCAAGAAGATCGCGGCCTCGTTCTGCTGCGAACAGGCTGGAATCAAAGGAAACGAAAAAGGGAGGGCGAGAAGGCAGGGGAAGCGAGAAGAAGAGAGAGGAGGAGGAGAATCGTGTGCAGAGCACGCCGCGTTCAGTGTGTATATCATATATGGAATAAATTACGCTTAACGTACGTACTCGCCGGCCCAGCCGGTCGGATTTATACACTCGCCCGACTTTCTGTGTATTCCCGATGTAATCGAGCGTTTAGCGCGCGATTCATGGCTCTCATTGATCGCCGCTCCAACCACAACATGTACGAAATTTGCATTTTTATAGGGCACGTAGAGTCGTGCGCCAGAAACTTTCGCTGTATGGATTTTTCGCTTTATAGCCCGAACGTTGTTTTCAAAAACGTTTCCATCAACGTCGTCGGAATTTTTGTTTGTTGCGCCGTTTTCTTTCGGTTGCCGCGCTCTTATACTTGACATCGATCGACGTTTTCCTCCATATCGCTTTCGCAATATAAAGCGAGAAATCTATCCAACTGGAAACTTTTCTGTTTCCTTGATGTTTGTTCGCGTTTGATCATTTCACGCTCGATGCCGCGTATCCGTAACGTCGTATTTCAACAAATTATTGGCCAGACAAGCGGGTCCGTTCCATACGCCATAAAAATCTATCGTTCACCCTCGTCCGATAAAATCTTCTCCTTCGTCTGGGTCAAATCTTCGATTCGCTTTTTGCCACGTAAAATACGACACAAAAGGATCGAACAAATAACGGCGCGCGATTAATTTACGATTAATCATTCTGCCGTGGAATGCAGCGCGGCGACGATTATTAATTCGTGCAACGTTCCACGAGACCAAGACGCAGAAGGACGGACGGTCCTGTCCGTTCCGTAGAAATGACTCATGTGAATAACTCGGTGAGCCTTGATAGCGATCAGCTCGTTAAAGTCCTGTAGCAGAGGCCGAAAATACGGTTTTACCGGACAATGCGAGCCGTGCACCGGGAAAACGTGCGAGCTGAGCAGCACCCAAGAGCGAGAGAATGAGAACGAACCGGTCAGAGGTGGACAAATAGAAGAAACCGCTGCTAGGCCGCGTAGGAGAGGTCAACGGTACGATGTATCGGACCCTGTGATCGAAAAACATAATTGCGCGTCTCGCGGTTGGTTTCTTCGAAACTAATGGATTCGTCGAGAGCAACGTATGGAATTTTTTCCACCTCTGCCACGTAGGTAGAATCGCGCGTTGACTCTGATCCATATGATTCGCTATATGACTCTACGGTCGGATCATCCGTATATATTCTACTCGGATGGCTATGACGTTATTCCGAGAATATAATTCTACTTGAAGAGACGTAGTAGATTACGTTGTAAATTGTTGCCTCTTGAATATCGTTAGATTATTATACCTGCTGAATACGCACGTTGTAGAATATATATCCGAAATAATACGATATGATATAATAGGAAGATGCGACGTTTACGATAATGGGCTAATCCCATCGCTGACTGGCGCAGACTCGATAGCTCCATCTTTGCTTTCCACCTCCCAAGCAGGCCGAACTCCGCTCGAAAAAACGAGAGAGCTTGCGTTGCTCGAAAAGTAACGCCTCGTCGCGGATCCGCTTCGGTCAGCTAAGGTTGTTTCGGCGCGTAACGATGAAATTATCGGGCCCGTAAATCATCGGTCGCGCCTCCCAGCTCGCGACACGCGTTTTATCCAGCAATTTCACGCCACTAGCAGCGGTGTCATTAAGTGTAATTAAACGCTACCATTCAGGGGCTTTTGATATCGAGAGTGAGAGAGAGAGAGAGAGAGAGGGGGAGAGAGAGAGGGGGAGAGAGAGAGAGAAATCCAGGAGAGAAACGAAACGCCGGAGAAGCAGAGATGCTCGTCGGCTGAAAGGATCCTCGTGGGCGAACTTTCAATATTTTTCACAGCTCGCTATCGTCGCCGACTCGCCAGCCAGATAGTACAGGTGTCACTAATTACTCTGATAAGACCAGCGCAGACCGCCTATCGGCCGCCTATCGTCTGCGAAATTAAGTGGTCGATATTTTTCTTTGGTAGCCCTCGATAGATTCTGCGCGAACAGAGGGCACGGCGCGAAACAGGATGTTAAGAGGCTGTTTTATCTACCGTGCAAGTTTATTCCTCCACGGCTTAGAGGAGCAGATTACGCGTCACTTCGAACACTGGCGTTCGCTTGATAGTGTCAGAGTTATGATTTTCGTGTTCAAGTAGATGGGAAGTAGTAGCCGCCACTTTATGGCAGGCTGTTTTGGTGTGGGTTACGCGAGTCGATGATTTCGAAGCGTCGTACAAGGCACAGCATTGGCGATAAAACGAAAGTAATAATTACGGATTTGTATGGAGGAAAAAACGGAAAAAAATGACGATCTACGTCGAAAGCGGCAGATGGATGGCTAATAGAACAAGCGATCGGTATTCTAGAAGCATAGTTTATAGATTACGAATCTTCCGAGCGCTATTCGTTCGTAAAAATGTACAAATATCTTTGCGCGATAGAAACGTCGATTCGCTAATAACATTGCTGTCCGACAACGACAACGTTATTTCGAATTCTTCGAATGTTTCGAACGAACGAATTCTTGACGCACGATACGCGTGTATGTAAGCCGTCCATTTGCCAAGCCGGTTATAACGAAACAAGAAACGAAGGAAATTCATTCGATGCTAAAGTTTCGCAAATTTCAAAAAGTGGAGTTGGCCGCTTTGGCCTACGGACGTCTCGTGTAACGATCGCGCGGACGCAAGAGGACAATAACAACGAGCTGAAATAAATTTGCCATTGAGGAAGACGTGTTCCCGATAGATAATTCCCTGCATAGATCCTTCGGAACACCTGGGAATCGACCTCATTCGCAGTAACCACGGGTTCGCTAGGATACGAAGGAAAAAATATTCGATCGGCTAGAAATAGAGGCAGGCTCGTTAATTATCCGACCGGAGGTGTGTACATATCGAGCCACAAATTAACATTATTTTATGGATGACAGGGAAATGGAAGAAGCGTTCTTTCTACGAACGAAAGAGCTCGTTAAGCCAGGTATCTTTAGGATCTGATCTTCGGCCAGGTAATACCGAAAATATCTTTGTAGAAAGGTCCTGACAAGCGGAGAGGTGGCGAAAATTTCAACCCTGGCGCCTGAAGATTTATCGAACGGCTTCCCTCATTCACCTGCTCCTCTGTGTGCGTTCGTTCGTGCGACAGACAGATACACGGTGAGAACGCCGGAAAACAGAAACCTTGAACGGGACGAGTAGCGGATGAGAAGTAACACGATCCAAGAGGATCTCTTCGGGAAAGTGTGGCAAGCGCGACGCAACCGTCACCGTTCGATTATTCGTGCCGACAAATTTTTACCTTTTCGTTCGTTCTGCTCGCGAATATGCGCGATAGTTTTTCCTAGACTTTTTCAACTTCAATTAGGAAATTGTACAATCGCGGACGATTGCAGCGAAATTTAATTTAGAAACATGTTTCGCGTATTAGGATTGCGATAAGTAGATTTCGGTGGATTATATATAGTATCTATTAAAATTATTTATAAACTACGAATTACATACGCGAAATAAATTATTACGTAGATACTGGTAAGTCACGGTTACAGTGTAAGCTCGTTTCGGTTGGTTCAAAACTTTCGATAGCTGACGTAATTACGGAAACGTTGAAGATAAAAGCCGAAGAAATAAAAAATATAAAGAACAATCGTCTGTGTAAAACGTAATGCCTACAAAATTGACATAAAGTTAATTAGATTTGGCGGCCGACTAGAGAGTCGCGCTTCGTCCACGGTCGCCCGACCATCCAATAGAATCTGTCGTAATGGACGGTGATAATTATAATGAGAGCGAAGATTATAGTGATTATGTAGACGCGCGAGCATTCTTCAACGGGGATAGTAATTGGGATAAGCAGACTGCTCGTCGGAGATCAGAGCCGCTTGAATACGTTAAGGCGACTTTTGTCTCCGTCCATCGCACCGATGGTTCGCCATCAGCTGACGTCCTTTCCTTCCGAAGAAAAAATTACGCCATTCTTTTTCCTTTTAACGCATAATAAATTCATTCGACGTTCAAACTGGTTCCATTCTGAAGCGTGCGCATAATCTTCCGCGAATATTTAGAGACGCGTTTAAGTAGTTGAAAATTTAAATTATATATTTCGTTTAAATTACGCCCTTGAAAATTTGAAGCTTCGCACCACTTTGTCTCTAGGTATTTTCAGCTTTCGACTATTTTATTTCTTAATATTTCAAGCTTTGGATCATTTTGTTTCCTGTTCTTTGAAACTTCGAATTATCTTCTTTTTAGTTTGTTACGAATCTCCGGTCTATCTTTGGTATTTCACTTTCGTTGAAAATTTTATCGATGCACGACTCAATGGCTGCTTTCGTATTTCCGTGGCGATAAGTTAATAAAATCGTACGATCTCGTTAAAATTGATTTTCATCGTAATCGTAGCGAACGTTCCTTTATTTTTCTAACGTTTTAAATATTTAAGAAGCAAATACGTCGAACGTATCGCTCGAAGTTTACTCAACGGTATTTTATGCTTTAAAAATATTTAATGCCTCCGATATACCACTTTGCACATTCGATTACCCAAGATAGGCTATAAATTTAATTTTATAGTTATCGATGATCGAGCAGTTTCTCAGATAAATATAATTTACCTCTTGGGATAGACAACCAAGACGCGTTAAACATATACGTATAGTAACGATAACTTTACCGTATTTGTATTTCCATTCTGTCGAATTTTAACATTCTCGTATACAACGTTGCACCGTCGATTCCAAAAAGACGTTGCAAACTTGTCGCAAAAACGTTTCAAATCCCAGCCTCGTAAAATGATGTTTAACAACGCTTGCGAACCGTATCAGGATTTTTCTCCTTTTATCCATCATCGATAATGATATTTGATTCGGCCTTGTTTCCAAATATTTGTAAAAATCGACACGCTGGTTGCAATTAATTTCGCGAACGAAGCGTCCTCTTTGGACGGTTTTCACGATAAATCGTCGTCAGAAGCCATCGATTAAATTATCAGCTTGCTTGTTTTTGCTTCGCTTTTGTTTTCATCCGCGTTTCATTTTTCTCGGTTAATTGTTATTTCAACGAAACCGCTGATTTTCAACGACGATACAGCTTCGCGTTGGATTCTTTCTTCTACATTGTATATACACAGTACCGTGCAGCAGCTTTTTCAACCTTTATCCTCCGTATTTTCTTCTCTTTTCGTAGTAATTTCAGGCGAAGGGTACAATCTGTGCGTACCTCGTTCTCGCTAAGAATCGGTTCGCGATCGTCGTTTAATTATACACGCTCGTCTTCCGTCTATCGCCGTTAGCAATCACGGTTAAACGGTTTTTACGCGGCGTATATTTGCTTCTCTTTTAAGCTTGATCGCGAAATTACACCGTTTCCTAACCCATCTTATAAATAACACCATTTACTTTTCAATCTCATTAAGACCTCTTGGTTCGCGCGCATCGCCCCCTGCTACTTATATATTATTATTTCAATATCATTTAGCGCAAATAACCATCTTTTGCGTTCTGCGCATTAATCTTCCATCGAAGCGTTTAAGTATCGTTTTTCCCCATTTTTTATGGCTATAACTTTTTTCTCCTTCGGTTAGGGTTTACAAGATTCGAGCGATTTCTCACAGAAGCGGGGCATTCTTCGATGTTCCACTTAGACGTCGTCGAGTAACTCAACGCCTCGATCGAGAAACAAAAGTTCAAATCTACTAAACTTGGGTCTGCCGAGTAAATTTGCGCTTCCACTCGCGTCTAAGATACGATTCACCGCCCAGCAGCAGCTCAAGCTTCTTCTTAAACTCACTCGTCCACGCTTGAAATTGTTACGCTCGATCCGCCGATATCTCGATACCTCGATCGAAAACGAAATCACGAATCTAACTAAAATTAAGCCTCCTGTATAAATCTTTAGTCGCAATTCTATCTGAGAAACGATCCACTTAACGGCTTAAACTCACTCTTAAATCCGATCGTCCATCTTGCACGCTTGAAATTATTATCCGCGTATCTCGTCATTCCGATCGAGAACAAAAATACGACAATCCTTCTTCAAGCACATCCGCTAAAAAAAAAAAAACCTATTTATTACCACCTGACACGTCGATTCAAACTGGCTCTGGTATCTCTACCATCGCATCTTTTCGATCGCTGACTCTATCGACCAGCGACGTTCGTCTTCTCCTATACAGCCGATACATCTGTCCTCTAAGCTTCTGAACGTAATGTAACTCGCGAATCGGTTTCGAGTTCGACGCGCATTCGCCTTGTTAAAATCGGTACACGCGTGGATCGGTTAATAAAGACATAGATCGTGATCGTTGGCGAATCGAAGTGTGTCGTTCGGTGACGATCGACGCGGTCAGATACGAGATCGTAAATTGCTACAAGTTCTTCTTGTCCGCGCTTCTAACAGCTGCCGATCGGACGCGATGATCCGCGTTTAATCGCTGTCCCGTCGATACGCTTTTGAACCGCCGAGTCTCTCGCCAGGGTTAACTGCGATTCTAAAGAGTCGCTTGCCTTGAAATCACGAAGAATCCAAGTGCGCTTCCGATGCGCAATATTCTAGCGATGTTCGTCGTGGTTTAACGTATTTATTAATTTTGCGTATTACTTTTTGCCGTAATACGATAATCGCGTTTATCGCGTGTAATGAAAGTTATTTACCGTTCGAGACACGTTATTAAATATCCGCTATCCTTCAATTAAGTTCTTATTGAGATTCTTAGTTGAAATTTACCTCTCACCTAACTATAACCCAACGTAACTTTCTCAGTTTTAAATTTACGCGTTAAACAAAATCGTACGGTAATCGATTCACGCTTAATTACCGTAGACTGTAAACAGAAGATCTCACGGACCGCTAACGTTTGTCGCGTTATTATGCACACGCAAGTGAGGAATAAAGATCAAATTCGATCGTTTTGCTTTATACCGTAACAATCAACGGATCTAACCTTGATCAATATGTTGTTACGTTCTATTTTAACACGAGTTTTAATCTTTGGCGCGAGTCGTTTCTTCGACGACTCCTTTCGCCGTATTTTTTTTTTTTTTTTACAGATCCGTATTCGCCGCGTAAAAAGAGTCCCAGGTATATTTATCGTCGTAAGTCGTGCGAGAAGGGAAAATAAAAATTTGCAGCGGTCTCGCAGACGTTCTATAGAAGTTATGGATTTAGCGAAGCGCGTTATAACAAACGTTGTGAACACAAAATGTTCGTACGTAAAGATTCGATCGAATCATACGCGATAACCCTGATCCATTCAGACAAAACGGGTCGAAATGCTCGCAACGCTCGAGACCATTCGACGAGAAAAACGCGATCAGAATCTAACGTAATCTCGATCTAACAGCAACGAAAAGCTCGTGCAGAGGAAAGAAGCCTAAAACGCGGGTTAAAACATTCCTTTTCAACAAGCACGACTCGTTGCTCGCACAAAGTTCAAAGACAGCTCTCATTCCAGCGTTGCGATACTATCGCGAAGAACCATCAAACAAGCGAACGAACCAATAAAAACGACACCCCGGAACGGACCTTACGAGCCGTCATCGTGAAAGGGAGGCGAGGAATTCGGCTCGCTGGTAGCACACGGCTCTTAACCCGCTCGAAGCTCGTGGCGAAACGCGCACGGTGGATCGCTTCTTCTTCCTCTTGCATCGTTTAACCCTCGCTCGATAAGTGCCGGATCGCTGTTGTCACGAGCGTCGAGTATTTTCTTTTACAGCGAGAAAGCGATTTCTTCCATACTCGGCGAGCGTACTAGCAAAATAAATATACAGCGAATAAATGAATACCGCCCTCGGATAACGCGATTTGGAAAATAACAAGGAATGTGAAACAGTACGCGATTCTTAAGGAAACGATACCCGGAGAAACATTTGCAAGTAAAGTGCGTGCAAATTTTGAAATTGAAGAAAGTTCAAGCAACTCCGACAGTGGCCAGATTTTAGGTTAAATTCAATCAAAGATAGAAAATTTGGTCGCGTGATTCTCGACACCCCGAAATGGATGTTACGGAGCGTGGTCGTAAAAGGGAGGCGAGGAATTCAGCTGGCTGGAAACTCGTGGCTTCGATTCTTCTTCCTCTTTAATCAATTTGAATCGCGAGGACGCGGTCTTAGGCCGACATCTTTCATGCCCGAACGTTCCGAGGGAGCAGTTTCTCCGGGCACTTAGAGATATTTTAATGGCGCTTTGTGCCCCTCTGTCTCTGTCTGGTCGGCCAAATGGAAAAGGGATTCCCTTTATTCGAAACGCGACCGCGTTTCGTTTCGCCCTTTGTCTCTCCACCTCATCCTTCTCCTTGCCTTCGTCCACGTTTCACCCTTTTCCTTTCCTTCTTCTTTCTTTGCTTCTCTCATTATACTTCTTTCGGGCGACGTCCGCTGACCACTGGTTATTTTAATTGGATCTTCGCCCAGACTTTTTTCACCCGTCCTCCCATTCCTTCCGTAAGCATCGCCCCTTTCCATCCCTTACACGCCGTAGATTCCCGCTGCCGTCTTCCAGTTCCCTGGATACCCTCGGTTTTTGTGCCAGGCGCGACAACCTTTCGCCACGACGCACGGAATTCCATATACAGTGGCTACGAAAAGTACTTTATACACCACTGTATTTATCGTTGTATTTACGTAGTGATTAATTGCACCGTGATAAATCTCAATTTCAGCGTTGAATATCAATTTTACGCGATTACAAAAATTTCCAAGATAAAAGATCCATTTAAGAAACGCTTCGTTGGAAAATGGTGTAAGCTTCTCGCAGGCACTGGATATGGACCGATACGTTCGCGTCCAACATTCCGTTTTTTCGTTTACGCGACTGAAGATCGGCTTCGAATAAGCGGATTCGATCGACGGGAATCTAGTAAATCGCGTACTCGTTGAAGTTTCGGTCCGATAAACGGAGTTGCAGCGATTTCGTTCTACGCGATCGAAGGATTATAGGTAGACAAGAGAATCGTCGAATTCGTACGATCCAAGTTCCAGTCGCACGACCTTCGGATAGATCCGCTTGAAAGGATAAAGAGATAAATACATTTGGATAAACGTAACGTTGCTCGCGTCGTTACGTTACTACGCGTTTCGTTTCTATCGTTCCTGCGATTTCGTTCCGAATAAACGTCGATGCAAATTCTTACGTTATATCGTTATAGCAACTTGCCGTAACGTCGAACGTTCTCAACGATCTTCCGTTTTAATTAACGCTCACGATCGAAAGTTTTATCAAAGTCGATCAAATATATCCTAAAATCTTCATCTTCGTTAACTCGCATTCCTTTGATCTTCTTAAAAAGTACCCCTTCTCCGCGTTTGCTCGAAAGAAACCTTCGATTTATTCAACAGCCTCGCATTAATTCCGACACTTGGACGACTTTCCAAAAAGTCCTGCTTTCGGTGTCAAATTAAATTACCGCAGGCAATTACCCCTCGAAAATAATCAAGCAAGATTCTTGCCTGCTTGAAAAGAACTTTCTTGCAACAGCTTCGACGTGCCATTTATATCAAAAATATCACGAGACACTGCCGACCGATTCGAGAGTGGTAATCGTTTAATTAGCACGTATATTCTTCGAAGATCTTTATCGCCAAAGACTCTGAGAAAATTCGCGCCGCTTTCGTGAAGGATGACGCGAAAGTTTTTTTGCGGCCGGGTTTACCGTTTCGAGAGCGACCACAGGCGACCACACAGCAGCCGCCATACTTCTTTTCCCTCTGCAGATTCAGAATATCGTGGCAGGTTTTTTGTTAAAACTTTCATGCGATAAAACAATATCGTCAGCCTCTCGCGCTATATACAAATACGCGTATATCGAACTATATTTGCGACTCTTGATGTCTTTCAAGAAACCAGATATTTTTGAAGAACACGACAAAACTGTAAGCTCTTGTTCGTAGGTTCGTTTTATTTTACTCGTGGCTATCTTTTGTAACGAACGTGCAAGAGTCAATGGGCGAGTAAAAGAAAGACAAAATTTTCGCCGTACCGTTTTCACGATGTAGACTTCCGATGGAAAACGAGAAATTAATCTGCAGGAATATACGAACGGATATTACTCACGCATCGCACTTTCACGCGCGGTGTAATTAATATTTATGCGATCGACGCCAATGGGATTAATTAAGATTCACGCGAAATACACGGAGATGCTGTAAACGGAGTACCAGTTTGATCAGCTTGGAAATTTATTATACGTAACGATGATTAAAAGTCGCGTGACGCCTGCGACGTTTATTTCGAGGAAAATAGAGCGGTTTCTTTTTGTTTCCATTTATCGAATACCAAATGAAAATAATATTTCATGTCGCGAACGGTGTTCAAAAGTGGTTTGCCAATGCATCTTGCGAGTTGTCTCTATCGACGTTGTTTAACACGTTTATAAACATCGAATCGAGGTATTTTGTCTATTTCTCGTGAAATTGAAAATTATAGTTTTTCGTAAAGTCAAGTAGCGAAATCCTGTTGATGTGTTACGTTAGATAAGGATATTCAATGATATCGCTGCCTTGTATTCCTCTATTCTTCTGCTCTGTATCTTTTCCTTCATTTTCTTCGATCAATTAAATAGGAAAATAAACGATCGGAAAAATACGCGACGAAATTCTGTCACGATCGGACGCTGGACAAAGCCTTTCGCTCGTCTTTTATCTTCCCGTAGCGTTGTTCGGGTAAAAGTCGCGCGCCGGTTTTCAACAAGCGACTGACATAGACGATGAAGACACGAACTCTACTACCGAAGCGAACTCACTGAATGGTATTACTACTCTTCGCGGCAGGAGGGCCGACTCGGGCTTACTTTACACCGTTGGATCTTAATTTAATGCCCAGGCCCCGCTACGACATCGATGCCTCTCGTTCGAATCGTGTCCCACTGCGATTCGTTCTATAGAAACGAACATCGCGTTCAATGGCTGCCAGGGGTGGTCGTGAGTTACGTCGTTCATTGGGTGATTTAAATGTATGCAAAAATAATTGCTGTTACGTTTCTGCGTTGGCGTTGTTAATTCTCTGTAGACAAAACGGGTTGCGCGTCGATAATTTAAGCGATATTTCACCTCTGAATTTACATTATTCCCCTTGGAATTTGTATTTTTATTGGAGAAAGTTTGAAACGTTTAAGTCAACGTTCGAGATCGTCCGATTTAATAAAGAGATCGACGGATATTCCGAGATGTTTTAAGCTTCTTCTGGACATTTGAAAGAAGTTTTGTCCAGTTAATTAATTGCAGCGATTTAAAATTAAACAGCGGTAGTCGATCGTGAGACGTGGAAGAGAGATTTAATATCTTAATTTGGTCGCTCGTGGAAAGTAACAGTTCTGATTTCTTTCGATGAGACTGATCCTGAATAACGTCTCTTTCTCGTAAATAAATTAAATAAACCGTTTGTATCGTTTACACGTGCGTTAACAACGATACGTTCGTTAAATACGTTTTTTAAAAAATGTAAGGTCAAAGATGCACGGTTTCTATCCTTACGTCACGAAATAAGCAATGCGATAATTTGGAAAAAAAGGGGTAAAAAAGGTATTAAGATTAGGGTAGATTCCGCGATCGCAAAAAGTTTCCAGAGAATAAATTCCTATATATTTTCTGATCCCATAATTCGCAGGTACTAATTTCGATAATTGCACGAAATTGCCGTTCGATCTACTCGCTAAAACTTTAAATATAGGCCTAAGCGAATTATAGCTACAAGGGGCAAGCTTGCGATAGAATATTAGCTATTTCGTTTATGGTTCGGCTAAAATCTATTACTGGAAACGACTTTGTACCGTTCGATCGAGAGATCGATGGATACTATGGAATTTCTCTAGCCTTTTTTCAAAGCCTAGACGAGTCTGATATTTACAAATTTCGGTTAAACGAGCGAGACACGCGCTTTCCATTCTCTTTACCACTTTCGCCCTATCGGTCGTGATTCGTAATTTAGATCAATATCCATGGTTCCGTTAAGTATCCCGCGTTTCCATCAATTTAAAGGCTTATTAATGGGTCCCGGAACCGCGGTGGATTATGATCGATCGCCTCGGACACGGTACGCTGTTATTTCGGAAATTCTTGCCGAGCCCCTCGTTAATTCGAAGGGTTTACGGTGGGCTGCAACACTCGTAATCGTCCAACATTGTGTCCCAGGAATGCGCCAGGAATTCCTCGACCGGCCTGGAAACCGTCTCTTTGTGTCCTTTCGCTTGTAAACTGTAATCGATCGGAAGGCGTATAATGCGAGGTTTCTGCTCGACGATCGAATTCGTGTTCCAAGTTCCGCGGAGAACGATGGCTTCGGGTTATCGGTGTTTTAAATTGCGACGTGGTAAATCGCGGCGAAAGTGTGAACAGTTTGCGTGAATCGAACGAATCGGGTGGTGAACTGCCGAGCTTATAGAAAGATAAATCGTCAAGTGAAAACGCAAGGCGAGTTTGCGCAGAATCTTTTAAGGGATGAAAGACTGAATCGTGTACAAACGATAGCGCGTGATTTTCGTGTGGTATCGGTGCTTTCAAATTTTTATAATCAATAAATTTTTACGCGTACGCTGCTATGTTAATTTCTTTTCGAGTTTTCGTTGTAAATGCGACTGAATCGATTTGAATATAAGCAAGCTGGAAGATAGAAACAAAGAAGAAACAGCATCTAAATATCAAAGACACAACGTTGAATTTTCTTCCAATTCCATTAAATTTTCTTCGATTTAATATAAAACTAAACGTTAATATCGTTATCCAGATGAGATAATCGTCCATATTTCGTAAAGAAATTCATTCAACACGCTGCAACGAGTATTAAATGATTGGATCGAAACTAATAATTTATTTATTAAGAATATGTTTCGTCGTTAATGTTCGATCGTTAAACAGCAATGCGCTTATCCATCTATTATCGAAGATAAAAGTGGTCGTTTATTTTTGTAACACGCGCAGCATCGACATCTATCGCACACTGTCAATCGATGATGAATCGATGGATACAGCGACACGTTTCAAGCACATGTAACACCTTGTTAGAGCATGTCCGCGGATGCTAACGTGGACGACGCCATTCGATCAAACGACGAAGCAACAAGACTCGAGAAAATTGACGTCGCGTAAGTCTACAGAGATAATAAGCCACTGATAAAACGAAGACTCTGTGTGGTAAAACCTGAAGACGAATTGCATTTCACGTATTTATACTTTGAAAAGAAATTCGATTTAACTCGTTGCGAAGATAAGTCGACGTTTAAACAAAATTTCAATTTTTGTCCAAAATAGTCCAAATTCCGAAACTGGAATTCTTGAAATTTTAGTTTACCTTTTCACCTTTCATCGACCATAACTTTTATTTTGCAATCTGCGCGAAGATTGCAAGACGGAGACAAAAATTCAAAAAGGAAGAAAGTGAAAAAATAATAGTTTTTTTTTTTAAGTAACGATTTGTCATTGATTTCTCGGCGATAAGGTACGGACGTTTATTATCACAACGGGCGATTTACATGCAAATCGATAATGGCCAACAAAAAGATCCAAGGATTCCAGGAAATGGTAAAAGTGCGTGGCTCCGAGTACCACATACACGTACGCGCGTTATATGTATTATCTGAATGCATCAAACGGATTTATCGTGACATACGAGTATAATTACTCGACCGTGCAAAAAAGGCAAGTAACATTCCAACAATTCTCCCTTTCACGCGTTGCAGTTTTGCAATGCTCGGATCGCGTTCATCAATCTCTTCGTTCAATCGCGTCCAACGATTGCGTTGCAAACGTGAAAACGTTTCGTTTCAATTCTTATTCGCGTACATTCTCATTAGCGTCTCAATTATTTCAAGCGTTCCTCGTAGAAGAAATAAATCATTTGATTCGACGAAATTTGCCGATCAGTGCAGAAAGAAGACGAACGTTTCCGCCAATTATCATCCATCCTTTATACTATTTTCCTCGTATTATACGCGCATCTGTCGTTCGGGCTTGATATTAGAAAATATTTAACTTTCACCGATGTTAAAGTACATATGGCTTTTCAATTCGTACGATCGATCGGTACAGTTGTTGCGAAAAGAAATCTCCGCTGTGCACGCTGCTCTATTATACGGAACTCGGTCGTGACTGAATATAATTACTTCACGGATGGCCCAGACGAACTTTGCGCAACTTTACGAGCCTCTCGTTATTGACTTCGGCTCACCTCTTGTAACTCTCCATCGAGCCGCATCGTTCCGTGCCTACGTTCTTCGGATTCGATTTTTGTTCGTAGAGGCAAGTTGCGTGGTATGGAATTTGCTTCTACCGGGCGAGTTATACGAGATGCGTTATTAGTTGGGTAGAAATAGACGACGCGATCTCGGGTTTATTCTTTTTCTTCTTCGGGCTTCTCTCTACGAGAACGAAACGCAGAACCTGGTAAAGGAACGCTTCGTTGGAAAATGAAGGTACGCGAAAATATTCGTTGCAGCTACCGTGCGTCGCGAAAGATCAATTTTATTTTGTAGAATTATTCTTGTCCGAGTCGTTAAGGAATAACGTCGCGTTTAAAAATGTCGGGTCGGCTAAAAGAAATCTCGGAACCGCGAAGATTTACAACGGAATCTTTAGCAGGCACGTAACACCGCCAAGGAACGGGTTTGTTGAGAACACGTAGATTTTGCCGTTGTTTCGCCGTTGTAATACTTTGAAAAGGCCGGCAAAATTAATACACGCAGGTGGTCACGCGGGGAACACGTGTAAACGTCAGAAGGATGCGCTCGAGAAGACCGTAATTCACTGCACGATTTTCAAGGAGCTGTCTGAATTTATCATACGCAAGAACACTGGGCCGTGCATCAAATTTCATTGCACGGCTGTGCAAGTTTGACAAGGTGTGACGGGCCTGTAGCACGTGTCGACACGATGCTGCGCCCTCGGCAGCTTGCTTCGCGTTCCATTCGCCTCTAAATGCGACCCCTCGCCTGGCCTTGATGCCCTTTTTACGTAACATGCAACGTATTTGCTTATTCTTTTGCCAAAAACAGGGGGACATCTTTGTTCTCGACGTGGAAAGAATCTTTTCTCCGATGGAATCTTCGACTTGGCTCGCTTTCACGTACACCGATTCGCCAAAGTATTTCAACGAGTATTTATCGTAGAAAACTTTTACCTTCGCATCGTACGTGTCGTATCTCGAAATTTCATCGGCGCTGTTACGATAAACCAGTGTCACGATTACAGCGTTTACGTTTCAAACCAATCTGAATGTGTACATAGAAATTTATTGGGCGATTATTATACGTCGTTCCGAGAAGATAAATATTTCCACCACGATGTTTACTTATTACAGAGATACGTAACTGTGACGTGCGTCCGAATAGAAGCAAAACTTACTGGAACGAACGGTAAACTTTCTTTCTAAACAACCACGGAAGATACGTGGCAAGGACGACGAGAAAGGCAAAGAAAGTTTACAAAGAGCCGAGATCGATCCGTCTACATCTTTCTCTCCGCGCTTCATCGATACCGAGAAAAGCGGCACAACGTATAATGGATACCGCAATCGTTGAAAACAACGGTACGTTTCACCGATAAGCCCAACCTGCAAATTTCCTTAACGTCGAAGAAAGCAGAAAAGTACACCACCCTCCGCCCAAAGCTAGAACCGATTCTCGTGAAAAACATCACGCTGACCTATTGTCAAACACCGAAGAAAGCGGATACGCTTGACAAAGAGCGCAGAAACCTTCGACATTGGGCGCAGAATTACCGAAAACAACAATCAAATTTCGCCGCGAAGCCAGTCTTCACGCTTCGTCGATGTCGGCGGCGACGCGAGAAAAAGGAGCAACAGGGTAGAGAAACGGGGAAGAAAGAAAAGGTTTATCGAGCGTAACCCCATAGATTTTTAGAACAGCCTTCGGGGATAGGTCGTTTACCCTTATCTCTGGTTGGATCTACCGGTGAAGTGCGAACGATCGAGCCTCTGCGACGAAACCGAATCTCGATCGAGGTGGTCCCTTCGGTGGGTTCAGGATCCCTTCGGGCCCCAAAAGCGATCACCTCGCTTCGCTGGGCCTCGTTGCGTGCCGGCGGTCCTTCTCTTTTCCTACTGTCGTCGTTCTCCTCGTCGTCTTCTCTGCCGTGGAAAAAGGGGGCAGGGGGGCAGACACGCCTTTGTGAATATCGTTAGCCGACGCAACACCGAAAGCTACTCTATAAGTAACAGTCGACCCCATTTACGTTGTTCCACCAACGAGACGAGAGTACGTTTGGCACACGGGGCGAGGTAACACGAACCACGAACCACGAACCACGAACGCGATAAAGTTGCAATCTCTTCGCTGGAACGTAACCATGACCTTAGGGGAGGAAACACGCGGAGCGAGGGTAGCAGCGGTGATCGCTTTGTCGATGCAAACCAACGAGCTGTCGAAAGCTGTCGTTTTGATAGGATTTTACGACAGAGGTTTGCCGAGTGAAAATTTGCTGGAGGGTCGTACGTAGGGACCAGTAATTGGCTCGTTCCGATGATTCAGACTTTATTTCAACGAAATTGTAATAGTAATTGTTACGCAAGCGTCGAGGATTTTTAAAGTTAAAGACGATAAGAAGTAAAAAAAAAAAAAAAAAAGAAGGATAGGAGGAAGAAGAAAGACGCGGAAGAAGATTGTCGATTTACACGTTTATGTTTGGTTTAGCGCACGAATAAGTCGGATTTATGTAGAACTGAATATTCGCGACAGAAATTATTCTTACTAGCATTATAGCAGCATTTTTACAGAACGTATTTAGAAATACTTATACGGGCGTGAATTTATATTGTCCCACAATTTTCTGATAAATCGATAACTAAAAATATCGGCAACTATTTACTAAATTATATCTTTTCGCGTGTACATCGACGTTGTAAAAGACAGTCTTATTGATGCATCTATACGTCTACATATATTACCAGACCTGTTTCGATAAGATTCGATATCCACGTAAAGCCGATAGCCGTTAACGAAATAATCGCAGCGAGCGAGCGATAAAATTTCGATGGAAGAAGGTAAGATGTCTTACCTAGTTTGCCGTGGTCCCTGGATCTGCCCAAGAATGAGAAGGGCTATCGCGATTGCCGCGATGTCACCACAACGCATCTCTTACATCACAATCCCCTTGTTTATTTGAATTCATAAAACGGATGCACACGGGACGGAGTTTTACGCTTCCGCAGTCAAGCAACCGGATGCACGTCGGATGTTTGTCGTTTCAGTGGCATGACACGCGTTTCACGGTCCTCTCGCACGGCATTGCACGATTTCTCGCACGGAACTCGACACACAAACACGATCTACATACCTCCAGTTCTAGGTCCTTTCCTCGAATATTTTCAAAGAATTATCTCTCTTATTTCTTCTACCGCGTATGAAACGTACTTTAAAATTCAATCACGAACCATCGCGATTTCTTTACAGATTTACGAAATATCTTATTTTCGTATAAAGCGACGATTAAGTCGAAAGAACGTGGGTCCTTCCTAGTCGCTTCAAGTTGCTCGGAAATTATTTTTCAAAGCCTCTGCGTATGTTTCTTCGATTTCTGGCATATTAGATCCAAGTAGCAAGAAGTTCGTCTTTCGTTGGCTCTTAGTTGCTCGGGAATAGTTGCTTCGTCCGTCTTCCATACGAATCGTTTCTTAGTTATTTCGTCGTACGTAAATCGTAATGGTGTAATTGCAAAATTGCGTATATTCGCCAAACGCGATAAAATTGCAAGAGTTGGTCGTCTGTTTGGATTGCAGCGTCTATAAAAGTGGTCGTATTAGCCGAACGGCACCAGCAATCTCCGTTCCGTCAACGAGGAGCCTCGTTAAAGTCACCGTGCACGGTGTACCTTCGCGAAGCTGTCGGAACAAAGCCGCATGCTCTGGACAAGCGCGAAACAGCTAAACCACGGGACCAACATTTGGACAGTGTAAAGTGTTTGCGCCGCTTAACTGGTCCGGCGAGAGTGTTTGCAATCGCCAAATACTCGACAGTCGTTCGCTTTAACGGTGACTAAGCGCGAACAACACACGTCCACCGGTTGATGTGTCTATACCAGCATCGGTACGCGTGCTGAAATCGCTCGTTCGCTTCGCTTCTCTTCCTCGTCAAGCTTTTCTCCGCTTGCGTCGTCTTTTCAATTTTTGCTTTCGCTCTTCGCTTTTACCACTTAATCTCTCTCTCTCTCTCTCTCTCTCTCTCTCTCTCTCTGTCTCGTTTTTAATCTCCACTGTCTCTTCGAGACTCTGTCGTAGACTTTGATTCTTCGAAATTGCATTCACGACGTGTAAGACGCAGGGCTACAGGCTACAGAAGAGCGTGAAAGAAGAATCGACTCTTCTAAGCGTTGTCTAAGGTGATGCAACGTAGTTACCGAATCGTTAGCGACTGGTTTCTAATTAAAAAGCCAACGAAGCGGCGTAATCATCGACACGGGAGCGTTTTATAGCCGAGCTTTCTGCCCGATCGGAGATATCCGGCTCACGCGACGTATTATTGCCGTGGAATCGCTCACGCGAGGATATCGTCTTATTGTTCGGTTAACGATTCCGTGGTGGCGTGGACTTATCGATCGGCTCATCGTCATCGCGTTAAAAGTCCGTCGAGATCGTACGGGACGACGGGGAGAGCGTGATCGATCGATCGTTCGTTTCGCGTACACGCGGTCACGGAGAGAAAGACGAAGAAGACGCAGAAGACGCAGAAGACGCAGAGGATGTAAGAAGAATCGTACGACGAAGACGATGAAAAAGGAAACGTTCGTTCGTCCGTTCAGTTAGCCGCGCGCTCTTTTTCTCTTTCCATCGAGGGGCCACGAACGCGCCTCTCCTCCGTTCGGCTAACTTAACGAAGAGGAATTCCTTTTCAACGAGTACCCCTCCCGTGCTACCGGTTCTTATTGTCCCACTCTGCTTCTTTATTCCTCTCTTTTGTCAGTTTTTTTCAACTTATAGCCGTGGCCCGCAAAAGCGTCTCGCGGCTCTCGGTTTGTCTGCGACGCGCTTTATTTATTCCACCGTACGGAAATTTGTATGCCGCTTGGTTCTGGACCGAACTTTACCAGCTGGTTCCACGACACCCGACGAATGCCACCGGGACACCTCAAACCGCGTCTCGGCGACCGAGCAGCTTGTCCCGCTGCCCTCGCCAACCAGACGATCCTTAACACCGTGTCAGGATCGATCGACGACTAACAGCATCATTCACCTGCCAGCCTTGGTGAACGCTGCGCTCGCAGCAGACGCGTGTCATCCGATCTCTCTCCCCCCTTCTGCTCGGATTATCGCCGTCGTAATTAAACTTTCATGATCGATCTACCCTGTTCGTGGACCGGACACTCGAACAGGACAGGTGTAAGGGTTGTCGCCTTCTATCTCGACGATCCAAATCTGTGTCTCCTCGGATATACCGTATCTTACAGCTCGTTAATCATCGCCGATCGTTCGATGAACGACGAAACGCCCTTTCGATTTCAGCCTCTCTTTCCCTCGAACACGATTCTTATTCTTACAAAAGTCTGATAAATACGATCCTACGTAGAAATTACTGCTCGAGACTTATCTCGAGACTGGATAAAACTTTGTGTCGATTTTGTCTATCGATTTTATCAAACGTCTTTAAAACGGAGTCGATCGTTCGACGAACCCTCGAATTCTTCGATCTTTAAACTCGTAGATACTTTGTTTTCTCGATTTAGGATCGAGCGATCCTCGAGATCCGATGTAATTCGGTTTAAATCGCGATCGCGAGGAACGATAGCCCCGAGTATCGGCGCGGAACTGGAGCAGAGGGTAACTGTGCAAGGTGTGCGCGGTGCAACCCGGTGTTCAAGGTAACCATAAGGCGACCACCACCATCGGACACGCGGAGTGACAAGCACCACCACCACCACGACCGACACCGCCACCACCGCCACTACCACCACCACCGCCGCCACCACCACCACCACCACCACCACCACCACCACCACCACCACCACCACCACCACCACCACCTCCACCGCCACCACCACCACCACCACCGCCACCACCGCCACCGCCACCACCACTATCAGCACCAACAGCAACCAGAAGCAGAGTCATCGAGAACACCGTGTGCCCAGGAAAGGTAGGAGAGCACCAGCGCGTTCGAGGGGTTAGCCGGTATGGGGAGTCAGACGGGAATACCGCGTGCACATGGGAATTTGAACGAGCGGGCAGAAAGTAAAGCGCGTTCGGTCGAGAGGAGGGCCCGCGATGGACTGGCCTCGCCAACCCAAGTCCTCCTACCTTTGGGATCAGGTCCCAGCCTCTACGATGTTACCTCTACGATCCTACCTCGCCTCTGTCGCTCTCTTTCTCGCTCTTTCTCTTTCTCTTTCTCTTTCTCTTTATCTCTCTTTTACTCTAACTCCTGGCTACAACGTCCGGCTTTCTCTCTTTCTCTCTTTCTCTCTTTCTCTCCTCCGCTCTCGCTTAACTTTCCTCCCTCTTGATACGCTCCCGTTCTCCGTCTTTCCTCTTCCTCTCTCCCTGCACTCGCCCCCCCCCCCCGTCCCTCCCCCTTTAATCTCGCTCCTTCTCGTTCCGTCCCTGTTTCAGCGGCCGTTCTCGCGGCCGTTTCGCCCGTACCCTCTCGCTTTGCTTTACTTTCAGAGTTACCTGTTGCCCAATGCACCGAACCCGTACGTCTATATCCGCCGGCCGCGTCAATTTCGCCTCTCGCTACCGTCCCGCCGCAACCACGGCTCTTCCAAACGGCCGCGACCTTTTTGGCCATGCTGTTCCTTTCCTCCCTTTCCCAAGTGGCGTCTCCTTTTTCGCGGTTTTATGGAATTGCCGAATGGCAGGATGAAAGATGGGTCAGAGCGGTTGATGGGTTTCGCGACGTGCAACGTGGAACGCGCGTCGAGTACACCGCTCGTCTTTACGCGTTTATGGGAAATTTGGAGCTGCATGTACACGCACGGAACGTGCGTTATATAGGAAAGCATGTAAGCGTATAAAACGCGCAGAGTACGGTACTTGCAACGCTTGATACGCGAGACAATTCTCGGCTTACATTCCGTTTTTCTAATTATCTTCGTAACGGTACGAATTTCCATAAATATCCGTTGCACGATCGTTGTATTTACGTTATAAGATACGCTATAAAATTAACCTAACGCTCGACTGACTGTCGTAGTCGAAGGATTTTAGAATTCTTACGCTTGTGTAATGCATTTACCGGAGTCGCGTATTCCTGCTTTCGACGCCACTCAAAACAACGATGTTAGAACTGTTTCAGATAAATTCCACGATGTGTTGCGAGATATTCATTCGCCATGCGTCGTGTTGTCGCGAGGCCGCAACACCCAGCATCAACGAGATATAATTCATTGTGCTGGATCGCTGGATCAATGCTAATTCTAAACGCTGTTCCTTTTCTCGCACTAAGAATTCTTTTCCTCTTCTTAAACTGAATTCATCGGGCATACTGGAACGAATTAGATTCATCGAAACTCGCGTTTCGCACATTCCTCGAACCGTTCTTATCCATTGAATTCCAACAACGAATAAACATAGATATCTCTGCGTTTCTAGTTTCGTTCCATTCATTTTCAGGAACAGAAATACAAAGATGAAACAATAAAAAAGTTCAAATCTTTCAGGTTCGAATTTCCTTTTTATTCCGCGAGAAGAAAAATTTGTTTGTAAAGGCAACAAATTTTCAGACTAACGTCCACTAAGATTTTAATCAATTTCGTCGAAAATAGATAGAAACTACGGGCGAGAAAACGAAATGTAAATTCAATATTCAAAGTCGATTATATTAAAATTCGATTTATTCAAAGATAATGTATCGTCGCAACTAAGTTATATCGAAATACCCGTTCTTATTCCCTTACTATCGAGTAATACGAAAAAGAGAAAAACAACGATCGTAAGTTTATCGTGTTTATCGTCGAATTCGTTTGTTGTTCGGTTAATTAATAACTTATTAAATACACGCACGCAACATGGAGCGTGAAGAGGTTAAAGATCCAGTATTACGACACCCAGGTATATCGTAACGTTCCGATAACAATGCTACTGAAATATCTAGTACAAGATCGAAGGTTTTAAAATTCCACAGAACTGGCTCAAAGGCTTGAAACAACGAGTTTTAAGCATCGAAACAATACTCGGCGCAGGAACAATACGATTTCGTAGTCTCACGTTATTCAGATAGGAAAGAAATACAATGTCGAATGAATCGGTAGCCCAGCGTTGGAATTACGCGGTGCTCCTAGCCCGACTCCATTTATCTTTACGCGCGTTCGCGTGAACTCATGCCGCCGCCGCCGCCACCGCGCCGCTTTCCTAGTGTAAAATGCAAATATATATAGCGTTCCGCCTTAGATCGCCTATCGGCTTATTTATTACTTATTTCGCTCGGCGCTGTCCAATACAGAATGCCGGAACTTATTAATCTCAACGGATGTCTGTATTCGAGATGTGTACCGTCAATTTCCGACTCTACGCTGTTTCTCACGGACACGTTGTGTAACCTGGATACGCGGTGTTCAGATTAGCAGATAAGACAAGTTAAGTTACTGAAAACGTAGAGTGATCGTACGTCGAAGAATATTGGAAAGTTGCGTACAAGCGGTTATAGAATTTCCAGAGGTGTGAAACTGAAATTTTGGGTAGACGTGACTCTTTCGAGGATACATTTTTGCAATTGTGAAAAGATATTTGTTTAGCGGGTTATAGGGCGCGGCCGAATAACGCGTCGAGCGAATGGGAGGCGATTCCTCGGCGAAGATAAAAGAAAGGAACATAGAGCAAAATTATTTACCACCTAGGTACGAGTAGATAATCAGCAGGAACGCGCTCACGCGCGAAAACAAGTGGAAATAAAATTCTTCGACGTATCGCGTTATTCGATAAACTTTTGGTAGTCACTGTATATCGCAGATTATGTCGCTATCCTGGCGCCATTTTTCCAGCCCCTACACGGTCAAATTTACTGGCGGCGCACGGTTGTGCAACCAGTCAGAATGACCGATACGTATCCCCGCGTGAGTTTTCGATCGTATCGCCGCGCGCTCATGATTCATTTCGTGGGTGGATCGGGCGATCTATTCGTTCGACGTGATGTACGAGGGGTGTGCCTCGGTTCTCGATCCTGAACAGCGAACGTCCACGTAACTGAAAACACTCGAGCCATTCGCTCGAACGGGGATCTCTCCGCGATCAGCATCGAGAACACGGATCGCCAACACGATCTTATCCGCCTTCGACTCGTCGTATATTTTCATCGAACGATGAGAAACGACGAATTATTAACACGGGCGCCCGAAATTGTCCGATACGAATCCTGGATAGGTGAATTGGTCCAGGATCGAGTGCGATGAACAGGAAAGGGTTTGTCGGTGAAGTTGGAGTTGCAGCTAAAAGGGAAATTCGATTAAAATCGCGTAAGATATTCGAGTTCGATCGAAATTTGACTTGGTTCGATTTGAACGCATAGATATAAATCTAGACAAATACTACGAAAGATAAATGTATGTACGCGCGCAACACATTCTTCAGAACTTTATCCTAGATGTCGAATTGAAAGCGAATTTCTAACCTCCTTAACCGAGATTCGCTTGAAAGAAGAAAAAGCTCTCCTCCAATTTCATCTAATGCGACTTTCTCCGCAGATTCGAACAGCGTGCAACTCCTAAGAAACGCAATAAACTTCTTGTTAACAAATTGCCCAATTCCTGTACGCAAGAACTAGCATAAACTCTCGCAACTCGCACCATGCGCTGAATAAACATATCCTCGCCTAACGGCCGTAGCAATCAATCACACGACGTATCGCGGACAAGAAATGTACACTGTCGAATAAAACTCGAACGATAAACGGGTGAGAAACCGATTTAAAGGAGGCGAGAACGAGGCCAAAGAAGTCGATCGCGCGCGAGAAAAACCGGCGACTTGAACGCCCGATGAGGAAGATTTACGGCACGCATCTCCGCGTAATTTGATTGAACTCGCCGATACGCGGCACGAGAGCTCGCGAGCAATAAAATCCCGGTTAAGTAATAGAAGCACGATCCAGTTCGAGCAATAAACTGTTCACAGGGATTACAGTTGTCTTTTCGCGCAATCTCCGTGCTCGTAAAGCGCCACTGCTTCTTACTATTAGGAAATTATTTTTCATCGGGACGTTCTCGTTCGTTTACTCGGACAAGCGAATCTGCGCAAAAACTGTCAGACGAAACGCGTTACGCGACTGTATGATAACATTTATGATCTTGAGGTATAGCACGGTGTTCGAAGCGCGTCTTAATGTTCCATCTAATCGCTTTTCCTTTACGTGTTTATATTAGGCGTATAATCGCGTGTAGCGAATAGAGAAAGTAGAGAAAAACCGAGATTATTTGGATTTCTTAGACTTTGGATCATTCGGAGGACGGTTCTTTGATCGACGAGCTAAGCGCGTGTAATTATATAGAAATTTTTATCGGACGTTAATGCTCCAAGGATATCTATCTATCCGTGTATCTATAAACGTTTTTCGTATTTACTCGTTTAACCACTGTCCGCGATACCGATGTATTTGTCCGTTTAAAAGAAACGCGACGAAACTGGAGAAATCGAGCGATCGTTTGGTTCAGCGTCTCGAGCATATACGCTTTGAGAACAGTTCTAGATGATTCGGTTTTAATATCTGCCGTTTATTTTACGAGGCAAGAAAAATTACATCTCGCGCAGTCCATCTTTCTTGTCAAGCTCTCAGTCTCTAAATTCCACAAACTCTAATCACGTAACAAGCTCCTATATCCGATAGCTCGTAAAACGAAGACTATCCCAACACCGTTCATTCCCGGATCTTTTCTAGGTCCACTCCCCTCGAACACTCCCCTTTTTCAAGAATACATTTTCATAACTCATCCCACTCTCTGCATCCCCCTTAATATAAAGTATCCTATCCTCGTAGTTTACCATCATTCTACGGGATATTAACAATAATTTGTTCGGCCGATCGAGAAAGAAACGAAACAAAAGCGTAGCAGGGGAGTGTCATAAGCGACATATTTATGTTCGATGGTCAGGTGAGCTCCGTAACAGTTCTCAGTCCAGTCGGCAATTTTCTTGTCGTTATAGTCGCGCGACATGCGAAGAAACGCGAACGAGAATTTTTATTCAAAACGAATGGACAAGTTCCCTTCGATTTTCCAGGAAACGTGCCGCGTGTAGGCCCTGAATAAATTCGATTAATTGTATATCATTATTGGGTAATTGCATTCGCCATATGTTCTTGGTTCTAAGGGGTTCCGTAGTCTTTCGTGAATTTTATTCTTACGCACACTCCGCGGTGATAGATATCGAATCGCGATCATCGCGATTATCCTTTGAAATTCAGCGAAACCGAAGAATTATTACGTTCGAAAATAGGTTACCCGTTATTTATATATTTATACGCTAGGGCAAAATTTTAAGGATTGCTTTCGTTATACGCACAAATGATTTCATAACCTCCGTTTACGCTCAAAATATGAATTACTCGGGTGTAAAGTACAGCGTAACTCTGTATTCATGCTCTAAGCACCAACACTTCGCTGTTACAAACCAGTTTATACGATCTACGATGCGAACGATTGCGTCTAAGCGGTCGAGCGAAGTATTCTTGGCAACAGACGCGTGAAATTCGTCGATAATCGGACGCAATAGGAGAGAGAAATTGAATTTTATCCGGCCATTCGGCAGTTTGATTGCCAGCACAAAGCCGATCGAGTACGTGCCGGGCGCCGCGATCACAGCTATTCCATCGTTTTATTGAAACGACTCGAACAAACGGCAGGAATCATGTCTGGCTGCACAGCCTGTCGCTTCGGACGCTCGGCTCGCTTACACAGGATATCCCGTAATAGCTGGTACAACGACCAAATACTAGACGATTCAATGTTGAACAATAACCGAATGATACGTACAAGGTTCTTTTGTACAAAATTTCGTTCTTTAAGGAAGATCACAAGCGAGAAACGCAATAGGCGCGTTTTTACTTTTTTTTAGAAGAGTCGTTTTAAAATTCGATACGTTACTAACTAATTCCACGTCAAAACTATTTTCGCGTTTCTTTCTCTGTAAGAATAGAAAGAGATAAATAGATCGGTTTGCCATTTTTCTAAAAGAATTCCTGGGCCAGGAAATTGTCGAGTAAAAAGTAAACAGAAACGCATTTTATTTCAGAAAACAAAAGAATATATCTCGTCTCGTTATTATATTCTTTTTGCGCAACATTTAGTTTGACACTATACCTGTACAAAGAACGTAACAAAATTCCTTGCGCATCTCCGTTAAAAATTAGCTCGTTCGTAATTCGATACGATATACACGAGATATACACATCTTGATACACGAGATATATCGGAATATAAATCACACGAGCACTAAAACCAGAATTTCAAAGAATCTCTGCCACGTTCGCGTGAACGACGGTTCGCAAACGGGCAACCACCGCTACACCTTCTCGATCAGCAACACCAACATCAAAAAAAGCAAAAGGTGGTAAAATCAACACTGATAGAAAATGATTCACGGATGCTTCTCTATCGCAAGAATCATCGCAACATACCGCAACGCATGCAACGCGAGTGTTATCGTTCCACGCGATAAGAGGCCTCAGCCCATGCGAGCTCTCGGGACCGGAAGTCGCGCGTTACGCAATCCCCTGGCTCTGTTTGCACAGGACCGGAGCAGAAGATCTCGCGTGCAACGCGAACTCATTGTAGATTTTCCGTCTTATATTCGCGCGTGCGCGCGCGACGATTCTCCTCGATTCTCTCTGCGGTTTCCTCGCGACCATCGTAAAAGCGTTTACTGCCGACCGTGAATTTTTGGCAGCGCGGATTTCACGTGGCGACGCTTTAATGGCACGTCATTAGCTTTATGATATCGCGTTATTTATATCGCGACCCAGCGGTCGCGATTTTATGGAGAACCAAGCGTAATAATACTGTCACCTGAAATTCGTGCACGGCTGTATAAGGCCGTTCGCAAATTTGTTTTTGGTCGATGTGGTTTAGGTCGCTGCTTTAAATCGAGCATCGATCGCTGACCGTGACTGTTCGGTAACGCTTTACGGTGCTAATTCGTTGGTATTGCAGTAACCCACGTCGTTCTTTCTTGTACAGTGTGTCGAGAGCGTTAGAGGAAGATGAAGCAGCTTGTATTTGGATTGGTATTTGGCGGATGTTATTGCGCGGAGAATAGAATTCACCGAATCCTATTTAAGGATTAGAAAGGATACGAAAAAGGAAATTATCTTCCAAAGTTTGATATAACTTTTTGTACTTCTAGGGATATAGAGATATGGTACAACAAGTACGATATAATCGTATGTAAATGCCGAAAGCTTTTACATAACGTGAGAAGAGCAACATACGCTGTTGCGACGTTACGGTAATACCTATCGCGATTTAATATCCATGTTTACCGGAATATTATAGAGCATTATCGTAATAAGACTGCGATATTACGGAGCAGGACTGTGTTATTAGTTAACCCTTTCGCAACGGCAACTTTGACGAATAGCTATTGTAGTACACGACTATACGTTTGACGTACGAACAATAGAACTACGATAACACATGGAACAGAACTACGAGTAAATCCAACGTGTGTCGATAACATAGCGATCGAATACATATATATATGTACTTAATAATGACATAATTCGGACGATAACTACAGTCGATACTGTTATTCAGGACGCATTCGATCGTTCCACGTCAAAGACGATTAAAACAGTTGAAATTCTCTTCGTTCTCGGCTACTCGGCAATACAAAACGTTAGAAGAAGACTCGTTAACCTTTTCGTAATCATTGTATGTACACGCATTATAAATCATTATCCATGCTTCGCGATCTGATCTATCTAAAACCGCGTTACTTGCGACTTTTATGGAATTGCACAATTCCGCAAACAATACGTAGTTTACGGATGCGAATTGACTAAAGATTCATAAGAGAAAATAGGTTTGCACGGAGATTAAATCTCAATTAGATGTGTTGTACTTTACGAGACCAGTTATACGAGGACTTAATGAATGTACTCTACGCTATGATTATCTAGTCATCGGCACTTGATCATAGTGCTTCGTGTTTTCAACGAAGTTTAGCAAACACGTGCGCTCAACAGACCACGGTATCAATCTTATTAGCTAAACGTTGTTCGAAAATGCCACATATCGACATTATAAATAAGAAATCGACGCCGTTAAATCGATAACGCCAAAAACCAGCAATATTGCGAAGAAAGCATCGCGATTGAAATTTTTACGTCGGGATAGCGTTATAAATTATAATTAAAAAATTGTACAACGAGATCGTGTCACCGCCATCTTTCAACGATCGAAAAACGATGTCTGTTATCAAAATCACTTTCACTCTTTCCTCCGATGCTTTACATATTCCATTTTGGTTGCGCATAATCTATATCGCTCTTATACACACCTACAGAGGAACGAAGTAAAACAGTTCAGGTATAAAGTGTGAAGAAGAACGCGTTTACGAGGTTGGGTTCAGGCACTCCCTTAAATAAGTTACTTCGCCTTCTCTAATTCGGCTCCTATGATGCCTTTAGATCCTTCAGTCCATTCTACGCATTTTACGATCACGACATGGTTTTAACGGACGAATCGTTAAAATTCTCTGAAACGGTCCAGCAAAGGTAGTGAAATACTCTTTCGTTTTCCTGACACTGAGTCAGCAGAGTTCTTCGTCTTTGGCATAGATCGAACATGTTACGAGACCTCGGTCTCCTTTCTTCCTCTTACGTACGACCGTGTAATATATTTAAACAGCGATCGGTGTTCTATACGAGTCATCCCAGTTATTTGTTTTATTTCTACGACCAGTCCGAGAGACGCAGAATAAGCACGAAGAAGAAAAAGAAGACAAATTATAAGCTTCGATCGACGTTTCTACGCGTGATTCGTTTTAGATCCCAATTTGTTTGGGCTGCTTCGATCTCGGTGAAGCAGGTTGATCGAGGTTCCACTGTATTAAAGGAATCGTTCGAATACAGCGAACGCGAGCCGTTACGAGCCGATGATTCGAGAGATAGGAGCTTTACGACGATGCTGATCATTGTTCCATCACGAAATTAAGTCGGAATGCGTTGTCAGTTGACGCGACAGGCGGATATGACAGCGCCTTTATTCGGGCACGCGTGAGGTAAACCGAGCAGAGCGGTGATTTAATCGGCGAAACAAAAGTGACGGAACTTGGTCGTTTCCATCGTGCATTTTCGTCGTTTGACGATCGCGATATTTATTACTTTGACAAAGTATTTTAATACGCTGTACGTACGAAACTTTTGTTACCAGTTAGGCTACCTTTTTCGAATTGAATACATACGTTACAGCCAACACGCTAACATAGGTAGTTTGACTATGATTACGTTTTCTAGTTGAAAAGGATCTATCTCGCATGCGACAAAGATATTCAGCGAGAATACAGATTATACGGCGCTATTCTAATGCAAATTCTATAAGCTCGTAGTTAACACTGCTGGAAGCTTCCAGGTGTGAACTACGTCCTTTTCCGAACACTGTTTTGACGTTTGGGATCGCGTCTACCTTTGTTAGAGATTTAAAACTACGTTCTCGAATTTGACGAATAAAACTTCGATCTTCATCCTTTCGTTACAATTTTTCTATCTTTGAAACGATCGATCGATCAATGACGTTTAGAAAGATTCGCATCGGCTACTAAAAAATGCTTTTAGGAGAAGAAAAAAGACCAGATATATATCGATAAAACGAAACTATGACACGCAAGTTACCACGTACGAACTTGATCTTTCTAAACTTAAAGTCAATGACTAAACAACGATATACGTATAATCGCTCCGCTACAAACTTATTGACCAAATTTGGCAATTAAACCAACGCTCGTTCGAAGAAGTGTACGCGATTCTATCCTATACCATCTTTTGGCAAAAAGAAAAGAAAAGCAATGTCAGCCATTAAGCTTACGGAACTTTAAAACTGCACTGCGTTCACGCTGCCCCTCAGATCCTACATTATCGTTTACAAAAGACGCTCACGATTCGAACCTAAAAAGCTGCTGCCGTAGAAAGCGGAGAAAAAAGAAGGCAAAAAAAAAGTATCCAGCCTGTGTAGCTGTTGGAGTATCGCGTATCGCACGAACCCTACCCTTGTTTCTCTATTATGTCCGTCTTTTCACACAATTTCGATGTTACTCCCCGCCCCCCTTGACTCGTTCCTCTTTCCCGCACGCTACCGCATTTCTCCCAGCGGCTAACATTCCACCGGCGATTCCTTTCTCCGCGTTTCTATTAGCGGTTTGTATTTCGAGCAGATGTTTCGCCGACACAATGGCCGCTACACGGGTTAGCCAGTTTCAGCCTCGTAACGGCATTGTTGCGTCGTGATATAAAAGATCGGGTCCACGACCCTCCAGCCTTCTCGACACCCCGAAGAAAACGTGTTTATACACGGCGTTACGAACGAATCACCTGCGGCAGGCCGAATCGATCCCCGTTGGAGGTGAAAGGACCTCGAACAGAGCTTAATCCGATCGGGTAATCGGAGCTGATTTCCGAATGTTTAATTGGCAGAGAGTGGACGGAGCTGGGTGGCTTTGTTATTCCATTCGATCGTACTCGTTGAAATACCAACACGAAAATTTCGAGAAAACCTGCGTTGTTTTTCGGCAATTTGTACGGCAGCGAATTGCTTTAAGAATAGTTGAAACGACCGATTCGCGATAAAATATTGTTTAATTATTCGTAGAAAATGTACAATAACTTTTATATATTTTTTCATACGCATTTCCTCCCTATTTTTTCAGGGTAAATCCTTCGAGCATAAGTGCAACGAAAACGAATTTTTAATTCTTCTCTATAAAAGACGAGTATTTATTTCACGTATAAAGAACGTATACGAAATAATTGACTTTTTCTTTCGAAGAATCGTTCAATAGGTGTGTCTCCGATAATCGTGTTTCGCGAAGAAAAGCAAATCATCTTTCATTTTTTTTTATTTCAGAGTATACAAATTAATATTCGGCGTAATCTAACTCGCCAAAATGTTCGAAAGCCTGTAATACGACGCAACGATATTAAAACAAAATAACGATAATTTCCCTAATGCCTCCATTCAACTTCATTGTGCTTAATTTTATCAAGAAACTTGGCATACTTCTTCTTGCTTTCCCGCCCAATAAATTATCTCGAGGAACGGCCCATCGCGAAGAAATCGTTGCGAATTCGCGAGCAACCCACCCGGAAATATGATCGTGGCCGATGGTATCGGCGCATATCCGGTCGCGATCGTGCGACTGTAACTTCCAGCGATGCGGCGGCGCAGATGCGAGACAAACGCAGAGAAAAAGAGAAAGATGGGAGGAAGAAACGAAGGGTGAAAGAGAGTTTGACCGCACCGTTAGTCATTGGCTGCTAACACGGCAAAACCAACTCCTTTCCAGCGTGGGTCGCACGAGTATTTAATAGGAAGCAACGAGCAACAGGTCCAACCGAGAGTCGCTTGGGTTACGCCCATTCGAACGCGTTCTCGGTCTTGGAACCGCTATTTTCTCTTTATCGGCGTGGCTTTTCTCCCTTCTACGAGCAGACCAGCGGCTAAACGGAAGCCAACGTTTCGATTTGCCGCCACATCTTGGCGCAAGAGGTTTATCGACTCGCATCGTCGAGCAACTAAGACGCTTCTTTTCGATTTGTTACCACAGAAATGCGAGACGTCCAAAGCGTAGAAAAATATCACTTTATACGTTAAAATAGTCGTTTTCGTACGTAATCGTGTCCGGTGAACGACAGCATAGAGAATATCAGTCTCGTAAAAGCGGGGAAACGTGTGTAAATGTCGCGTCGCGTCGCGTCGCCTCTATAGTCTGCCTGTTTCCAACTCGCCGATTCTACCGACGATAAGTATCTTTTTTCTTTTTCTGTCGTAAAAGGAGACAAGACTTTCGCAGTCAGCTGATAATTTAGGCATGTTCCTAAATAATACGTAAATGTGGTACAAGCGCGATTTGTTACAATACGTTATACAATGCGTTATAAATTAAACGTTCGAAACATGATATTGAAAAGACAACGACGAAATAAAGTAGCGAATCCATCATTTCTTGAACGTATAATCCGTCTTACAATTAGTTAGAGATACGGATCATATATCCATGAACAGTCTTGTATAATTAGGAGTATCGTATACTATAATCTTATTTATTCTTCAGAAGCAAGATACGCAGGTGCCATTGGAAATTAATGCCACTTATAACCAGGACAATGGACCGGCGGTCCCTACAATTTATTTAAGTGCTATTTCCTAAGGAAAACACTCGGCAACACGCAGGTAACCTAGGCCTGCGAGTTGTAGGATTCTGTTATCTGTCAGCAGTTGTAAATGGGCTTCCACGAAATTAAAGGCTGTCCACGTCAGACTTCTTCGTATTCAACCAAATCGCTCCAAGACTGAACTACTTTAACTTTCGAAAATTTTGATCTACAGACCACGGCAAGCGTTCGTCTTTAATTGCGTACGTACTATAATTATAACTACATTTGCCTTCGATAATTTAACTTCACCGCGGAATTATCATTAAATTGCTGTCAAAATTAATCGGTTAGATTCATAGCTACGTATTATTAAAATTTATACTACAAGAGTTACGTAAACGTCTCGACAAATTTCTTTTCTTCGATGAAGGAAAAAAAAAGGACAAACAATCAGGGGTTAAAGATGTTCTATCTTTCTCGTCGATCTTCACAAATAGAAAACAAAGAGTAATGGAATTAGGAAGATGTAGTTAACTACCGTCAAGGATTTAAAACGTTCCCGTCGATTCCAATAATTCTACGACAAGCGCTATCCGATCCCAATTCCATTCCCAACCGTATTGGCATATTTTAATGGAATCAAGCACGGTTAAAGACAAACAGCCAACGAGTAACCGAGAGTAACACCGAGATAAAAATATTCAATTTCACCTATCCATCTGATATGAAAAACGACTCTCGAACGAGAGTCTACTTTCTTAATTATATGGCGCAGCACGTGAATTTGCGTAAAAATGTGCAGTCTGGCAACGATACGATAAAAGCAGTCAATTACCTGTCTAATCTCCCTGCTTCCATTGCCAAATTCACGCCTCTCCCCCGAAGCGAGTACGTTCGTTTTCCTAGGCTCGGCCGAGCAGAAGCAGCGGGGGTATAATAATTCGTGCAGAGAGAGGCCAGGCGAACAGTGCGGTAGGTGCCCTCTCGCGAGACGAAAGCAATTTTCCACGAGGCGCGATCACGTCGCTCGTTGTTTTTGTCGTTACCTTGCTCTCTTCTTCTGGCTTGGGAACGCGGAGAACGAGCATCCACGCGAGCTCCGCTGGACGATGGAAGATGACTCGGGCAAGAAGGGAGAAGAAGGGAAGAAATTTTAAGGAGCGAACGAAACGGAGTCCCGGTGATGGGCTCTCCGGGGATCTCTTTAAAGTGCCGCGGCCTTTCGATAATTAGAGGGCAGCCATTGTTACACCCGGCTTCGAGGAGTGCTGGGGACCAAAGTGAGAAAGGAACGAAAAGAGGGTGGGGACGATGGAAGAGGACCAGCCTCGCAGACGGCGAAACGAGCACGCTCCTTCTCTCTTTTTCTCATTTTCGCTCTTTCCCACTTTCTTGCTCGTTTTCTTTCCTCCCTTCTCCGTCTGTCTTTTTTCCTTGGTCAATGCGTTCGCGGGGCCTCCGCTTCGAGAGAAAAAAAAACCGCCCCTGCCCACGGAAATACGTGATTTTTAAGGGCCGCCACGCGATACCACGCCGTCCCGAGTAAAAGAAAGATCGTGAGAACCGCAGGAAACTGGGAACGCCGCTACGCGTAAATCGACTGCCGCGATTGTAATTTTTCGCTAATGCAAGGAGGAATAACGGGCAAACGGACTTTCCATCTTTCTATCGTCTAAGAGAAAATTTCGTCGGTTGTTCAGTTCGAGCTTGGTTTCCCCGTTTTTCGATGTATACGATCCGAACAAAATCACGCTAAAAGCTAATGTCATCGCTGAAATACGTATCAAAGAAGCCGGTACGATGGAAATCTCTGTCGAAAGACCAAAAAGTACTCGATGACTCGCGAGTATTACCTACATCTCCAACCTAGCCGACCTAACCTAACGCATCAAACAAGCGCAAAAACATAGCCTCCCCCGGAATCCTTAACAGGCTCTCTCGTCCCATTTACGACTTCTCCGACTCCAAAACCCGGTATACAGGCCTTATTGCTTCGGCCGAAGCTCGAACAATCGCGAAACCACTCGTTCAGCTCGCAATTACGTTTAATCTGTACGCCGACTGAATTATCGAACTCCGCTGGAGAACGCAAGAACCGTCTTTACTGAATCTCCGCGGTCGTAATTAAATTATCGGCCGGCGAGCATTTGCAGGGAAGCATCGATTAGCCATTAGAAACGGAACTTACCCGAGTAACAAGCGGCTGATCCCCTTCATCGTCGCTGAGTCCAGCTACCTAAGGACTGCCGTTTCCCATCTTGCGTCTGAAAAAGCGGCAACCGGTCGCGAAAGCGGCGGATCTTTCGCTCGATGTTCCGCGCAGTGGCTTCCTCTCCTTGCAGATCCACGATCGGTCACACGAACGAGTAATTACGCGCGTTCCGATTACGATCCGCGTTTTCATAAATCATCGAGCGCGTAAATAAAATAATAAAACCGGCGACGCTTTCTCCGCGACGAAAGAATGCCGTCGATCGAGCCACGGGATTTTGCGACGCGCTCTGGATCCTCTGGATCCTTAAACGACGCGGTAGCGATGTTTAATGGCGGATGGAATCGGTATTCGATAACGACAACTTCTGTTTCTTTGAACTGGAACAACGCTGCAAGAGTTTGGTATGCGCGCGAAGGAATTTGGACGAGTCCTCTTCTTGCAACTTACGACTCTTTTTACGCTCGATGTAATCGTTTAGAATTTTGTACGGACGAAATGATTCGCGTTATCGCCGCGAACAGCATGTAGGTTTTTGCTCTTTAGTCGAATTTCTGGCGAATTTGTGTCGACAATCGGCCGATTGAGTTTTGAGAATGCTGGGATTAATTGGTCTTGATCTTATTCGGCAGCAACGATTCGCATCGTTGTTACGAAGAAAACGCAGCGTCGTTTGGCGTTCGGGTGCCTTCCGGTAAATTTGCCTCGACGACCGGTTTCATCGAGTTTCGAGAATACCGAGATGCGTGGGTTAAAGGCTTTCTTCTTCTCGTCGTTCTCGATATCGATTCCAACCAACTATTTGGTATTGTCGACGATTGATGAATTTCGAAAAATATCGAAAAATTTGACAACGCTTTGAACTTTAGTTTCTTTAAACGCCTTTGTATCGATATTCGTACGCTCGAGGTATCTTAAAAATTGTTATCCAAGCGGTCGCTAGGCGTAGTCTTTTTTTCTAAGTTCGTCGGAATTATTATCGTACGGTCTCGTTCGAAAAATTTGTCTAAAATAATTACCAAATATTCTTTTCCTTCCGATCGTTCTACCAGCATTTATGCTATTAAACCTCGTGCCGCGCTCTCTTGAAACGGTTATGAAGAAGTCGATGATTGCCTTTCAAACGAGTTATCGCTAAAACTCGCCCTTAAAAAGCTTCTTCCCTTTGAATTCTTCTTAAAATCGCGCGAAGAAGCTACCGAGTGCGTGATCGATGTTCGAGGGATCTGAGTAAGCTCTTCTTCTTTCGTACTCCTTAAAAGCGTACCGCGGCAGTCGTTCGCCGCACGATAGACATTTCAGGGATCTAACATTAAAGTACATGAGTTTCTTGCTTTTAATTGCTTCGCTTCGAGGAAGAAGTTGTCGAGCGCGATCTCTAATCGACTTTGAAAGACGTTTGAATCTCTTTGCTTTAATTGCATCGAGGATTGCTTCGCAGAAACTAGCGATCGACTTTCAAGTCGCAGAAACTATTAGGTCGCGATTTATAATATCCTCTTAATAGTAAATTCGCTCATTTCCTTTCCCAGTTGCCGTTAAAATTCCAAAAGTGACCAGAGGCGGATAACATTTACAAACACATCCCGCCCTTTTCTTATGTCTTATCACTGAACGTTGTTCAACGTCGCGCCATTTAACTTGCAAAATTCGCTGGAAATTCGTACCAAACATTTCTAACGTACTTCAATTTGCCATTTATCTCCAAAACAGTCGACAGGCTCGATTTCGAACTCCAAACTCTCTGCAACCATGCTAAAAGCACGATCGACACTGGAACAACTCGCTTATTAAAAAATTCCTTATTTTCTTCGAGGCAATCGCGTTTGAAATTACGCTCGAAACGCGAGAACAAACTCTAAACACGCGATGTTCGCGTTCGAAAGCGAAAATCACTAAAGACCAGAGAGCGAACGTATTCGCGTTTAATTAATGTTCGGTTCGATCTAGAAGCGTGAGTCACGAGATAAATCGTGCTGACTTTTCAAGTAACCGGTGGTTACGAGCCGACAGCCGGCCGATTACTACAATTTACCAAAGTTCTTGCGCTCCTCTTTTGCCCCTGTTTCCAAGCAAGGGTTAAGAGTGGAACGAATAAATAGCCGTCTCGTTCTCTAGCGGCAACAGACGTTACACTTTAAGACATCGAAGCATCACGACGACTCGGCTCTTCCATCCTCTTAGCCGAGATATCATTATCTAGAATCAAACCACTTCATCCCGGAATAGCTTCATCGTCTCGCCACCTTTTTACGCGAGAAATTGTTAAACACTGACGTTGAATCTGTCGATTTGCGTATTAAAGTGTAAGGATAGCTCGCGAAATTGCCTCTTTACGCTCGTTGTAGATCATGATTTTAACCTAACCGCGATCGTTCTGCCATCCTACAGCTTGTTAAATCCCAGACTGGTTTGCTTTCGTTCAACGTCTGTTTCCACCATATCTCCATTCTCTTTTTTAGCGGCTTTCCTTAATCAGATCGATATTTCTACGAATTACTTTATTTCTTTATTTCGGTGATTTACTTACGATGCGAATTATTTTGATTTTCTTCTTACTTGCGACAGCTTTCGCCTTTAGCTTCGATACGTCTTGAGAATTTGATAAAAATCGCTGCTTCGGAAGGGAGACGTTTAAACGTTATTTCTTGCAAAGGTAGAAGCGTTTTAAAAACTCTACAGGATTCCAAAGTTAATACCGGGTCGTTTGAATTATTCAGTCGAGTGGAGATTATTTCGAGAAAATTTCACGACGAAACTGCTCGTTTTAAAAATAAAAGCGATCGATGGTCTCTGAAATCCGACTTCCTCACTCGCGTTTACCAGCTTTCGATCGCGGATTCTCCGACAAAAATTACCAATTCGTAAAGAAATTTTTCAACATCGTTTCTCGCTAGATCTCCAAAATTCTCAGCTTTCGATCGTTCGTTCAGCTCGGATTTTATTCGAAAAGATTCAAGAATTCATCGTTCCCTTCGAAAGACTTTACTACGACTCCGGAACAACGATTCCTCGAACCACGACGACTTCTTCGATCCCAATCGCCACTGTTTTCCTCCGTACCAACTCTCCGACACTTTGACGCACCAAATCTCACTCACTCTCCGATATTCGTCTCAAAAAGAGACCGTCTACACCACCACTAACGTTCGATTATCTTCGCTCGTCGATTGGACGAACAATCACCGTCAACCGCTCGATAATCCCCACAAGGTTGCTCCAACTCCCTCAAAGACCCCGTTAAACAGTCCCCGATTCCTCATCGTCCGCTTCGATCGCTTGCAGACTCTTGAAACGATCGCGTCCGACCACCTCGTCGATCCACCGACTCGCAACGAGTTCACGAAGAAGCCGCGTTTATTGGAAGGGATTGCTCAATGAGAAATTAAGGGCGAGTAAAGCTCTCGTCCGGGATCAGACCTTGGTTGGTTTCGAGTCGGATGATAATTGGCCCGGTACGGTAGCCACGGTTTCTTTGATAACAGGTTCTCCGGTTTCGGTGTTCTCCGTGTTCCGGGCCGCGTATCGCGCATGCGTTCGTCCTTTCGCGTCTACTCCACGGCGAGGAGGTCGTAAAGATAATGCCCACATGCCAGCCGGCAAACAGACCAGAACGGAAAATTTAGCCATCTCTCTCTCTCCCTCTCCCTCTCCCTCTCCCTCTCCCTCTCCCTCTCCCTCTCCCTCCTCTCTCTATACACCCCCGCTCAAAAGTCTTAAGACAATTTAACAACAAATTATTATATTTGCTTGAGAATTGCACCTTTTTCACCTGGTTTTTATCCCTCGTCGTGTTTCAAGAAATCTACCATAGATAACTCTAGACTAGACTAGTCGCCGATAAACGCTGTTTAACGTCCTCCGACTACCGTCGGTGTGTTATACAGATGGCGTATGTATTTCGAAAGCGTCACAACTGAAAATAATTCACCGCTGTGTTAGAAGAAGATAGAAACCGGCAAAGGGCGATTCAGAGGACCAAAAATGGAAAAGTGCGAAAATAACGTTTGGCCGTTGTTTCCTAAGAATCGTCCGATCGTTATATATGCGCGAAAAAAACGACATTTCCGCTATCGTGACTCTGCAAACGCAATCACCGCGTAAATCAAGACTGCCTAACGCGAGATTATATTGATTATCGTCGCGATTATACCGATTATACGAACCAACCAGTTCTTCGTTACGTTTGTAGAAGCCTTGATATCACGTACTTCGTACGAGACACTTGCCCTAGGACTTTTGAGCAGGAGTGTACATCTGTATATTCGGAACGAGCGATCGTTCGCAACGATTAATTCCTTTCGTTAATTTCGGTCGGGTTGGCGCGTTTGATCGGCCCGCAACATCATGTGGGCCCTGAAACCACCCCGTTGCAGCTCTCGACAAACCACCATCATCGTGATTTTACCTTTTGAAACGGTCTCGTCGGTTTCTTGGTTTCGTTGAAACGCGATTAGCTCGGTTCACGTGATCCCGTTTGTTTGCGCGTGTGCGATCGTTTATCGCGCAGATTCGCGTTCAACGCGGCACGATTCAATTTCGTCGGCCAATTACCGCGACCACGAGCAAGCCTTCCGCTATGATTTTTGCCAGCGAACCCATCGGGCTGCTTCTCTCTTTTTCCTTCTACACATCGCTCGGTCCGTTTTTATCGAACGTTTTGTCGATCGGTTTGTCCGAGTTTGAGAGAGGTGTCTCGAGAGATATTCGAAGCGTGATTAAGCGTGCAGGAATTTGAGACAGCGAGGGAAGTTTTCCTCGAGATCGAAGAATGAAAACGAGTTATACGCTTAATTTTTGGAATTTCTTAGTAGTTTTTTGTTAAATGTCTCTCCGTTCGACGTACGATTCGATCGAAATGTTCACCCGTAGCCTTATACTCGCGCATATGTAAAATAATAGTTTCAAAGAAAGCAATTTATATCGTTTTAAACTTCAAATATTTTCCTAGAATGTTTCGCTAACAACAAGCGAGAGGATATCTCCGATATACGCTTGCGTACGTTGGCGAAAGAGCGCAACGCGTTAGAGATGTTAGCCGACTTGGCGGGGTTAACAACACATTATAGAAGAATCTAAAGCATTCGTGGGATTCGTGTTCTAACTCATAAAATTGATCGTGAAAATTCTCGTGTCGTCGAGTTATCATTTAAGAACCATTAACTATTTAACGATTATAGCTGAACGATCGTAAGCTAAGATTACCAATTATACGTACGCGTTTCATCGAAATCCTATAGTGCATTTCGTTCTATCTAGAAAATACGGTGAATTCAGAACGGCAAGATAATAAAAGAGTTCAGGACACTCTGTATATAGGTTCACAGTCGTAAAAAGGTTAAAACGTTTCTTTCGAACTTATCTGAACAGCGATATATTTAAAATATCGAAAACACGTTACAAAAATACCTAACTTCTTAGTACGTCCAGTACTATAAAATTTCTAATTCGTGATATGTTTCCTTTGTATATCCCTTCGTACTATAGCTTTAACGAAGGAAAAACCAAAAGATGTATTTAAAACTAAGCGTCGCGTTTTTCCATTAAAGCAACGAGATCGTTAACGCATTCGTACTCTTGTTATTGAATTTTTAAAAGGAAACGGATTAAAGTAAGACTTTAAATGCCTTTTTTTAAACGTCTATCGCGCTTGTCGGATATCACAAGGTTCGTGTTACGATCGATTTGTAAATCGAATTTTCCGAAATTTAATTAATACCCTGCGATTTAGTCGAACATGCAACTTAGCATATACGTAGTTAGGCGAGTGGAAAGCGCGTTTAGTCTCGTATAAATCAAATCGTTCCGCGGCGCGGCAGTGTAATTAGCGACTCATTAACGATGTTAATTTATTGGCCTACTTGTCGCAAAGTGATTCGATACCAGTTAGATCGCTTCGTGCTTATTCGAATGGAACGGTTTTCGTTTTTCTAATTTCGACACCGGTTCCTTCGCCACAATTTCGTTACGCAAAACAATTCACAGACAGATTTCCTAACCAGTTTCCTATCGACGTTTCGGCCGACTGAAAATTGAATTGTTTACGCAAAGTTCGGCTCTCGATTGATCTACCTAACTACCTATCCGATCTATTAACTACCTTTCCAATCGACTGTCTCGATTACGAACGACGATCCACTTGTTATATCCTCGGCCTTTGAAGAATCAATTTTAAAGCTACGCAGACCTTTATGTTGCAATCTCTGTTTGAACAAGCAGAAAGATTTTGACCGTTGGAGGAAAAACCTTATCACGCGCTTGAAACGAAGAATCGTGAATATCAATCTGTCCCTTAGATACGGAATGATTCGAACGTACCGCCGCAACGTTAGAACCGAGGCTGTAAAATCGAATTTAAGAATTCCAGTAAAGATGCATATAACACGAACCCCGGGCAATTAACAAATCCCATGTAACCCTGTCGGAGAAGTTTCCATTAAACAGACTACCAAGATCTCGGTGAAGGAATAAAAAGAACGTTGTATATTTTACCAAGGCGAGTTGCACGGATGGTCAGCGTTGAACCGCCGTAAAACATTCCGCTAAAGTGTGTTCGCGTTCGCCTCCTAGACGCGGATCGTCCTCCGCTAAGGTCCTGAAGCGAAGAAAAGCTGGCGAAGAAATGTCGTGCGTCTAATCGTGAACGTAAACACAGAACTTGCGTTCAGGCTCTCGCATGGTCCCACGAAATGTGTTTTAACGACTGCCGCACACGGTGCATGAGCCATAAATGTTGCGCCGACCCGGGGATTCGTGTAATAGCCACTAAAAGCAGCCCTCGTCCCTTTATGGACCGTAAAAGCTCGGATATTTGGAACGAGGAAACCGTCGCTTAAAATTTAAGCAGAAGCGAGCCGCGACCGTCCTCGATGGGCCGACGACTCGTCTTTTCGGAGTCGTCACACCGCGAAAAACAAAGTTTTCTTCGTCGTTCTCGTCCAGCGACCAATCTCTCTCTCTCTCTCTCTCTCTCTCGCTCTCTTACCGATAGAATTCCTTATCGATTTCGAGTTTGTTATCCAGTTTGAGAACAGAGTATTTTTTAGATCGTTGGCTAACAATAACGTAGATTTTGATGAACACTGATTCGGTGTTAAATTCCATTCGATGAAATATAAATACCAAGGAAATAGATTTTATACTACGATATATAAAAAATAGTGCATTTTCTTCTTCGGAAGAGGAAGAGGCGAACGTCTAATTTCTCGTTTTCGCCAAAAATCACGAATTTATCTTTGGTAGAATCGGCGCGCGATTAGGTATCAGCCTGTATAACGATGTAACTCTTTTGTACAGGATCGATGTACGCAAGGCATACGAGGGCACGGGAAATATATTGGCCTGTCGGCTCTTTCAGAGAAGTTTCGCGTAGGCGCACAGGTCCGTTCGAGGCAGAGATCGTTTAAAAGGGGATCCACGACTTATTAGGCACCGACATAGGTTCAATTCGCGGCCTCTATTAATACGCGCTAGCCGATTTACTTTTCTGCCTGTTTACACCCTACTTGCGTCGCTTGTTTTTCGCGCTCCACTCGATTTCCGGTCGCCTAACTAATTGAATCGCGGACTATACCAACATGCAATTTGCATCACGACGTGGATCGAAACCGTGGATAATTGCGCCAGTCGTTCTAACAATATCTCCAATCGCGAAGAATAATTTACGCCCAGCTAAAATTTGTTTTTAATTGTTCGCTTGAATTACAAGATATTATACATTTCTCGAGTGTTTCGCTCGTTTAGGAACAGCGAACGGACGAAACACGAGTAATTGGACAAAATACGCTAACCTGCTTTTAAACGATCTTTCTATATTCTGATAGACCTTTTTTTATCGCAGCACACATGCAGCCTAAAAATAAAAGTCTGAAGATAAAATCAATAAATCCGTGTAATATTCCGCGAAACTTTCGTTTAGCCTACAGATTCTTCGTTTCAATTTTATCGTTTATTAATCAATTTTATCATTTATCGATAAATTGTAAACGATCTCGTCTTGTAACATCGAAACCACGTTAAATAAGATTTTGCGATAGATACAGATCTCGAACAAATTTCCTCGATAAATATCAAAATCGGAAACACAAAATATCTCGTTGTTTGTAGATAAGATGTTAGATTTATCAAAAAAAAAAAAAAACTTTTTCGGCATGAATCCTTAAACCAAGGAATTCGGTACTTAACGATCGAAATATCGATCGATCAAGAAGCTGCGTGGAATCACGAACTCGATACCGATCTCATCGACGTGCTTTCACGCATCGGCTATCAGAGTCTATGAATATTAATCGGTAAATATGCCGAACGAAAAACCGTCGACCGCTAGATACGGTGGTATTCCCGTTTGAAATCGGATACCAATCGCGTTACGATTACTCGTTTTATACGTTCCAGGCAAAATCGGCTTTCAAGTGCATAGAAAATGGCTGCTGTATTACCAAACCTCTTATCAGAAGACACAAAAACTTGCCACGAACGAAAAATTCTTTCGCTTCTTTTACGACGAATTACGTTCGTAAGTACAGATTACATCTCGATTAGAACGAATAATTATTACGATATACGGAATACACGATCGTGTAACTACTGGCGCAACTACGACCAGACTGATTCTACGTGGAAAAATAAATCAAGAACGCAGAATGAAATTTGTCTATATTAGGTTTCATTTTCGAGAGAAACGACATTCAATATTTCACTGATAAATATTGACAGACTTTGAGCCGCGAAAACGCGTTCTAACGCAGATATACACCCTTTGTTTTGCTCTCTTCTGTCTCTTTCTCTCTTTCTGCTTCGTCGTTTCACCTTTATAAAGGTATCATTACCACGACGAGATTAACCCCGCGTATAATTAGCTGATAAATTTCGCGTTAATTGCCGGCCATTATAACCGCGCGAGATTAATCGTCCAGGATCGCTTGATATTTAAATTAAAAGCAATCTCCCGCGGTTCGTGCAAGCCCGCTTCTGCGTTGTCCACGCCGCACTCCTTCTTTTCTTTTCGTAATTTCTCTCTCCTCTCGTCTCCTTGACGAAACGTTGTTCGACGAAACGAAGCGTTTTACAAATAACTGCGTTAATTAGGAATAATCGACGAACAAGCGTTCCATTATCGTTCGTATAATTTCTCCTCCTGCATTTTTCCCATTATCCTTGTATTTTAATAAACCGCGTTTTAACTCGAACAACACGGACGTTAGATATCGAAGATTTGCTTCCGCGATATTTAGAAACTAACTACAAAAATTTCCTTCCAATATAATTGCGGTAGAATTTCGCGATCTTTTCGCGATCATTTTTTTTCTATGATCTCCTGTAATTTACGATCTCTCGATGTGCTACTTTTGTCGCGTTCCATCGCTCGAAACTTCGATTATTCGAGTAACTTAAATAGCAAACGTACGGTAACTCGATAACGAGTAATAATGAAACGCGAAAATGAAGGAATGCCACGCAGTTCTTTACGGACAATAGATTATAAATCAGCGAACAGTTGGTTACAGTCGATTAGATCGTGAATCACGTCCGCGTATATTGATAGAAACGTATCATTACATTTTGTAAAACGTTTATACAACTGTGACTCACGTTGAACGAATTTCGATCGCGATAACGATCTAATTACCCGTCGATTTCTATTTGAATCTTGAGAGGTATAGTTCACAACGTTGCTGATATTTCGCTGATATTTCGCTGATATTTCGCTGATATTTCGCTGATATTTCGCTGATATTTCACTGATATTTCGCTGATATTTATAGATTTACAGCGTCGGTTTCTATTGGCGTTACACGCGTTAAAAGTAGACAAGACGTAAATTTCGTCAATTTACGTACGAAGCAACGACACGCGAAAGAATTGATTAATTAACGATTCCTAGGGAAGAGAGAAATCGCGACAAGATACAAACGACCATAAAAGGCAATAAATAACAACAAAGTTCGAAATTTCCCATATTCCTAGAAACAATAGCAAGGATAATAGTAAACTGAAATAGTAATAAGAATAGCAAAGTAATAAGACACAACGGTTTAACGAAATCACGGATTTCCACTTTTCTAGAAACGCTGGCAAACGTAGTAATAAACTCGAATAACAGTGAGATGTTATCGATATTCAACGATGGCTAATAAACGTTCGTTCGTAAACGAATTCGCAATGACAGATGCGGACGTACAGTCGTACAGCTGCATTAGTAACTGCTAATAGACCGTGAACCCGTGGCAGCTTTTATCGTACCGTAAATCAACCGGCCGCGAATGCAGATATAATGTCTCTTTACGCAATACGATATCATATTTCATGTAATGGTACCTATCATGTACTATAATTGTAGGCTTATTTTACAGTCGACACACGCTACGAAAGATACGTTCGCAGTCGGCCTAACTCTCGAATAATTATTGCGGTCTAACTCCCGATAAAGAGATCACCGATACCTTATCCGGTCAGCTATCGATACACAAGCTGGTAAATAGTAATATAATTAACACGAGTCGCGTGATTATACATCCGTACGGAGGATCGAGATCGTAGAAAGCGACTGCCGTGCCACAAGAAACCGCTCTTCCTCCAATTCGAAACTGAATCCAATCGAATTATTTTATTCTTTTCTAGCTTCTTTCGCTTTATTTCGTGCCACAGTTTGATACTATCAGTTTTGTATAGGGGGCAAATGAATCGAAAGAAAATCGATTTTCTATATAGCCCGATTTCTATAGCGGGTAAGAGTGGGCAGATGGAGAAACTTTAGAGTACGAAAGTATGTTTCATGTTCTTTTTGTTCTATTAGAAAAGTATATCTTTCACAGTAGAACTCGGTAAAATTAAAACTGATTCGGTCAAATGCTTGTTAAAAAAGTATTTAGGGAAAGATTGTCTAAATCGTGGATGTAAATACCTTTATCTTGCTTTATACGTTATTAGAAAAAATTAGTGAAAAAACGAGTAAAAAAATCTATGCATGTACACGTGTACTACCTACTGCTATGCAACTGCTGTATACTTAATAGGAAAATTCTAATGCTACGGATTCGTAAAATTCCGTTCAAAATTCTAACAGCATATTTTCATGGCTCGATCGGTAATACCAAAAGACACGAAAATACAAACAAAACAAATATCAAATTCGATAATATTCCAAGGCGCTGAAAATACGATCGATACGTATCCTTTATCATATCATACCTCTTTCAAGCCAATGGATAAAAACGAAGAAAGACTTTGCCAAAGAGGCTCGATGCGAAAGATCTTCGATAAAGCGCGTTATTTTCGTTCACGCGGCAAGGGCACGATTCCAATTTTCTTTCCTTGCTCGTCCTCGTGCAGCGCGACACCCATTTCCTGCAGCACGCTGCTCTCCACGACGCCGACTCTGCTGCAATTCCGGATGATCTCTTGATTCGCCGGATTATCCTCGCATAAATTGCGCAGCGCGAGGATCGTCCATTGCATTATAACTGCGCGTGTAAAATTTAACACGGGCATTAATTAGCGTGTCGGGATATCATCGAGGACTGGCGCGAATCACAATAAGCGAAAGGATCACGAAGCTCAAAGGAAACGGGTCTGCATTACTTACGTGGATTTCTCGCGTCTATATTGCAGCAGTCGAGAAGCAGAGGCACGACGTCCATTTCGCGCAGCTGAAAACGTTCGACATCGTTGAGAATACTCGTGTGCGAACCTGCTTATGGTATCGTGTATAAAACTGCGAGAAACTTTGCATAAAATTGTAAATCGTCGCTTGGTACGTATAAAGTACGCTATCCTCGTACTTCCAAATTATTGCAAGCATGTAAAACTATGCACAGTTAGTAGATATTAATATTAATTAGCATAAATGACAAAGCAACGATTTATCGTAGTTTAAAGTTTCTCGCATAATATATATATATATATATATATATATATATATATTATAGCGTCTTCCTTACGAGGTATATATATATATTTTAATTTAAAATTCAAATATCAATATGAATTTGTATAGGAAATGAAAGAATTGAAATTTAAAATTTCCGTTTTCAATTCGAGTTTAATAAAGCCCCTGCGCGATGCCATAAAAGGATCAGCCATGTTACTCAAAAGGTATTACATCGTCACAGCATCGCGGACGTTAATTTATTTTTATAGCAACGGCGTGGACTCTGATTTATCGCATTCGCCATTCGCGCAGCCATAAAAATATTATTTTTGCACGGCCCGATACATTACAGACCATAGGCCGCGTTCATGGACTCTCGTTCGTGAAAAATGAGCCGCCATTGAAAATCGAATGGAACGTAATTGAATCGCATGTCGGAGCGACGATACATTTTATCGGCGAGTACCTAAATCCATACACCTCGAACCATCGTATACGAATCATCGTTGGAAATTGAAGCTGACGGACGAAGAAGGTCTTCGCGAGAATTTTTTCAAACATAATACCCCCTACTTACTCAAGAAGCACCTTGCGATGGCCATCGGCGAACAGATACGTATGCACACGTACACAAATTTTTCATTACGAACCGCGCTCGTTTCAACGGAATAGCTCGAAAGTCACCACCGGTTTGTATATTAACCTCATAACGCGGGAGGAGAACGTCGTATTTTACGAGCAATCGTGACGAGGATATGCGCATTTTAAAATTACTTAAGAAGCATCGAAATACCGGAGTGCGCGTGTTTTCCGAACGAAATTTAAGAACACGATCGCCTTCGACACCTTTCCACCACCCAAACACTGAAAGAAACGGATACAAAAATAGTAAAGACGAAGAAGAAGCGCGGAACAAGAAACGAGAAGAAAGAAAGAAATCGAGGTCTGTCTCGATTCGCACTCCTGCGTGGTATCGATCGCATGCGTATCGATAAAACGATTCCGAACGCGGCAAAAGAGCGGCCATGTCTTCGATCTTGCTAATATATTAACGCGGTATCCGATGTTGGCTAAATTGCCACGTCTTCGACTCGGACAGGATACTTAATTTTCCTTTGTTCGGTGAACAGTGCGCGCCACGCGGGATCCGTTCTCGTTTCTTTTGTAGCCCGTCTCTTGCGCGCCAGAGATGAAATCAATAAGAAGCAATAACGATCACTCGCGAAACCCCGTGCACGCATAAAGGGGCTAAATAAAAACCGAGCAACCAGAGAGTCGTTTCGAGCGTAAGGTTTGTAATATTCATCTACGCTCTACCCTGCACTTCGCTGTCTTTTGTTTTTCCTTGTTCTTCGTTTCGCGTGTCAGAAAATGATCTACGATGCAAAAGGTCTTTGTACGCGGGTGCACTTGATAAATGATCGATCGGGGTTGAAGGTTAGAGCACGCAAGAAATCATTGTAAGAATTAATAGATCGATGACTGATTGAAAAAATTTCTGCCGCTTTTCGTTCGATACTATGGGGAATTTCTCTAGTTTATTCTTTGTAGTACGCGCTGCAGTTGCGATTGCTACCGTACAGGGTTCTAAGGCGCTACTTTCCAGGTAAACGTTCGAGTCAAACCTACTGTTTGTATTATCAACTGATGGTACTTTAATGTTCTCAATGACACTTCGGCTAGCTTTGTGCAAAATATATTCGGCTCAAATTTGAATATATAGATTAAAATTTTGATCCACGCAAATAGATTTTGTTTAAAATATATTTTAAAAAGGACAAACAGGTAGAAAGTAAGAATTAGTATATACTTACAAGATCTTGACATTCCTTATTTCTGTACGACATATTTCCAATAACTCTTATTAAACCAGCTTTAAAACCAAACGTAGGGTGACTTTCTAAATCAGTTTTTGTTGAACGCGATTCGTTTTCAACGCCATTCGAACGTGCTTCTAATTCGTTACTCGTCGACCCTTGTATCGTTGAAGCTACGTCGCTCAACTTTTGTAACGGTGTGAAATAATTATCCGATAGTTTCCCAATCGTTTGAATGGACTTTAGTAGATCTGTCAAGAGCTTAGAATTAAATATCTTTGTGCTATAAAAGAATCACGCTATAAACAAATGTACTTACAACTACAATTAATAAGCAAGCTCTTCTGATCCTTTAGAAAACTGTATTCTTCGCAAGATCTTGAAGTCGAGGCTCCAAGAATATCAAGAAGGATGACAATTTCTGTAGGTTCTATTTCATCTAAATATGTATCTACCGTCTTCAAAATCAAATCGCTTCTTCTACAAAATCTTTCAATTAGAAATTCAATCGCATCCTTTGTAAGTTTATATTCATTACCAAATTTGTGTATTGAATTTGAGAGTTCGTTATAAATTATCTCTAATAAACATAATTTATTTTCAATAGTCATATCGCGGTATACGTTTTGCAGCATGTTCTTTTCGGATAATAAAAGCATCAGAGCTTCCTTTGCACTTTCAAAACCTTCTTTAATCGCTTTCAACAATTCTGAACATAAACGTTTCTTTTCTCCTTCCAAGAAAGTTTTTCCTTCAAATTCCTTTAAAGCGTTATGTACAAATGCGCACGAAGCTCTAACGATTGGAATATGTTCAGAATGTGTCATAGTTCTGTAAGTAAATAAAAAATGTGTAGTACTCCAATATTTATCCTATTAAAACAAAATAATTCAACAGAATAATAAAATAGAAATATAGATTTATATTAATAGTACTTACATTATTACATCCTTTAAATCAGTATTGTATAAAAATTGTGGTATATTATATTGATCTGGAAAGTTACTGTCTTTACATGCAAATGTAAACAGATTACATAGGAACTGGATACATAATCTTAAAACTTCTAACTTTTCATCCGTCGGATCGTTATTGAATTTACAGTGAAATGTTGTAATAACGTTCTCTGTCCATCCTACAACACCCTCGTAAGGAAAATGAGAATCGAATGGATAAGAACTAGAACTCTCTATCTCTTCTAAATTTTCGTTACTTGCTAGAACGCGATATAAATTGTGACTGTATGTTCCTTGCTCGATTGTAGTTGAAATATATTGTTGGTGTACATAACTATTAAAACAAGAATTTCCTAGGCATTTTAAGCAAGCAATCTTTATATTGTTTGGGACAATGGAATCTTCCGTTGTAAGAATTTGTGCTACTTTTGCCAAGACTGGAAAGGCAATTAGTTCCCTGAAATTTAACGATCTGTTATATTAACTGTCTAATAACGTTTTGTTACGTATCATACTATTTTTTAGATCGTACTTCGATTCAAAAGATCTAAATATTTTTGGATCGAGAAGTTTCGATAATTCGTTCCAATTTTCTTCAGTAAAAGCAGAATTCAATTTCTGTAATAAATGAATATCTCTGCTGTTCATTATGTCAACCCTTATTTGTAACGTGATTTATTTTATGAGGAATGTTTGTTCTTTTTTTTTTTTTTGTATTGTATATAGCCTGATATTGTATAGAATAATCTGATGACATAACCTCAAACGAGCATGCTAGAGGAGCCATCTTTAAATAGATGCTAGAAGATATATTTATAAAAGTTTAATATACAAAATAGTTTTACAAAGTTAGATATAACAGAAAGCTAGAACGTATTTTTAATGATGAATGGTATGTAATTCTGAATATGATCAATATTATTTGAAATTTGTAAATATATTTTGACTAACGTTGCGTAAACCAGTGAATTGGTTAAAATCATATTAAATTATTTTTGTTCGTGCTCTTAAAAAGTTGAAGTATTATTTGCATATTATAATTTCCATGTTATAATTGTCTAAATTGGGCGATAAATGTAATCAATTTTAAGTATTTTGATTTTGAAAATATTTCTATACTCTGAAGTTAGGAATAAATTGTGTTTTAACGTTAGGGTCCCGAGAATGAAAGATACGAGTCTGTATTTATCCCCGCCATTAAATTCAAGTCTTTACGTGACTAGCGTTTGTGACAGTCGGTTTAAACTTATTATTAAGCAATTTTTATTGAAATAATAAAACTATCTCGAAGGTAAATTTTTTTAATTCTTGAAAAGTGATTAACTTTAAACGGGACTTACATTTTGTCTGTTTCTCTATTCATATTCTAAATCTGTTAGTTTTGCTATGTCATTCCGAGCTAACCTCATTCTATTTACGCCTTTTCTAATTATTATAGTCATTATTGAATTAACTAAGGAATAACAAATTTATTTTATTTATTTATTTTATTCTAAAATAAATTTATTCTAAGAAAGATACCGTTTGTATATATCATTTTTAAACTAATGTTAATTGATACCAAATGTATCAAGTCATAACCTCAAAGTTTCGATCTAAATACAATCTTGTTATCTACAATCTTGTTTATATTTTAGAAAATTTAATCCAATGTGTATCTTAACAACGTATGTATTTTTATTTTCAGATGTTTTTGACACGTTCCGAATACGACCACGGTGTTAATACCTTCTCCCCAGAAGGGAGATTATTCCAAGTTGAATATGCCATAGAAGCTATAAAACTTGGTTCCACTGCCATTGGAATTGCAACATCAGAGGGTGTAGTTTTAGTTGTTGAGAAACGTATCACTTCTAGTTTAATGGAACCCACAACTGTGGAAAAAATTGTAGAAATTGATAAGCATATTGGATGCGCCGCATCCGGCTTAATAGCTGACTCTAGAACTATGATCGATCGTGCTAGAGTAGAATGTCAAAATCATTGGTTCGTCTACAACGAAAGAATGTCTGTGGAGTCAACGGCGCAGGCTGTATCTAACCTAGCTATACAATTTGGAGACAGCGACGACGATGGTAGTGCCATGTCAAGACCATTTGGTGTAGCAATTTTATTCGCCGGTATCGACGAAAAAGGGCCTCAGTTGTATCATATGGATCCTTCTGGCACCTTTGTACAATTTGACGCTAAAGCTATTGGATCTGGAAGCGAAGGTGCACAACAGAACCTCCAAGAAGTTTATCATAAGGTAAGATATTTATTTTTCGTATAAATGTTTTGGTTTTTGCACGAACGGTCTTTCAACATTTTACGATATTGTTACAGTCTATGACTCTTAAAGAAGCGATAAAAGCAGCTTTGGTTATATTGAAACAAGTTATGGAAGAGAAACTGAGCGATAACAATATAGAAGTGATGACAATGACTCCCGAGCAACTGTTTCATATGTTTACAAAAGCCGAATTACAGGAGGTGATTACAGATATTGCTTAAAACTTAGAGCATTCAAAACATGTTAATTTTATTGACATGAATACGTATATTTATATATAGCGGATATGCGATACGCGAGAATTGTATATCCGCAAATTACACATACATTATTCGTTTAAAGAATATGGAATTTCTACACGATGAAAGATTTTGTATTTTCACCTTTTTTCAAATTATCTGCAAAGATAGTAAATTATACATCTTTAATCTTATATCGAATATTCCTTGATACCATTTCCTAATTATTTTTGTGTTCGTGCATTTGTTAACGTGTTAACACGTCTCAATTAATTTTAATTATTACTAACGTTAATATAATTACAAAAACGTGATTCTTCTTATAACTATCGTTTTCATATCCTCATCTTCCTGTAACAAAGCATTCACACGATTTTTCTCTTTAACCTCCTAATTTAGTTAATCGAGAATTTGCCGTCATCAAGAGAAGATTCATTACGATCAAAATCCAATACCTCTGGTACATTTCCATCCCCTCCATCTTTATCCACTGTTGGCTGAAAAGATCGCAGCATGTATTTCGGCGTTTGTAACCTCCTATCCTCGAATTACGTTTCTATCCTTACAAGGTAACGCATAATAAAATATTTTTGTAGATTTCAGTCGCATGATTTTTTATTTTAAAGCTGTTTGTATTTATGATATTTTATACCTTTGTGCAAAAGTTTTGATTTTAATTTTCGGATTGCACATCTATCTTTACGCGTTAATACTCTTTATTCTATCAAAGAGATAATATTCGTTACTTTTGTAAAACATCCAATCAAAGTTTTACATTGACAATTGCGCAATGATAGATTATTTGTAAATGTTGAGACAGACATCCTGCATCGGTAGCATAGGTTGCATAGATGCAGGTGCACGCTATTTTAAAAACGTTTCATAACGGACACGATGAAATCTAATCACAATCGGTCAATTTTAAATACAACGCTACAGAGATTTAGGACATTTTAGTCGAAAATCTTTGTAAAGCATATATCATATTTCATCTGTTATTAAATACGTATAACGGAGTTGAAACGTTACACGAAAACGTCTTTCATAGTGTAATTGGAATAATTCGCAACACAGCTCATAGAGCTACACAAATGCCAAACGTTACAAATTAACAAATTATTTTAAAAAACGAAATTAAAAACATATTCAGGCACATTATATATAATTGGAAAGAAGGAAAGAAATTATTTAAAAAGAGCATATATAAGCAAATCCTTCTTCGTATATTCCTATTTTATGTTCGAAGTAGCCATCGTTAAAAGAAGAGTCGCGATGATGGCGTAACACAGACTCTCCTAGAGCGAATCGTTGAATTCACGTCGAACGGAAACGAACGGGACGGATGGTTCGTTTTCGATTAAAAGCTCTCCGGGGCTGTGAATGCCTGTATCCGAAATCAATAATTAATTTCGCCCGGTGGCCGGGGGACAGACAGAAAGCGAGCCGAGCCGGAAATGGTTCGGGAACTCGCTCGGTTACTGCGATGTTCCGATAAAACGTCCCTTTTTATCCCGTTCTCTCAGCTGCCAGATTATTGGATATTATTCCATTTCAAGCGTTCAATCCCGCTACGATTCGCTCGCTCGGATTCCCATGGGGGATCCTCTGTCGTCCGTTGATTGTTGAAGCCACTTACACGCGCGCGCACGCGCCCACGCGCCCACGCGCCCACGCGCCCACGCGTATGCACCTGTGTGTTTCAACTCGATTTAGAGATGTTGCATTTTGTTGGAATCGTTTCCACTTTCTTTCTTTCTTTCTTTTTTTCTTTCTTCTTTTTTGTCTTTGACTGGTATCGTCGAAGATAGATCGTATCGAACAAAGTAGATATTTAGATTATATCGCAAACTAAATTGAATTCTATACTTTAAATGCGAACTGCGTTTAGCGTCACAGAAAATAGGTTTCGTTTTTATTTCGCGGACGGGGGATTTAAGGATTGAATTTAATATATTCCACTTTGTTGCAAGCACCTTCATTTTCTGCTCCGTTCGTCGAATAAGAATGAAAATAGATGGCATTGAACGGAGATTGGATATTTAACGGTCGAAGGCCAATTCTGGCTACTAGTTTTAAGCTTCGGAGTAAAATTTAAGAGCTTCGTATATTCTGTATAATGGTAATTTATGGAAGAAAGTACCGCGAAGAAAATAATGCTCGAAGATTACAAATCAACAAGAAAGGAAGCTACTTCCACCTAACAAACATTTGCGCTTAATTCCTAAATCATCCACTATGTACGTCAATGTAGAATCAATTAAACAGTTTTCTACCTCGATTGTACGAGCAACGTCGAAATAAAGAAGACACGGAAAGGTGAATGTTGAAGAATCCGAAGGAAGCTTTCGAATGGTGATTCGGATGCTGAAGGAGCGAAGGGAAACGGAGCGTGGAAGGGCTGAGCGAGCTATGGGAAATGGAGTAGAAGGAGAACGAGCAGGACTCCGTAATTAACTGCGATGAGAGAGCGGCGGGATAGTCCCGTTTGAGTCGCTGAGAATCCCCCGGGACCTGACCCGTCGTATCAGACGCCAAACACTCCACTGCCGGTACCGGAGTTCGGTCTCGTCGTCGGCCAGCCTCGAAGCCGGCAACGTTCAAGTTTCGCTACGATAATTGCCTTCGCTTCACAGTCGCGCCCCCGACACCCGCGGCATTGGATAAAAGGGGCTCCACCCCCGGCTTCTACGATCGACCGAACCTGCGAAGCTCAGAGGCCGACGCGGATGCCGCGGGGGAAACTCGATAATGGCTTTCAGCCTCTGAATTTACGCGATTCAGATCTCCCCGTCACGGAAACTCCCGCATATTCTCCTTTCATCGGTTCAACCCCTTCCACTCTTTTCTCCCGTTGTCCACGGAGTTTGGAGAACATTGCCCTGTTTCAATTTTCATCGTCACAATGGATGGCGTTTTGCTTGTTCGAATCTTCGTCAAGTACTCTGGGAGGCACATTTTCTTTTCCAACGCACCTTCTTTGATATATGTTTTGCTTTTGGTTTTGGTTGGTATCTCGTAATTTCTGGCCGATGTTTAGAGGATCGTTTCCAGGGTAGTTTGTATCGGGTAAATCTGTTACAGAGCTGGAAATTGAACGTGAGTGCAAAGTAATAGAAATTAGCGTCTAGGGGCTATCTTTATAGAATCCAGCGACGGTAACAGGTATTTTGATATACACGTACCATCTGTTTAACTGTGTTCGTAAATACGCGCTTTATTACTTTACTTCGTTTATCTAAAATATATAAAAGTTGCGACAGTACCTTCGAAACTAACGAACCGAATCGCTTTGTGTCTTTACAAACGTTCTTGTAATTTCCCAGTAGGAGCAATCGAACCCAAACGTTTGTTCGGTCAACGATTCGTCTGTCGTTTGAAAGTTCGCCCGTTTAAATCCCGCTCGCACTTTCTACCGTCCAGCGTGTGTAAAGTAAACCTTGTAATTGGCAACATGGTTAACCAAACATCCCATGAAAGATTCATTAATCGCGTTCGAGCGTGGCCGCGCGATCCACCGATAGAAAAACAAACAAATCTCGCTCGTGTACGTTTTCACGAAGTTAATCCTGCCTGAGTGAGAGTGAACGCACCGTCTCGAAACCGAGCAGTTACTTCCGGTATCCAAGACTCGTAATATTTCTCCGCGTTCTTCCGGTATCCGCGAGACGTTTTTCGCTCGTTTCTCGAGCGAAACTGTCGTGGCATAACGTGGTTCGAGAGTGACGAACAGAGAAACGACAATTACGAACGAGGGAGGACGAAGATTTTATTTGTCCTTGTGGACGAGCGATAAACGCGATCTAAACGCGCCGGTTCGACGATCGTTCTCCGTCGAAAGCAGCAGTTCGTAACGCGCACTTGCTTTCACCGCAATTCAGTCGAGAAACTACGGCACTCTGTTCTACTGAAATAAATATGCGATTCGTAAATAACCGTGCAAGCAACTCGTGCACCGACTAGCGATGACACGCGTCGTTCTCGCAACTTTTTCTTTTGCAATTTGCAAGAGAAAAGATGTCAAATCTCTGCAACGATGGTTTGGATAACGCCAAGCAAGATCGGATGGTGTAAGATGGTTCGGACAACGAAACGTTTTTCCAGTTTTTGTACAGCTGCGTTAATTACCTGGCCTGGCAAAGGCGGCAGTCTTTAGTTGGAAACTTGCCTCGCCTTCGAAATAGAAATTTACGACGATCATTTTTACACTAAATTGGAATAATTACAGATGCTTGGCTAGATTTCTAATAACGATGGGAAAATTTCACACGGTTTTATTGCGATTCGTTTATTTTGAGGAATGTACCGAGCGTTTCGTATCTACATCGACAAGGAACGATGAAAACGTTTATACAAGCTTGTTTCGTATTTATATTTACTCTTCGGTATGGTATCACGGTCATCTTTGTAGTATATCGACGAATATATCGATTGAAATGGAATACGTGATCTTACTTGTCTAATTTTGAGACTGATTTTGCGTGATATGTTCTACCGATTTCTTGGAACTTCTGAAAACTTAAGATAGGCGGTATAATTTAGGGATTATAGTCATGTGAAATGTGTTTTACCGTCTCTGACAAAGTAGCAGTAACGATACCGTGTATAATATACTTTAAATTTAATAATCGAAGGATATCGGAACGCGATACACGAAAATCTTAGGTAATCGTGATTTCATGCACTCTCGTGATATAATAGTTACACGAACCGTGCATAAAGCGAATAACTTAAGCACATTACACAGAGCTGCTCCTTTTTTTAAACTACTTCTATTACTCGCTCTAATGGCAGTGCTTTAAAGCATATCGTAATTCATCAACGTGTTCCACTATAGCGAAGCGTAATTGAATTATATTTATCATAGAAAAGGAAGAACGAATAAGACGAATAAGACGAATAAACGTTTTTATTTCGCTAATGGTAATCGCAACGTGAAACTCTGAAAGGAAGCGAAGGAAAAAGAAGAGGACGAACACGCTCTCCTTCTATTACCGCAGCGCTCGATAGAAAACCGGAAGCACGCGAGATCTCGATGCAGGAAGGAGTCGATGGCAACCTGTACAGCTATAATTCACGCATGGCAGAATCGTCGCGATTTTTTTCACTTTCACAAAAGCTAGCCACTCGTCCGCCTATCCAGTAAGACCAACCGCTTGCACGCTTTCATACACGGTTATGTGTTCTTTGTAATTCCCGGTTCCCGTATAGCATAACACTTTACATAACCGAAAAGACGAAACAATCGCTGACGTGGTCGTTAGTTATTCCGAGAACCGATGTTGCCTGTTATATATCGTTCGTATTTACGTTCGAGCGTTAATTAAATCGGCGTTACCTGTGCGCGCTCTCGCGTGCCTCCTTTCCCCGGTTAAAAATTAAATTTTTCCGCATCGATGGACAATTTCATTTATACTTCTATCCGATTTCTTTTATCGCGTTAGGCAAACGCGTGAAACTTTAAATCGATAGAAATACCGGTTAACGTGAGAACAGAAATGCTGCAAATAAGTTGTTTCGCAAATAAGTTATTACTCTGCGGCAAAGTTGCTACGATTTAGAGGAAATTTAATTGTTACGTACACTGTCGGCCATAAGTATTAGCAACCTAATTGATTCCATTATCGGAAAACTCTAACAAGTATACTTTATTCGGTAGCCTACGGTGTATGGCCATAGAAATCATTGTACGATGTTTGCACAGACTCTCGCTTTCACATAAATAATTTTTAACTTTGTAAGACTCTTTTTTTTATCGCGTACCGATAACTAATTACCGAGTTTCAAATTATCAATGACACGCGCGACGAACCATCGGCGATTACGCTTACAAGATCAAATTAAAAGAAAAGAAAAGAGTATACTCGTGTCGTATGGAAACTACGACCGATATCGGATTCGAAGGAAACTCAGCAACGTTTCTAGACACGCGTACGTGCGTGGATCGAAACCAGGAGAATATACATGTATATCCGTGTGTCCATATGGCGCAGCAGCCATGGAGAAAGTAATGCTTTCTTGAGCACGTATATACGAGCCTCTTTAATTGCACCGCGAAACGATTAAGATTTACTCGGGATCGAAAGTGCGCCCGGAACTGGCCTCCGAACGTTCCAACGTTTCGTCCTCCTTTTTCTCTCCTATTTGTTCCTTATCTTTTCGTATCCGGCGATTAAAAGATTTCTCGACGTACCATAACCAGTTTCAGCTACGTGATTGATTCGACGTTAGCCACCATGTAAATTAGTTATTTATTACTGGACACCACGCATTCGATACTTTCCACGTTCGTGGAATTAGTTTTATCGGTGTTCTACAGTTTCTTTCCTGCGTTCTATTTACGCGTCTCTTGGCACTGTCTTAATTTCGTGGGAAATTAATTTCTACGCTACTATTAAATTGCAATACCGTTAAGTATTCGATGATGCTAACGTTTAATATCATTCTAGAGCGGTATTAAATAGCGCGGTATAGTTTGCAAGAAATAATTTGTGGAAATCGTCGAGTCGTTACGCGAACGTGAAGATAAATAGGTATACGCGACTCTTCTTCGACGGCGAATCGTTTTTTCGAGTCCTTTCGTCCAGCGAAAGAGACGTTCACGTAACGACGTTCCGTCTCGCTCGATCTTCTTGGTTTTTTACATCGAGCTCGTTTGGTTGGCCGCGTTGGTAGCGCGAAAAGGGAAATTTTGCAAAAGTGAAACTCGCCGCGGGGATGAGATTTCCGGCAGAACCGTCGAGAATGAATCGAGAAAGCGTCGGCTCGTTAGCGCGTTCGCGCGGAATTTTTTTAACGCTTTTCCCAACTAAACGCGCGAAAATCTTACGTATCGTGAAAAAGAACGGTGAACGTATCGTCGTTACTACTTCGAAAGCGATAGCACGGAAATATTTTTTAAAGAACAGTAGAAATATCCTTGCTTCTTCTTGATTTCTCTTTTTAAAGAGAGCAATTTTTATTTGTAAACTTATCTTTACCGCAAACTTCGTCGATGTTTTGGTACATTTTATACGATACGGTTGCGTCATCGAGCAGTTACTTAAAATCCAGCGTAACAGTTGCATTAGATTCCATGTAAACGAGCAAAGGTACGGAGAATGCGCTTGGAGCGCGTTCGTTAAATTTTACGAACTATGACCGATAGTTGCCAATGGAAAGGAAAAAAGTCGGTAACAGTGGTTCGATAGGAAACGGAAGACTCGCGTAACCAGTCTAAAATAAGTAAAAAGCTCGGATAAGAAGGAAGAAAGTAAAAGTCGACGGTGTTAGATGACAGACGAGTATTTATTAAAAATCTTCGATACAAAAAGACACTCTATTTCGCTCTTAACTTAAATTAGGTACAAGAGAGGTTCGCCGCAACGAAATCGTAATTTCGTGGCGGCGTTTATTTCACATCGGCTAACTTATGCTCGTAAAGCTCGTTTAAACATCGTTAATGTTAGTGTTTTCTTTGGAACAGCTTAAACATAGACACAGAACTGGCGAATCTTTACATGGACGATTTCCAAGAAATTTTACCACCAAACGGAACTATCGCGCGTAAAATCACGTTTATATTATCGCGTTTTTTTAAAACTAAATCGTGCTATCTCGTCGAATATTCGTCGAACGTTCGTTGTCGAATCGGCAAGACGGAGCTGAAGAATGTTTAATCGACGGATACAAAAGATCTGTAGCGAAATCTAGAGAAAGGACAAATTTCGCCCGGGCTTCCCTTAAACCGATCTCTTCGATTGAAACTAATTAGTGCATCGAAAGGATATCGACCAGAGGAAATTGGTACATCGAGCAAACGAAGACGCTGTCACGAAGAAATCGCTAATATCAGCCAGTTACGAGCATCCTCCTAAGTTACATAAAAATCTGAAAGACAGGTTACGCTTGAGAGAAGCACTAGCTACAAGAAGCTTGGGGAACGGTTTATCTCGTTCTCTCTCGCCGTTTCGCACTCTATCGTGCTCGACAGCGCCGAGACAACGAGCTGCTCCCGCCGATACCTCTTTATTCCTTTCCAAAAATAAAGATACTAGATACTAGAAGAAGAAGAGACGATCGAAACGTTGAATTTCGTCGACGGTGCGTTTCTTCGGCTTTAGATTCGCGAAGAGATAGAGACGATTGCCCAGAGATCCAGCAGCGCGTATATGAAAAATCTGAACATTTCGAAGAAACCGTCTCGATCAGCGAAAAAATTCAACGATGGTGAGAGAAATATCCGCCGCTGTCTCCGCCGTATCCAGAAAACCCTTCGTAGCCGCCGCCGCCGCCACTGCCTCCGTGTCCCTCGTGAATCGCTACTGGCACAGGTATCTTCACCGGTACCGGGACCTCTTTCTCTACCGGTACAGGTACTTCCTTCTCGACGACGTACGGTTTGTCTACCGGTACCTTGACAGGATAGGGCACAGGCTTTGGGACCGCGACTGGCACCGGTTTGTGCACGGTATACGGCTGAGGGACTGGTACCTTGACCGGGACAGGGTAAGGCTTCTCTACTGGCACAGGGTACGGTTTGTCCACTGGTACCTTGACTTCGTAGGGTACCGGCTTGTCTACCGGCACTGGGTACGGTTTCTCAACGGTGACTGGGTACGGTTTGGGCACAGTGACCGGGTACGGTTTGTCCACTGGTACCTTGACCTCGTACGGCACCGGCTTCTCGACCGGGTACGGTTGTGGCACCGGAATTTTGACCTTCACTGGGTACGGCACGTGCTTCTCGACGGTATATGGCTGCGGGACAGGCACCTTAACGGGCACGGGTACGTGTTTCTCCACGGTGTACGGCTGCGGCACCAACACCTTTACCTCGTACGGTTTGTCCACCGGTACCTTGACTTCGTAAGGCACCTTCTTCTCCACGGTGTACGGCTGTGGCACGTGTACCGGCACCTTCACGAACACCTTCACCGGGTAAGGAACGTGTTTCTCCACGGTGTAAGGCTGCGGTACGCCGACCTTCACTTCGTACGGGACATGCTTCTCCACCAAGTAAGGCACGTGCTTGGTTACTTCGTACGGCACTGGTACCTTCTTCACCACGGTCACCGCCTTCACGTGCTCGTGCTGATCGTAGCTGGAAACGCCGCCCCCGCTCAGATCACCTCCTCCACCACCCAGGTCCCCGTAGCTACCATGCAATCCTCGTTTCTCCGTCTTCTTCTCCGAAGAATCCGCTACAGAGTCCTTCGGCGACGCGCTCTCCTCCGCTGCCTTCTCCGAGCAGCTAGCTTGCGTGGCCAGTGCCACCAGGACGATGGCCAACTACGAGAGAAAGTTGCGATCGACGAATTAATTTGCAATTCCATTGGCAGCTATAGTTTTACATTTACATTTTTCTCGAGATTCGGATTCCGATATTGTACAACAGTTTTTATATAAGCCACGGACGATCTACGCTGTTGGAATAGGGAAATTGGAAGAATTTGGCTTCCCAGTTCTTTATTCTCTTCGCTCGTATCCGTTTGACAGATTTTTTTTTTTTTTTTTTTTTTCTAACTTTTAATACGACCGTTCGATAAAAAAATAAATAGCGAGATAAAGATTCATATCGCTAGACCTGCTTTTGACTTTTCGGACAAAGATCTTCCTTCGGAAACAAAGAATTCTCTTTCTCGCTATACGTAGAAACGCTGGAAATACGTATACTTTCGAAGTTGCCAAAGATCGTGAAGCTGATTCGGAGCGCGATTCGAGTCTAGTTCAAGGAAATTTCGATCTAATTGCAATCGAGATAGCTCTAACTTCTTCGAAGTAATATCGAATCAAACGGCGAAACACACTCGAGCTGACTTTCGTGAAACCAACCGTACACTTTTCAAATTCTACGGAAACTCGGACATTCGAAGCATTTCCACGGGAAGCAGAGTCGCTTACCTTGATATTCATCGTCGAGTTCGCGTATGTTTTGATGTGGCGTATAACCACTAACTGAACCGCTTCGTTTTCTAGACCGAGCCTTATATACTCAGCGGCATAATAGCTCGGTTACTTTCGCTGCACCTCATCGTCCGTATTATACTCGTGCGTCTTGTTTTGCATTTGCAAAAACGTGTTCGCCTCGGTGCCGGGATAACGTACGGGAAATTGAGTAGTCCGCGCGCGAGTCCGCCTCTAATCGCGCCGTGATCTACCACTATTTCGAACGCGATCCGTGGAAACTGTTCCATTAGATAGCTTTTAAGATAACACATAGTTACACCGAACGGCAACGTTCGGTTCGTTGTTTCGCCTTCGCTGAATAATTGGTTAATTAACCGCCGGCATCGCGATATTTCGACCGTTCTTCGAGTATGAGAAATTTGGATGGAATAAAATTTCTGTCCTTCGGTTTGGTATTTTACTTTGAGCGGCCACGGTATACCGCCAGAATACGATGGCGAAATTTTCGTTTTGTGAAAATTCTGAAAATTCTGAAAATTCCGCGATCCTTTGCCTGCTCTTTCCAGCAATCTAACGTCGATTTTGTAAATATATTTGACGCGTTCGAGAGATGTTTTCTAAGGAGAATCTTCTTAAAGCTCCAAAGTATGCCGATACTGTCGTAACTTTGTCAAAGCGACGCTTCGGTCGTTTCTTTTCTCCACCTTTCCGCGCCGAAAACTTTTCCTCCGCGATTTTCTCAAATTTTTCTCCACGATAGGAATTATCGAATCGCGACCCGATTCTCCGAAACGCTTCGCGAGCGAGCGTGCATCTAACGAGTTTTTGATTATTTAAGGCAAGCGTGTCATTGTAAATGAAATGCGGCTGTTATTACGTCTTGAACAGCGGCGCGAGTTAAATCGAAGGAAGTTGACGTTCACGCAACCATGATTCCCACGACGCCAGTAGCACGATTTCCTCGTCTTCGTCCAGCGTGAAAATCTAGAACGCGTCGACTTCTCGTGTGTCCTCGCGATCGGCCACACTTCCGCATGGTTGATCACTAGCGAGAGCCACGTCCATGTAACTAATTCTCCTCCGTACCTGAACGTGTCGTCGAAAATCCAGTAGCGAATTATTTACGCTGCACCTGCGATGGAACACGATTTTCCCGATGTGATTCGAGAGACGATTTAGGGAGTCGGGTGGAACCGCGAAGCGTTGCGTCATATTTACAAACTGTCGCAAATCGTTGCAATTTACAAGAAAATTACTTTGGCTTGGTAGCAATGTTGGAAGCAATCCTGTTTGCGAATTTTTTTTTACCAACGCGACTTAACATCGTAGTCTTGTAAATCGCTCGTACGACTGTATCGTCAGAAATTGCGATCGATATCAATTTCCAGGAAGGTGATATTATCGCGAATGAAGAAACGCAGTCAAATTTTTATAAATTTGCCAATATCTTAAGAAGCTTAGTTACTTCGTTCAACTTAATTCTACCTATCCGAGAAAGCGTAACAAGTAAACGTCGTATTATATCGATTTGCTATGTAACTATGATTCATAATTCTCGCTACAAAGTAGTCTCGATTCTATGTATTCGGTAATCAGGCTCGTGCATAATTCGATCAAAATCCCGCAGCAAAATTGAAAACGGAATCGAATCAAGTTTGGAGAGGACCCAGGCGTGTTTCGTATATCACGGGCGCGCTCGTTGATCCGCATATAACCCCTTATCTTCGGATAAGGTTAACTGAAAGCGCAGTTTCGCGGTGCGTCGACGCGTTCGCAAAGGGCGGCCATTAGGCGCGTGTAATTGCCGCAGAAATCCAAGCAAAGCTCGCCGGTCGCTTCGCATGCGGAATACCTAATGCCGTATGTTAATACGATCGCATGCGCTGCCACCATTTCGATCCTGCCGCGAGATAGACCGATAGTTTTCAACGATTAATACGCTGCACAGGCATCCAGCTGGCTAGTATCACCGTAAATGCTCGTTACGGCAGCCTGCCTCCTTTATTTGCACGATTTTCAATAAATATCACCGACCTCCCGCGAATTTCGCGCTACCACTTCCAAACACGACGATCGATCGGCCGATTTGCTGTGCCAGTTTCGTTTCGCCACATTTGCGTAGCGGCATCTCTGATCTTATTACAGCATGACGCGCTAACGAGGAACGTACGGAAGGAACCGCTTGAAAAATGTTTCCTTTCTTTTTTCTATACGAAACATGCATATTTCTAGAAACAAGTATTCCAAGGTACGATGAAACGCGAGCTTTTACGCGACACAGCCAACTACTAAAGTCGACGATTTCCATCGCTTGGAGATGTAATAATAACGATAGAGATTTATTTCATCGCCTCTTTCTTTCCTTCAATGTCGATAACGTTACGTGTACGTATTATATATCGCGAAAAGAATTCTCTTCGTGGATCTTTTCATCGGCACGATTTAACATGGTAGTTTGATAAATCATTCCTGGCATTGCGTTATCGCGATGTAAATCTTACGCTCCTGTTCGACAAAAATTATCTAATAAATACAAAACTGTTAGATACAGCTTTTACTACAAGAAATTGTCCTCTCGGAAAGTCGTTAAATATTTATGCGGCAACGACACGATGAGAGAAATCTTCTCACTCGTTTATTTCATTTATGCTAGTTTATCGCACGCGTAAACTATTTTACGATTCCCGATGAAATTCTTCCAAGCTTTTCTAGGTGTGTCTGTCGAATTTCCAGCCAAGATTTCTGTCGACATGTTTATCGATGATTCGTAATAGGAGGATTATAGCGTTGCTCGTAGACATAAGTTTGCAGTTTGCGTGCTAATTACCAGCCGCGATGTAACGAGAAAGTTTTCCTTCCTCTCTTGTCAGTTACAACCGATCTTTCTTCGATTCGCGTTGCGCTCTTTCTGAAATTCAATTCATCGTTTCTACGTCTGTCGGCATTTCGCCGTTTGCGCTACAACGATATTCCCGATAAATTATAATAAATTGAATTCTAAATTAATTTTCCCCAGTCCAGTTTGACTGGAAGCAAGTTAAAAGGAGGAAGGGATGGTAAACTAAAATATCATATGTCAGGAGATAAGATCGTTCTCCATTTTATACTTTCTCCTCTTCACTTCACTGGATTTACGGATACGCGCGGTCACGTTCTGTTGGAAACGTAATATTGTACGAACAACGCCGAGTAAATAACGTTCTACGATGCGAATGCGATAGACGAAGATGAAATTAATTTTCGAATATATCGAACCGTCGAAGAGTAAGTAGCAAAACTTGGCGTGACGGATCGCGATTTCTCATTTTGCCATAAATTACCGTATAAAGATGGTATTTGCCCTTGCGTTTTGATAACGAATATCGCATTACTCGGTTTAGTTTCGTTTTAGTTTCCAGCAGTTTCCTTCGGTGAGAATAATAAAGAACTTTTCTCGATAGAAGTTACGTATTTTTGGAGAAGTTCAACTTTATTTACTAGCAACTTTGGAAAAACAACGCTTAATTAACTTCCCGGCAATTGAAATTAAATCGTAAAAGATAAAAGTATTCATCTTTCGCTTTCGGATTTTACAATTGTATCTGAAATCTACCATTTAACGATTTAATTCTATCAAAGAATGACTCGTCGTGTCCTTTACAGAAAAATTTTATTCAATCGCTCACCTTTTTCGTTTAGTCGTTTTTACAATTACTATTCCTTGGATTCTATATAATGTTTATTATACGGGATATTTCACGTGACTTATTATTCCATAAAAAATACATGCGAGATAAAAAATAGCTTATAGTAATAAACATAAATATAAAACATTATTGTACAGAATGTTGTAGTTCTAGTTAACGTAAAAGCTTGATCGTTTTTACGAGAAACAGACAGTGGTATACAGTTAATATGTAATTTAAATAATGCAATTTAAAGATCACGATATGTCTACGATCTCGATCACTTTCCATTGAGAATGACCGGAACTTTTACTTCCAACCATCGTTCAATGTGCAAATAATCGCAACAAATTGTTCGACTACTATCTGCTTATTGTAATTCGTTGATTAACAGATTCTCATTAACATAATCGCCAGTGATTAACTACCGCGCAATCTACGAAACGTTAATTTATAATGTTACACTCCATGAATCCTACAGATCTATTCGCGTATACGTAATAATTTATAAGTCGATATCGAATAAATTCAAGAAAGTTGCTGATAATATAACCGGTACTAAATAATCGATAATTATTAACTCGCTCTGTTAACTTCCAAATAATTTGATCGTTTATTAAGGTTACGCGTAATTAGCATCATTTTACCAACTATACAGTATTCCATGCATTGATCGTTCTCGATCATTTGATTCGTAATACGATTTCTAAAATTAACCTAATAATAAATTTTTATTGCCGGTAAAATAAGAAATAATTTGTCACATGTATTTGTTACAACTTGAAATCCAGAAATTCACAATGATCAAGCAGTATCCTAATAAAGCTCATTAACAAATTGAAGAAATATTCAAACTACCAAATAAATTTCGTATGTCATAATTTAATAAACATCGCGATAATCAATTTTCCAAATCGACAAATTTTATATCCAAAAACTGTTTCACATTTTTCACAAGTTTCGTATTTTCTATTTAACATTCTAATATTCATTTTCATGTACGCGCAAATAATATGTATAGATCAGAAATGTCGAGAAACAAGGAATTTAAAAGTAATACTACGTGTTAATAATGCTATTGATACTATTCAAGGTCTCGTAGTCTCGCGTCCTGCAAAGAAGTTATACTTAACACCGAGAAAGGTGAATGTCGCGATAAGATAATAATTGTAGGTAAAAGAACACAATAACGTTGACTTGGTTGCGTCACGGTGTTTCCAAGTTGTCGAGTATTTTACGAATGCACACAATGACGCGTGGAATTAGAAAGCAATAAATAGCGCAACAATTTCTTCGCTATTAGGTCAACGACCAGATCTTCGTTTCCAGTTCAAGGGTAGCTCTAATTCATGCTAATTTCAGATATTATGCACTTGATTACGATATAGTAGATTCTACTTTCTCAAATATAGATTGTTCTTTCGATCAAATCGATATCTGCGTTCTTGATTTTTATATTTCGCTTTTACTAGTTTCATATGTTTACGAATTTCGGTTTCCGAAAGGATTTATTCTTAAACTATCGTAGTAGTTCAATTTAGCGGTAAACGGAGTTAATTGCAAGGTCAAGTTCCTCTACGCTGTCTACAAAAGATCGTTTTTCGTCTAATTTGATCTAAAAGTTACCAAAGAATTAACTCAAAAATCTAATATACTCTTCGAGATTATTCGTGTGCATTCGTCAAAGTTCGATCTATTACTTATATGTCGTATATCGTCTATTCCTGTCAGAACTTAAGAACCAATCTAATTAATTGCCTAATAATAACCAGTCAGACAGCTTTTCCATCCACGCTTGCCTATCTATATTCCATCTCCATGGATCCAGCTAAACCACGAACTGAAAATTAATTGTTGAAATCTATGTATTTAGACGTCCATCGTGCATGAAACGAGCATCATCAGACCGGACAAAAACAAGCCCGAGCTGTTGTTCTCTCGGGCGTTCTCCTTCTTCCACGAGATAACCATTTCATAAGCGTGCAAATTAGTCCCTGGCTGATGATGAAGCCTCGCTTTCGTGGCTTTTAATCGAATAAGTAGCATCTCTTTGTCGTGTACAGCCTAATTGGAAATTTCGATGAACACGTGGAAGCTTGCCTCCCGAAGCGTGAATCCGCGGAACGCGCGATTTCTACGCGGCTGTAGCAGCTGAAACAAAAAAAAAGTTGTACGTCCTTTTAAAAAGATCTACTACACGCCGGTTACATATAGCGACTCATGAAAGTAGATGTTACTCGTGTCAGATAAAAGGATGGTCACGATAATTGAATTGATTAACGAATTATTGAACCGTGATGTTCAAACATACATTTGCCGATAACCTGGATAAAATAGAGAGATCGCAAACGATCTCGCTAAACATCGACTGTTTAAACAAACTTTTATATTTTACGAAGAGTATGTTTGCAGTAAATGTGTCGTAACTACCGCAGAAACTTTTGCATTTGTGCCAGACTTTACCAACGTGATTATGACAGTTGTATGCAGACAGATTTTTCTAGAAAATTGTACGCGTAATACGTTGAGAAAATGTTTCTAGAAGCGTTCAAATACTTGCGCGAGCCACTGTAGGTGCCAAGGTAATTGCATCTTTTTTTTTCCCTTTCCGTCTGTCTAATTACGTATCCTGTGGATTTTGCGAACGTCTGCAACTTTCACATGTTGCGTAAGAGGGTTGAACTATGTATAACGGATGGAAAGAGGATTGGTTTTTTGAATCGAGAAAGGCAGATCCGACCATGCGTATTGCGATGTGACGTAGGCACGTATTCCAGGAAACTCGAGCGCTGAAAATCTCTAGAGTTCAAGTGGTAAACCATGTGCATGTATCTGCCATAAATAGTCTTATTAATTATAGGTATATTTTACTTATAACGTATATTATAATATAAGTAGAACGTACAAATATATGAATGTAAGCGATCTGATACATTTTTTAGCATAAATTTTCTTAATAGGTTTACGAAGGTGTTGAAAGTCGAAAGTCTGGAGCGTTTAAATGATACAGCGATTAGGCGTGTAAACGTGGGAAGAAAAGATGAAAAGAATAGCTAAAGCTTCGTATTTTGCGCAGGATTTTGTACAGGAACGACGATTCATAAATATATATTCCGCTATTGGGAAGGTAATGTTAATTATCGAGACAATTTGAAAGAAGAATTCGCAAAATTTGATATTCGAATCGCTGACGAAACTTTTTAAAATTTTACAACGAAAACGACGAAAAATTCCTTTGGACGACTCGATATTCAATTTTCATGGAAAATTGGTAGGAAAGATGATTTTTCAGTTGGAAATTTCGCAATGTACAGAAAGATGCGAGCAAAAGCTAACCCACTTCCGATCAACATACTTGAAAACCTGGAGAAATCATTAAATCACCTCCGTTAGAAGTTTGTCGGAAACGCGTCGAACCTCGCAAAGTTTCCTCTCGCGATCAACTTGAAATTGTAAAAATTGCAAAACCTGCAAGCGTAAGAAGATGTTAAGTGGGATCTACTGGAAATACGCTGAAAACGCGTTAAACCTCTGAACTTTGTCGTACGATCACCACTTTCCATAACTTTTCGTTCCGATATCGAAGACGACCAATCACTCGCGTTGCAGGAAACGTTCGTAGCGAACAGCGCGCAACGTTACTAGCTGAAAATCCGCCGGAATTTCCACGGTGCGGTATAGCGATTCCTCGTTGCCGGTTGCCAGCTGTTGTTGGCGGCGCGGGATTGTTCGCAGCGGCTTCGCGACGAAAGTGAAAGGATTCCGGCGCGACTTTCCCCGAAATTTTACGCCGTGCCCGCAGCCACGATCATCCCTGCCGCTGCTTCCGAGGCTAATGTTCCGTCGACACGAACTTGGCGAATTTGTAGGGAATCGGCGTGTGGCCGATCCCGCGAGCCTAATCGCGCCTTTGCCGGCCGTGCTCTCTCAATCACGCTTGTTGACGCAAACGGATTCTGAACGCGACGTCCACGGGCTGTGTTCCGAGTTCTGTATCGAAGGAACTTTGGAGATTCGTTTAACCCCCTTGCTAGGGTTGTCGTAATTATTATCATTATCGTTTGTAGAATTCGGTATGGAATATCGAAATTTAGAAACCGTACGTTTTGCGCTTGTACGCGTCTAGATTGTAAAGCGTTGCTTTATTCTTTTATCGTACGATATACGCACGCGTTGGTTCTATTGCGTAAAAATGCTCTTTAAGTACATTGTATCCGAACATTCCACTACCTTCTCCAAGACGCTTACTCGCGAACGATTTATTTCCTGGATTACGCAAATTCGCTAACTACGCTCGGCGAATATATGTTCGAATCGAACATTTTTTAGCTAAACGTTCAATTTCTCGCATAATTGTTGCGAAGAAATTTTCTGCGTTCGACGATCGTTCGTTCCTGCTTTCTACGTAATACGAAAGGAACGCAGATAAACGCATAAAATTATATCGAAAGAAAAAATTAAAAAATTTCTAATTCAATTTCAAATCCTTTCAACTTCTACATACCTTTTAACGTGATCTGCTCGAACTGTTAAACTGTTCCTCAAGAAAGTTATTTCGTTTATAACTTGAGGAAGTTACAACGACATTACACATATAGTTCGTTATTACAGTATAGAATATTGATATATATTTAACTTAGAGAAGTAATTAGTACGTAATAAAGATACATTTACAAATTTTCTTTCGCGTCCGTGTTTCTCTTTGCTGGCAATAAATTAAGATCTGTTATAAAACGAAACTAGTAAAATTCTAATTGAAACGTATCAAAGCATCGTAGGTTTGCTAGTACGTACTGATAAAAGCGAAATAAAACGTGCGAGAGATAGTTTGAAATCATACGATACCTCGATACTCGGCAAAATTGGACGCTATCGTACAGGAGAAAATAATCGAGTTACAAGAAGATTACCGATCGCGTAGCCTACGTGTGTAATTTCAATTTCGATTTTGATTTGCATAAACTGGAATGACGTGGCAACACGAGATGGACGTTTTCATCGCAAAATGAGTCGTTCCCATGGCGCACCTGCTGGGATGGCCCGTTTCAAGCGACTCGTGATCAGAACTAATGCATTACTGATGGCCGATTCCTCGGACCCTTGGGGCTCTTAAAAACGAGCGGCAACGCGTGATTATGTAAGTTTAATTGCGTTCTAACTACCGTGCAATGCAACGGGGAGCACAACCGGCGGTTTCGATGGTGCCTCATTAAGACATTTGCCAAGTTGATGCCCAAAACATCGTCCTCGTCGAGCACGATTATTATTTACGATTCACGGACTGGAAACAGTTTCGGGCCGAAAACTGCTCGTCGTTTACGTTTTGTCGCGTTACGACCGATATGTCGCAACAGGTGTGCCGCAGCGGAGAATTTTTAAGGGACACTTTGAAAATGGCACGATTTTATTGCCGAAATCTTTTTGATTTTTCAACATTCCGCGATGCTTTAACCACTATACACGCGGTGGAATTTCCTTCGCGTATCGTCGCTCTACTTCCAAACTGTTGGATCTTCACCGTGAAAATTGAGAAAACCGAGTTTAACCAAGTGGAATTTTTACCATATTACACTTTTGTGGCTCGGTTAATTATATTTCTACGAAAGACGAAGCTGCAGCGATCAAGTACCAGAAAGACGACACGGTGTACGCGTGTACGCACTGGTGTAAAAGTTTGCAGCATAAATACGATTAATAAAAGAATAATATTACGGAGAAAGCATAGACTTGCCGAAGGAAATGATTTCTTTCAAAGTCCTAATAGGCTTCGGACTTTGGAGTGGAAATACACGCGTGAAAGATTCGAAGAATCGGAATGATCTTTAGTATCTAAAGAGAAGATAAAAAAGGCGGAGAGATGATATTAAATCTGACGAAGGAACATTAAATTTATTCGAATGATTTATGCGAGAGTCAAGTATTGACAATCGTACGCTCTGACACGTGGACATGTAACGATCGTGCGATACGAGAGTCACGGAGATTTCACTCGAATATATGCGAGTCGCAGATTTTTCTTCCTCTCTCTCGAAGAGCAGATGAAAGTAAAGCTCGCGTTAAATCGCCAAGATCAAGTCAGTTTCACATGGAATACGTCATGCTTCTCGTTTTAGATCATGCTTTTTGCCCTCGTGTTTACGAGTATCGTTCTTACGTCATATTCAATTATTCGATAGCTCCAACTTCTTACGACTCTACGAGATAGAAGAAATTAATATACCTAGCGATAAGACTTTCTCTCGATCAAAGATCTACATTTTCAAAGGAATTAGAACTTTTCTAAAAATAAATGAATTCTTTCGAAGAATTACATGGTGAAGGAACGTGTTTTTTTTTTTTTTTTTTTTTTTTTTTTTTTTTTTTTTTTTTTTTTTTTTTTTTTTTTTTTTTTTTTTTTTTTTTTTTTTTTTTTTTTTTTTTTTTTTTTTTTTTTTTGATAAGCAGGTCTTTTTAAATTAAAAACTAAGAATTTCAAGGAATTTCCGGTAATTCTAGAAAAGTGAAAAGCTTCTGAAGGGGTAAGGAACGAAAGACGAGTCAGATTGGAGCAAAAGTCGCGAAGCCTTGGCGTATATCGAAGCGAAGCCACGAAATCTAATCTCAAATGCGATTCTAACTTTCACTAACTGGTATCCTAACTGGAAAGAACGCGTTCCGGAAAATTCTTTGCCAAGAAAGGGAAACTTCGTTCGTTTTCGCTATCGGAACAATTCGTGTTAAATTTCTAAAATTAATCGTTAAGCATAGATCGTATATAGAAATATCGAGCGATATATTTAACAGCGTCGCGTGAACTTCGAAATTTCGTATTCGTGCAAGATATTGATTTAAAATACAGGGTAGAAATTTGTAAAAGTTATTCGCGAGAGTCGTTGGTTGGTTAATAGAGAGTCGATAATTATTTGAGATCCCCACGATCTATTCCACGGTCTATATTCCAGCGAAATCCAAGTTCCATCGAAAAAACGTGCCGCGTCCGCATTTTTAAAACGATAATGTAACGAGCATACTGGGTGGGCCAAATAAAGTGTTACAAGTTATTTTCTCCGAAAACATTGTTGATATCGGCTTCAGTTAAATACCGATGATTAATAATTAATCGTATATTATAATACCGACTTAATAATAATTAAATGTTACGATATTGACTTAAATTAAACGGTACAAGGAGACTAATCATTTGGCGCGCAACATATTTTTCTTGGACGGTTTTTGAAAGGGATAAAGGGCAACCCACTCATCTTTTTTAAATGGAATGCTTTACTAATTCCTGTTTTTCTCATATAGTTAATATCGAACTCGATAGCATTTACTCGCAGCAAAATTTCGTATACTTAAATAAACTCTAGCATTAATTTTCATCTTTGGAATAAACGTTGTATACAATGTTTCAAAATTTAAACTACCAACACTGGAGCTACTAGAGTGGTCAGAATTCGAAGAGGAAGGAGAAGAAGACGATAAGCAATTTTGAAATTCGTTCGATCAGTCCTACGCGTTTTTCCATAGGTTCCATCGCGAATCTTCCAAATTTGAAAACTCTGCTCGTCGCAATTGTAAAAATTGTACCGTTCGTCTTGACAATTACGTCTTTCCCTCCCATAAAACTTGGCCAACTTACAATTAAAAGACTTATTCGTTCTTTGAATCTAACAAATATGATCGCAACTTCCGTTTAATCGTAACGTAAGGTTAAATTCCGAAAATTAACAGAAATGGCAGCTATCGTGTCTTGCGTTATGTACGTGTACGTAGGTAAAGCAACTAGCTGGTTAACCCAAATAGCTCTAAACGCACAGATGAAAACTCGCGACCCTCGATACACGTGTTTCGCTTGAGACATGTTTGCGAAAGACAGAAGGCAGGAGGGTAGAATAGAAACGAGCAGGTCCCCGAGTTACGAAACTCGGATGAAGCTGCGACGATCTAACGATCGAATAGGCCGCGTGTCGCGGTGCAGGTAGGCCTGACATCGTTGGACGTCGTGTTCTTCGTAATTGGTTATCGGATCGGACGTGGCGATCATCGAAGGATGGTCGAGCGTATGTACGTGTCGTAGCTAGGTGCGAGGTTGAAGCGGCGAACATAATCGCAACACGTTGTCGACGTACGCGTAATACGGCTCAAATTACGTGTGCCGGCGCATCCGATAATCGTGTCTTCGACAAATAACGGACCGACGTTCTTGACCCGGCCATGGAATCGACGTTTCGATCGATCTTTTCCGACGACGGTAGGATCACGAAGTTTCTTTTGGTACCGTACGCTGCTGTAACTTTTCTTTAATAGCAGAATTGTCAGAGTGGTGAATATATTCAACGTGATACCCCTCCTCCGTGATAAACACCTAGGTGAATATCGTCAACTTGAGTCTGCTTTAAAAACATCTACATAAAAGCGAGTCGAAACCGAGAGAGACTGCCTCCCCTTCGATACGTACGGGTCGTATGGGTTGTATCGACATCGCATTAGTTTAGAATCACACTGTACTTAATTGCCAGCGGTGCCAAGATCGAGATACTCCTTTTCGCGTACTAAACGCCATTAAAATCGAAAGATCGACGAAAATAGATTTACCGTTTCTCCTTTTCGCGTTCTTCGCGAACAAAAAGAATCTGAAAAAAAACCACGACCTTGGTCCATGATTAAAATCTCCATAGAAATTCTAGTCACGTATCGAGCATATCGTTAGAACAATTAGCCGGGGAACGGAGCACGCGCGCTTAATAACAAGCAGGCCAGGCCAGGTCATTGAAATTGCAGTGATCCGATGGATTTTCGCAAATTAACAGCGTCTAGCCCCGGACGATGCCTTCCTTCCAGCATCGAGCGATATCGATCGAAAATTGCCAGAGCTGCTTGACGATGAGTTCACCCTGTTCCGATAGAACTCACCACGGACCTATAATTTTCGACTTTAATACGGATCGTGGAACTAGGTCCATTCGAGCCCAGAGCAGCTCTGCTTACGTGGTCGTGGACATGGAAACATGTGATTCGAAATTGTAAGATATTCTAGGCAACAGATGCATAGTATCATTTGGCGAATTCGAAATTAGCCCTGCAACCTTTGATAACTAGATTCCGCTCTGTTTAGAGCGGATGGAATAACAATCGACGAAAGTTACATATTTTGATAAGGTAGATGGCAACTGATAATTGCTACGAACGAGCTGCTTGATAATAGTATGGATGTTGGCAGTGGCAGAATATATTTATGTACTCGGCTGTCGCGACGAACAAATAAACGAAGACGCGAATAGGTGAGATTGCGGGTAGGCGGATACGCAAATCTCAAGTCAGATCTCAAGTCGGATCTCAAGTCGGTGCTTTAGAGTAACCTGTAGGGATAATTATTTGGTATAGATATTTTGGCTAGATAATATTCTCTCAAAAATATTCGTCCTTTCGAACCTTTCGAACCTTTCGCTTTTAACCCGTTTTGATATAAGCAGATCTTTGTCCGAAATTAAAAAGGCTTTCTAATTACGATCCGACGAATAATTACAGGCAACAACGCATAAATTCGTTGCTTAAGAAAATACTCTTATTACCGAGTAATTTTTACCTGGTCGTTTCACCGTCATCGTCGATTCGCATTATTCAACGTAATTTAACGTTAACGAACCCGATTTCGATATCAGGCCGTTTTTGTTCCCAGTTTCTCCTGGCCGGTTAAGATCCTAAGGGAGTAATTTTGTAATTAACCCGGTAAAACCCCTGGATGTTCGCAACGGTAGCAAGCAACGCCATCAAGTAATCCGGCTAGCGTCATTAGGGGAACTCGCGAAGATGAGGAACGTCTTTAATCTTAATTTGCAGCATGCAGCGACACGTGTGGGTCGCTTCCAAATGTTGGATGGCGTTAGTTCGCCGTGAAATAACTTACAATCGCATTTCTATTCGAAATTAATCTAAGAATTTGATGTAGAATTCGCGTTTTTATATTTTCCAAATATATTTATTTGCTCGACGAAATTGGAAAGTAAAATCCCAGTTATCCTGTTAATAATTAAAAGTATCTTAAATCCAGATGAAAATACGTTATAGCGGAGAACGGTGGTGCCTTCCTATATTCTTCTACGCGCAATAACAGTTTTTCTTCTACCAACTATCTCGAAGATCAACGCCAAACCAAATCCAAACCTCGACTACGACGTGTTAAAACTTATCCTTCGCGATTCTGTTTAACCGCAACGCAACGACCTATAAAATTCCCTACGTATTCGATAGTTTGTTCTTTCGTCAAATCTAGAAACGCGTCGATATTCTTCGTCTATCGAACGAACGGTGTAAGCGAATCGTCGAAGTAAGAGTGAGTCATCCCGGTGAAAACGAGAGAAACATCGACGAAGCTTGTCGGTTGGTCTAAAGCAATTTCTTAATTAGACCAGCGGCCAACCGTGGTTTATACGAACGAAATTAAAGGGGCCTGCCCATCGAGATTGAACTCCCAATGCGGCTGGTCCAAGCCGGTCTTAAATCAAGCCGCTGGCTAATTGCTATCGATATTTCATACATCGAAGAAGAATCTTGCCGCGTCTTCTTGAATCTTTAGAGCACGCGCCATGCGTTGGCAAAAAGGGGAAAATTTCGCGGCAAAAAATCGTCACGTTGGAAAAAAGAAGGAAGAAGAGGAGGAACGAGGTTCGAGGCGATGCAAAAGGAGGCGAACCAGCAGCTGATTCACGTTCCCCTCTCTATTCCTCTTTTTCCTCCCTTTTTACGGCCTCGACGCTCTCGAAATTTATCCCACTCTGCCCTGCAGACTGTAGACGGTGACCGGGCCAGTTAATAAAAAGTCACGTCGCCTTTACGCTGCGTAATCAATTAGCGCATCGACACCTCGAGGCTCGATGGATCGATCCGAGCTGTTTCATCAACGCTAGATCGACTAACCTATACCTAAATATATCACCTTCTTCCATTCTCCCATTTTTCTTCCTTTAGAAAAAATCTTGCGTATCTTTGTACTCGTAGTGACGCGATAACCTGCTAGTACCACGTTCGGCGACAAGTATCGTCTTATGGGTCTCTTCGGTATCCGTAACGAGACTTGACACCTATTAACACGTATTAACATCCAGTTTCTGGATTCTCATACGTTAAAATTTCATCGAAATATATCGTTAGTGCACATTCATGAAATCGATATAGCCCGAATCGGTACTATATGGAAATAGGATACAACGCGTTTAATTTCATGGTCACCTAGAAAAAATTGAGAAAACGACGGCGAGAAGGAAATGTGCGTTTTCTGACTAAAAATCTTCATCGTCTTTCGACGGAGGATAAAACACGGACTTGGGAAAATAACTGGTTAACGTTTTACCGCTTCGTATCGTCCGACTGATATTTAATTCTACGATCGAAGGAACTAAAAAATGGCGCGCAGTGAGTCAGGTTCGGGATAATGTTTTATAGCAGTGTATTTGACAGAGTACCGATTCATCGACGTAAAGCGAAGCGTGCCACGATGGTTACAGAGAACACCTTTCGCGTCGATGTGGCGATTAAATTCTCGGCCGACTTCTTGCCCGAATTCCTAAAATAATGCCAGCCTTTGAAAATCAAGGGTTATCAAGCACCTTCCCCCTTTACGTCAGCCTTATTTCAAACAGTTCCTCCCTAATCGTGCCAGAACCGGAATACAGACGATCGAGACGCCGCTCTCGCGGCTCCTGATTACCTTTGCACCGAAATTAATCAGCCTAGAACGTTCATCAGATGCAAAGAGCATAATCGAACGATTAGGCTTGAAGATGTGTTTTTAGGCGCGATTAAAATTTTGACGAGCGTAAGCCGAGAGAAAGGGAAGAATAATTAAAGCCTCGTCTTTTAATGTACGGCGTGGCTGCAAAGTACGAGGTACAGAAAGTACTCGTTGGAACATAGCAATTGGGATTTATTAATCGTTGTTTTCGTTAAGAACGATTTCTATTCTTGTACTTACGTAGCATCGCGATATTTCTTTCCTCTCAACGATAGCTCTCGTTCGCCAGCGTACAGCTGGATAGATTGTTTTTATAATAGTAAGTATACAAAAATTTATCCACGGTTCTTTTGAGATATAATTACAGATACTGCTACGACAACGCGATATGAAAAATATTTTGCTTAAAAAATTGCCACATTGTATATTGACCAGAAACGACAAACGCTACGGTATCTTTCTGTTTCTACGGGGAGAAAAAAAAAAAAAAAAACAAACATGGAGAAATTTCATGTTTCTTATAAGCCCTAATTGTTATCGATCGACTCGTAATAAATCAAAGAAAACGATTCTTGTAACGATTAATGCAAAGAATGCACCCAATGATAGGATGAAAGTTCGCTCTGCCCTGCGAACAGATTTTAGCGAAATAATCATTGACGCGTTCGTTTGGACGCGTGTTGTCGGTGATGGTGTTAAGTTGATACTAATTGTGCTGATAACAGGACTGGGGCCGCGTCCGATCCGACAGATAATTTTCCATGTAATTAATAATAACGCATATCAGATTGGTATCGTGGATAAGATATTACGACGAAGGGAATGTACGAAGCACAGGTGGTGCGCGTCGCGGAACAGGCCTGTTAATATCCGTACGTCGATTGATCTCGCTTGCACCCGAAAATTCCAGTTCCGTGCGCGTTCGTTCGTTTCAAAATCAATTTCATTTCGCGAACAAATTGTTACGAACACGGACCTTAAATTCTGTCGCAAGCGGACATGGTCTCGTTACGAGTTTTTAAACGAAACGAAACGGCCAACGTTTCCTTGATCTTTAAAGCGCGACAATTTCCAGCTGGACGGATCTTCGCTTTATATTCGAAAAACGATATTTACAAAAATTTGTTTGAGGATTTTTGGTCGTTTAACTATTTTCTCTTATTTGTCGTGTCTTTATATCCGATATCGGTTCGAATTGGCGTGACGTACGAAAGAAAACGATAGGACAGCTAGAAATCTCAAAAATTCATCAAAGCGTCGCTTTTGAAATAGAAAGTAAAAAATCTACGTATTTGGTCGGGAAGCTTTGCAAGCTGCTACAGCTATTCTTCGTATCGCACTCTTCCATTCGTACGATACGACGCGCAGAAGCATCGAAGCGGAAGGATACCGATCGTATAGACTCGCGATCAGTTCGGATCGCTAATTACTCGAATTTTTGCATTTTCGTTATTCCGCCGTCGCGCGAATCTACGTAGTGCCTCGTAGCATGCAGCCGTAAAGCAAGATGTTATCGAGAGATTATGGTTGCAATCGACACGAAGCGAGACCAGGTGGCAAACCCGTGTTTCCAACCGAAGGATATTTTAATTTTACCAAAATTACGATTCCGTGTGCGCGGAGTAAAGTGGAAAGGGAAGCGTGTAACGTCGTTACTGACAAGGTGCTTTAATTAACGATCTTTGTCGCTCGTAAATGCGATCGTTGACATCAAGAGCACGACGGTTGGACGGCGAAAAGAGAATACCTTGGAAGGATCTCGTTAGCATAATGCAAATCCCTGTCGGCAATCGATGACGCGAGATCGGCTCCTCTGGTACTACGCTTTTTCTTCACTTTGGCAATTCGTATTGTAATAGCGTCCGAGATTTAAACAATCTTTCGGCTGGTGCTAACGAGCCCTCGCTTAGCTGTTCGTTAATTGTTACGACGCGGCGCGATAAAGGCCGATAACATCTGCAACCGTGGCATAATTGAATATCATATACTTTTTTACGTAGCCGCTATGCGTGAGTTTCGACTGTAAATTGGGGTTTAAGTGGGTTGTAACAGCGGAGGCTTCTTATTCTTAATTTGCGTCTGGCGAAGGATTTAGGTGAGCTTCGATAGGTTTCCAAGTAAACAAACCTGTGCGATAATTATAGGGAAAGGATGGAATCATATGGCGCTTTTGCCATTAGAGCGATTTTATTATCCATCGAATATTCGTATCAAACGTCGTACAAACAACGATTAAAACGTACAAAAAATCGATCAACCATAACCCAGAGAAACGTCGAAAATAAGAAGAGATCTGGCGTCTCCCCGCGCAAGAAAGACACCGTTCACTCTACTATCGCACGAACGATCTGCTGTTTTACCATTCTCCGAAATTGGTCAAACCATGGCCACGACGCGAAGTAACGTCCAAAGTAGGAAAAGACGAGCCAACGTGGTTCGATTTAAAGCGGAGGTCAGAGGCGTGCCTTTGCCGAGTGGAAAACGAATTCCTATCGCGACGCGAGCCTGCTGCGTGCACCTCACACCCTAAACTCCCTAAAGAGATCCACTCCCTACGAATTCAAGAATCGCTCGGGCACACCGGGTTTAAACGCGATGAATCCGTACAAATATTCTCCAGCTGTATCCTCCACTGACGGCCAGTATTATCCCTCAACCCCTCAATTTTCACTGGCCAGCAAAGCTAGCGTTTTTGTTTCGCTGGCTGGCCGCGAATTCACAGTAGCACGACGCCTAGCTGTCGACCAACGATATAAGCTGTACGAAAGTGAGGAAAGCTAAATGTTTCCTTATTTTAAACTACTAATGAAATAACATAACATCATCGGCGTTTTAATCTGGCAAATTGCGGCGGCCCAGGCGGCCGCGCCGAATCAATCGGCGAGTGCCTTGTAATCGAGTGGCGTTCTGTAACCCAGTTTACAGCGGCGCGGCGGCTCGTCGTCGATCTTGGCCGGAGATAGCGGACGCCTCTCGATCGATCGATAGACCGCGGCCGTCGTTCGGCTGTCGGTGTCGCGTGGCCACCACACGACACGTCGTGCGGCCAGATAATGTCGGAAGATGCCGACGTAACTATCGGCGGCGGCGATCCACAGAGGATCGTCGCCTGGCGAACGCTGAGAAACCAAACGGAAGCATCGGGCTTCCGATCGAACGATCGATAGAGAAAAGAATGTCTTGAAAATACTAAACTCAAGCTACTGCAAATCGATTGCTCTGATCGAAGCTCGAGCAGGAAGGAACGGTCGAATTAATCCGAGCGTGGCTCGAATAGAAGAGAACGATTCGAATGATTTGAAGGAGCGTTAACTGGAGGAAAGGGCAATTGAGGAAAGAGGAGGAAGATGCGGCGGAGAACGGAAAGCGAAGCGGATAAGAAACGAGGAGGAGGAGGTAGAAGAAGGGAAAAGAAGAAGGGAAAAGAAGAAGAAAAGATAAACGGAGTTAGAAAGGAAGGGATGGAACGGGAGACGTTCAATTTCTGTCGCATCTGCCTAAATGTACGTTAGCCTATGATCATCGTTGGGCCCCGAGCGCATATTATATCTCCGAGGAGACTAAATATCGTTCGATTGCGATTTTTGGACAGGCATTATCGTGCACGTGTCACGATACAAGAAAGATAACGGCGCGCGCCCCGCCGATGGTCGAAGCAGCGCGCCGTCGCCTCTTGCTTAGCCCCTCGTCCCGACCATTATCGATCTTCCGAGTGCAGAAATTGTTTCGCCGCTTTTAGGCCCGACCCTGGGAATAATTGATACGACGCGGCGCGTGCGCTGCATTCACCAAGGAAATCGCGGGACACCCGTCCACCCGTCCACCCGTCCACCCGTTATCGTATATGTATACGTACGTACGACGCAACTTGGCAATTTCAAGTATCGTGCTCGCGTGAATTTGCCGATCGACGTTGATTTATCATCGATCGTTAAGGAATCCGCGATTTATCGCCCGTTGGGACGAACGTCGAATTTGTTCGATACAAAATTGCAAAACCGTGTACAGCTCCTGTACAGCGATTTGTAACTACCGCGATACGTATCATCGATGGGCGTAGTTTTTTAACTGGACTTTTTTGCAGTCGCATCGAGTAATAAGGCCATAATAAGTAATATAGCAGGTTATCAGCCAGTCGATTCAGAAAAATAACGCGATCGTCGTAATTTTAGCATTCCCTCTTCGTAACTCTCTTTCCGTATTCTCGCAGAGAATTGAATTCGTTTGAATTCGTCAAACGGATGTTTAAACGTTTTCAATCTGCCGCCCGTAACGATCATCGCGAAAGTTTGCCCAAGTGGTCATCGAGAGGTTACAAATTGCTCGTTAGAGAGTATTAATTTACGAGAGATAGGATACATCGACGATGTGGATAACACGTAAACGCGTATCCCCTGGTGAGAATGATAAAAATATTTATTATGCGGAGCATGCAGTGACAATCTGATTACGATGCAAAGGGGTGCCTCTAAAATACCGGTATTTCGTGGCCGACTTCTTAAAAGCGCCTATATTACGCAGCAGCTGGAGTATCGCGATTTTTAATCATGCAGTCTCGTGCATCGTATATTATCGCCCGCGGAACAAGTATTATTTCGCTAATATTCCGAGCATCGGGCCACTTAATGTTGAAATATGATGTCATGTACAGGGGGACAACTTTATACCGGGTGTTCCTCGGCCCGTACCCTGCCATCCTGAGAATCGTTCTTTTTATAAACTAATTTTTAACGTCGCGTCAAGAACCAAGACCGATTATTAGCGACGCGCGCACAGTGGACGAAAACAAGACGACTTTTTTCTGTCTTCGTAATAACCGTCGGTTAGCTCTTCATGAAGACATAAATATTCTTTCGTTTCGTACTCGGCGATCGCCGTGTCTGTTGGTTATCCTCCGCTTTCTTTTCTCTTTGAACATCGTCGTACAAACGAACCGAGTGCTGCTCGAAATCACCCGATGAAAAAATTATGTGAAATCCGTTTCGCTGATTGATCGTTCGCGATATTTTTTAGGCGACTTTTCTCTCTCCGTGTTACGTGTTCTCGCGCCAGTGAAATCATACGCAGATAACGCAGATGCTACTTTGAATATTCATTACTTCGGTTACAATTGGTTGCGCGTGATTTATTTCTGTTTCGCGTGTGGACGAATTATCGTCGGTAATTTTCCAATAATAATTTCTTTTATTCCAGTCTTGCCATAACGCGCAGGAAACTTTGTACCGTGGAATACTTTTGCAATCCCGCCCGATAGTCCTAGGATATCTTTCGCTCTTAGCAGATCGGAAATTTTTAATTGCCTCGCTAATAAAATTGTAATGAAATAATAAAATCGTCGATACGTTGGCAGTATATACCTTTCTATATACTTTCTTTACTTTAACGTCTTGCAATTTTGATGCCGATGCAACGATCGTCGTGTAAATTTTCAACGGCGATACGATGATAAGTCGACAAGCTTTCGTTGCATCCGTAAAAGCGGAAATATCGTATTACGACGATCAACCGGAATCTTGAATCTTTAACGCTAACTTGCGTTTGGTTGAACGGACGTAAAGTGAACGAATAAGAATGAAATTCGAAATTAACGCAAGAAACGGTATTTGCAAAAATTGCACCGAATTATTCGACATCGTCGGAAGATAGGTATTCTAAGCGTAACTTGCGAATAAATCAAATTCCACGCACCGTTCTTCCTTTGCTTATTATTATGTTTAGCTCGCCTATGATGTTATTACCGATCTTTCTCGCCATAATGCTATGTATAGAGAATGCAGAAATTTTAATGCGACAGACTAGAAAAAGGAAATGTACGTTTAGAGCGACGCTGTGTATAAGTACCCGCCATCATGGAAATTAGGCTGCAATTTCAAGACTCCAAAATGTGGCAGCGATACGGCCAGCGAGAGTAGGAGATCGCTGCACGCCTGTGATTACGAATGACGCTGCTTTTTATTCCATTTTACCACGTTACGATAAAACCGACAACTCTCGCATCTTCGTCGTACACGGGAACAACACGTCGATAGGCGTCGAAACCGCTGACGCCCGAATTTGAACGAGTTATTGGGAAAAACTTTATTTTATAACGTTAGAAGCAAGAAATCCTTTACTAAGAGGCGTTTGGCAGGAAAATTACGCGTTCCACTCCGCGATTAAATTCGATCGAAGAAGCACAGATACGCTGCTAATTACGGTACATTAGGACACCAGGATCCATAATAGTGGGATGTTTGCGTTACGAGGATGGGGCGCGTCTGAAAGAGCAAGGCGAACGTTGCAGAGGCAATCTCGTGGCCATCGCTGCATCGTCGTGAGAGAGCACCTCTATTCGAGGCTACCGGGACACAGGAGGTGGCTAATAGGCATTCGTGATTTCGCGTGCTTAGATTTTTAAGGGCAGGTGAACAGATCCCAGGCAACTGTCCCCTCGGAGGCAAACATCGAACCCTCCCCATTCCATGTTCTCTTCTTCTCTCCTTCCCTTTGGCTCGCCGTCCCGTGTCTACGGGGAAACGACGAATAAAGAAGAAAGTAGAAAAACAAGAGCGGGCAAGAAATAAAAGCTGAACACGTATACGCACGATGGTGTCGAGAGGCCTACGGTGTTGCGTTCGAGCCCCGCGATTCCTCGCTGAGAGCGAAAGTAGGCGGCGCCCCGAAATTTCGCATTGACTTTCTATGAGCTCTGTATACCCGGTGGCATTCATAAATCGTCCGACAGTGGGGAGTGGACAGTGGGGAGAGGGTTGATCGAGTCGACAGGGAACATGTGGAACACGTGCCCTGTTTCGTGCGTGCGCCGCGCGACCGGTATCTTGATAGGGGGACGTGTGTCTCGAATCAAGGGTGCCGTCTTCAGCGCTGCGTGCCTTCCATTCGAACGCCACCTATATACGCTGCTATTCCTAAAGCGTACGACACGTGCTACAAATTCCCTTATAGGGAAAAAAGCGATACCTTATTGATTCTGAGTAGGGCATTACCGAGAGCTTAGTTTAGCTTAGTTTCGGACAGTAACGATCGCCAAAGATCGGTAGCATTCCTATTGCCAGCAATCGGTATTTCTTCGACGCTAGTTCGTTCTTTTCTTTTCTTTTCTTTTCTTTTCTTTTCTTTTCTTTTCTTTTCTTTTCTTTTCTTTTCTTTTCTTTTCTTTTCTTTTTTAGTAGCTTTTAGTCATTTTTCTCGTTATAACGACAAAATGAGATCGACGCTTGCCAGGCTATGCTGCGCTTCGAAGATTTTATCACCGATCCGTTTTACTACGGCTCGCGTTTGACGTTAGTAAGCGTGCCATAACTTATGCACGAGAGTGTATATTGGGTCCACTTGCGGCGCCAGGGCACTTTCACACAGGAGGAGGTGAATATAGTGCTGCTAAATTTGATGGCAGATCGACGTTTGTAATGCGCATCTGTCGCTTAAATTACGTGACTGCGGGCAAGTATTACGTTTCAATTTGAGATTGGCGCGATTGAAAAAGTATGCGATACGTTAGCCCGGAATCTGAATCTAACGCGTTACTCGAAATCAACGAATTTACAAAAATTCTCGCGTACTCTTTGATCGTTACTACCATCTACGCTGTTTGTAGCTTTCGTTGTAAGATTTTCCAGAATTTATCCAATGCTTATACTCTATTGCAAGATCTCTTCTGCTGTCCGTCTTCTTTTCAAACGTACTTATCGTTATAAAACGCTGACGAAAATGTATAAACTAAACAAATAAATAAATTATAAAATATCGAAAGGATACAGATACGTGTAAACTTTAAATTACATTTCTTCGTTAAACATCGAAAAGAAAACCAAAGATCCTCCGCTCTTCGATTACGCAATTTTACCAGAAATGTTAGAGAATCGAAGGTAGCGGCCAGTTTCCACATAAAAGGAATGCTTCTTCTTGTCGTCGTTAATTGAAACGACATTGTGACTCGTCGCGGTATTCAGTCATTCAAGGGCACAAATTGTCGCGATATCCGTGCTGTCCGTGTCGATCTGTTCAACGGATCGGCAAGACGACTTTTTGCCTCAGTTTTAATGCGGATTTGTCTGCGAAATATGCTCGAACGGACGTTCTCGTTCGCTCAACTATGTCGGTTTCTTCGTCTTGTTCAATTTTTCTTCGACTCGTAGCTTTTTTCGCGTCACGTGTCACGGTTACAACGAAATATCTTTTTATTAGACCGCGCGTATTTATGCATTTATGGAAAATTTAGAATATACTTCGCACATCGCTTTTATCGTGTTCGTCACGATTTTTGTATTATCTGGTAATTAACACGGTGTTAAAAGAGAATTTATAGAAAAGAGATAGCGTAAAATTGAAACGTCGGATAAACGCGTATCAGGTACGCGTTAAAGACGGCCACGTCGTTTCTACCTGTTCCTCGTACCGGAAATACGTAGATATCTGACGTCAGTTTCTAACGAACCTTCGTCCTTCGAGTCGGCCCGTTTCTAGGCGAACATTCGGCTTTTCCGTAATCGGGTTCTACCGACTGGCAAAGTAAATTCAGGGTTCCGACGGTGATTACGTGTGACGTGCGTGGACTATGATTATGTTTAAAAATCACCCGTCAACTTTGCCCGCTTTGTGGCTTCTTTTAAACGCCGCTTATTAAAACCAACGGGCACGGCCGTTGCGACACTCGAAATTCAGGGAAACGAGGAAGATGGTCTTCGTCCTTTTCCTTTTAATCTAGAATTTGCTCTTCGACCGTTATTTCAATATGTATTTAACTCGTGTTCGAATCTCTTCGTATTTTTCCTTTCTCCTTTTATCTTCTCTTCTCCTTTATACTCGATACGTAAATCTTTAATCGGCGTGATCTAATCTTTTTAAAAATGGCCCATGGCGCTATGAAAAATCGCGAGACAGAATCGGGTAACTTGCAATTTAACTGGACAAGTTAACTCAATTCGTCGAATTAAATCGTTTGGTCTGAAACGAAAAAAACTGAGATTCTAACCACGTGTTTCGGTAAAAATTACAGTGGCTGAATCGCTAAGTGGCTAAATGTAACAAACGGTTGTTGTACAAACGGTGTTATAATTTTCAAATTTTACGAAAATTTACTTGTAATTTTGCTCGTACGCGCGATACGTCAGGTGCGTGTAATCGTTAGAAATCTTGTCCGGCGTCGTCGCGTTATCGAGTTACTACGTTGTCAAGCTTAATTTGACGCAAAACAAGCAATTAATCTTTTTCAGAGCTACCCTTCCTCTCGTCTTAATTGCAATCTTATAAATTGCTTTGGCGTTTCATTTGTCAGTTTTCGTAACTTCTCTTTAATTACACACGCTTGCTTTGTGCTCGTACGTTGCACGAATGATCATTCAGCCATGATTAATTTCTTCATCTTGGAACTTTCGTACGGGGCGAAAGTAAATTAGGCAAGCTTTAATTTGACACAGGTAACGACAACATTTACATACCTCGCAAAATATTATAAAAAATGCACCGCCGCATACGGCATCTCCTCGATATTTCATATAAAAAATAAATTGTACGCGTTTCTTCGCCCGAGAAATTCTTAATGAAATTCTTACGTAATATACGCATTAGTCCAAGTCCATGTTGTGCGGATAAGTATAGTTGTGAGAGTCACGGCTGTAAAATATGCTTGTTACGCGTCTCGGGACGTTATTCGAACTTTTATTCGATTGAAAATAAAAACTGGAGGGAAATGGAAGGAAAGAAAAGAGAGAAGAGTAAAGAGCCAAGACGGATGGAAATTAAAAGAGAAAGAATAAAAGAGATAATGCTCCTCCACCTTTGGATACAATCTTTTCTTCGTTTGCTCTACTTGATCAGCCTCTATTGTTCTCGCTTCTTTTCCCTTTCTTCTCCCTTTCCTCGCCCCTCTTTTCATCGAGAATTTCCATTGCTCACAGGCGTACGCGAGACGAAATCAGCCGGCCGCGTCCAGGTAACGCAATCGCTTTTGTTTAGAGCGTGCAATTTCGAAGGTTGCGCTCGGGTTTCTTGTCGTTTAAAGGGTCTGCGTGGCCGGTACCTGGGGGCCGAAACAATTTACCGGGGATCCGTCTAAATGGTTCGCGCACGAAGTGTCATTACGCTTCCAAAAAATGCTCCCTGGCATGGTCGCAAAGGGTGGTCCTAATGATACGGGCACACACACGTGCCTTCTTCTACCGAGCATCGTTGCCTCTCGATCATTCACTCCCTTGACTTACGCTTAATGTTACACTATACTATATTCGCGGAATGGGACTTGTATCGTCCCAACAGGCGAAGCAACTTTGGCGCTTTTAACAGAGAAAGTAGAAAAGAACGTTTAACGCTGCTTCTCGCTATTTAGGAATCGTCGATTTGCACGCGTTATGTACGAAGCGTGTAACAATTGGCTATGTTGCATAGACAAGTTACGAGGTAAATAGAAATTAATTTACCTTTCGGTATCTTATTATTACGAAATAATAAAACAATCCTTCGTAATCTGTCCAGTATGCCGCTTTGCTGATCGTCTAATCCGTTCGAATCGTAGGTTCGTTAAAGTGGTTAATGTTTAGCGGATTTCGAAAAAAAGGCGGCAGACCTGGTATTACGTTGCGATCAACAACTTTTCCTTAGTTTCACTGTGCCAACTCTTTCACCGAAGCCCAATGCATTTGCTTCCGCGCTGTGATTTGCAATTTCATTGGAAATTGGTAATGCTCGACGAGACGAAAGTTACGATTATTCGACAAAAAATTACTTTACGAACGAGACAGACGACACTTGATAATTTGACGCTTAATATTATCTTGACGACGGTTGGTAAGACGGTTACGCTTTTATTAGGTTAATTTCAGGAAAAGCTTTATGTTGAAAGATAATCGTCCCAAAACGACGCAAGAATTTAAGAGATATCGTGACAGCGAATACGTTTAAAAATCTGTGTAAATAGTTTTACGAAAACCAAAAAAGTTATTACGAAGCGACGAGAGCGGAGTACGCGTCGCGGGTTGCTCCTCCGCAGGCGCCTGACGAGACAAGCGCGACGAAAATATCCTTAAGCCTTCCTTCACGACGCTATGTTACTTGAAAGGTTACGCGTACACGTACCTTTGTGTATTCAAAATTTTATTTTATTCTCCCACGATCACGGCGAACGAGTCAGCCGACTTTATCGAAGAAAACTGAAACGCTAATCCGTGTATTCTAAGGACTAGAGTACATCGTCTACTCTGATACTACGATTAAGAAATTTCCAATAAAGAAAGAAATAATTAGTTTGATCTGCGAGTGTCCCGAATGTCTGGGAAAATATGAGAACAATCGATTGTGAAATACAAAGATTCGTTAAAAAATCTCCTATCGTCCGACAAAGTTACCAAATGTTTGAAGTAACCGTCATCCTTCGAAACACCCGAGAACTTTATTACCTCTCCACGCTGTCAATCTCTTTTAACCAGCACCGAGATTCAATCCTCCGTAAACCATTTCTCACCACGTGTCATCAGTACGCAAAAACTGCGCAAACCTAAATCTCTTCAAACAGTCGTTCATCAAAAATCAATCTCCGTCGTTCGACCCAAATTATAAGATAATAAGAATCGCATCGAACCAGCTTCGTCCGACAACCACCTGCCCGAATCGCCCTTGTCTTGGTTACATTAACATACTTGAAAATCCATCTCTCTGTACGCGACTCTTGGCAGTAGGCACGCGAAAACGACGAGGGACAGCGTCCGAGTTGGCAACTCGAAAATCACAAGGTTCGCCCGCGGAAAGGGTGCACTTTCGCCTTCGGCTGATGTACATACGAGCGACACCTGTGCCGAACATCGAGCCAAAGTGTGTAATGAGCACAGCTGTGTGTCGTCGTTTTGCTCGTCGCGCTTTTGCTGTTCGCACCACCCGGTATCCGACGCGACTAATCGCGCTCCGATTTCGACATTGTCGCAGTTTTCGCCGAAATCTCGTGCCTGCGTGCGAAACCGATACTACGGTCTACTCGAATCTGAACTAAGAACGCACTGCGTCTTCCTTATTCATCACCTGCCCCTTTAGCAGTTGCTTTTAACTTCTTTATTCTTCCGAGACGACTCAATCGATACGATGCTGCGATCTAATCTCGAGAAAAAGCGAATCTTCTTTCTTCGTCGGACTTTTCAATTTTTCTTTCCCCCTTTAATTCTTCTTTGTCTCTCTGAGACTGCTTGATCGATACGATACGATACGATACGATACGATACGATACGATACGATACGATACGATACTTGGCTCGAACGTAAACTAAAAACCTACCGGTCCTTTCCTCTTCGTCATCGTCGTTTTTAGTGCTTTCGTTTGTTTCGTTTCATTTTACTTTATTCTCCTTCGCGCAATGTTTTTTCCTTTTTTCAAAGGAATTTCGCGTGGCCCATTATCACCGTTCGTTCCAGCATTTGTGCAATTTTGTTGCGGCGATCGTGCACCGTTGGCACGCATGCCATCGAAGATCGCGGGCAAATCCTCGGAACCAGGAGGATTTCGTGAAACAGCGAGAGAAAAAAGGGATAAGGGACTGTGCAACAGGACCGTTGCAAGTAATACCGGACCCTTTGGTATACAACACGTGAACAATTCTTTACTTTATACTTTAACTTCTTCCTTTTTCTTAAATGCTGAGAATGATGGAGAAGTTGCATAGGGTTTTGCCTCGGTTTAATGACTCCTGATCGTCCCGGACGCAACATTTTTGACGGGATCGGTTGATTCTTCTGGATCGGAGAGGGTCTTTCAAAAACCTGAAACTTGCATTTTCGTATATTCGTATATTCGTATATTTGTATATTTGCGTATCTTCGTATAGTCGTATACCTTGTGATTTTATAATTTTTCACCAAATAGGATAATCAAGCAATTTGTAGTTTGGAAAGTTTTAATAGCAGCGTTGGTCGGATCGTGTGCAAGACGATACAATTCGCTTTAATTTATACAGTAACGTTGAGATATCCTAAAAAATCGCAAAACGATCCTGGTATTCTTTAGAAAAGAAGAAGGAAGGCAATTTCAGAGAATTGATCAAAGATTTAACTGGTCGTTTCTTTTACTTATACAGCGTTCATGAAGATACACGGCTCACGAAAGAAGCTACGAGAACGAGTAATTCTTACGAAAGGAGTAATGAAGCAATCGATATCGCGACAAAAATATGGCGTGTGAGCGTTCAGAGTCATACACGCGTCGAATTTCGGAACACCTGTGGTTTTATAATTGCATCCTCTCACCTCCAGCCTATACTTAAGGGCTGAAATTATCGCGCATGTAGAAAGTGCTCGAAAAATCACGGAAATTCTTATTCACATCGTCCGGCGATAAAACAAACGCAACAACCTCGGAAACATCGAAATTCGCTTGCTTCGACCAACCACCATCGCTATTACGTGAAATTGGATTTACTCGATGATACTCATCTCCCGAAAATTAGTATCGTAACGCTCGATGGGTCAGATTTGTTTCTCGCAATGATGTATCGGATTTTTGACGTATCATTTTGATAAGAGGTTTTATTTCGAACGTTTCTCCGTCCTAGCGTGGCATTTCATCGTCTTAATGCGAGTTTTGTCGATGTTAAATTATAGGTTTCTACAGTGGGAAAGGTTTGAGAGGAAATTGCTATTAAAGCCGAGTCGAATATGTCGTTACTCACGGAAGATGTTACCGGCATCGTATTAGAATTTATTCGACACGACGTAATGTCGAATTTCGTTGTGTTTAAAGGAGGATTACGACGACGATCGAAGTTTCTTTTCTTCCTAGGTGGCCTAGAGTTTTCTACAAGATACACAAGGTGCAATATCTCTTTCCTCGATCGTAAGCAGAATTTTATTTACTAACGAAAGGAAACAGTCGCAGTTCGACGTTCCGTTTTAATCTGGAAGTTACAATTTTTATTACAAAGAAATCGTTTGCTGCCAGTATGACGCTGTACTTTCTCACAAAATACGATAACATTTACGATGGTAGATGCGTACAAAATAAAAATTGAAAGTATCTTTCGACGTTCGTCTTGACAAGCGAGTCTATATTTTTATCGCGTATTTCGTTAAAATATTATAAAATATTGGTAAAGCCGAGACAGACCCCTATGGAACAGCAACCCGCGATGCTTCCTTCTACCATCGTCGATGTGCGATAATCGTACGAAGCAAAGTACCATTTTATTGCTTTTAACGCCATTCGTACGATCTTGTAATTTATGCAATTTCCATTGTTTCTTTCAAATTCTTTAAATAACATTTAACAGATGGGAACGCGGAAGTACTCGTTTCGTTTATTACCTTACGATCGATTATCCGCAAGTATGTAAACAGACTAAATCTGTTTTCTATAAGTAACCTTACCCCGTAACCATCGTGGTTATCGGCCGTTTATGCGTTAGGGTAACCACCCTCTTTATTGTGCGACCCCTGATTTTGTCCTCGTCGATGAACACACTCGACTTTAGGGTCACGATTATTCATCCTGCGTCATTGAATACCGAGTGCTGGTAAATACGCGATAGCATCTCCACGATGATTATAAATCTCGTGTGAATTATTTAAAGTAAATACTTGTTGGACGTGGTAATTAGCTCGTGGCTTTTTTTTATTTAAATTTAACCATTCGGATTTGAAATTCAAATACGCAACTTTTAATTCTCGTATTTCTAATTTTCAATCCGTATCGAAGATATCCGTATCTGAGATAAGAATTTCGAATAATTTGATAAATTCGCGGTACGAATAAATAAATCTCGCCGATCGTCCTTCGAAAAACCAAAGGAAAAAGCAAAGGAAAAACCAAATAAGCGAAAACTCGCGCGTTCGATGCCGCTGCCGTATGAAACCGCAATCCGCAGGGAAAAAGAAACGAAGCGAGTACATAAAAGGATCTTTAGAGAACCGTGATGATCGGGTTTCGCGCTATCTATCTTTCTCCGCGGCTGTCACCCCCTCATCAGGGATGGTAAGCCGTGGAGTTGTATCGTACGTCACGTGGCACGCGGATGCCGGATCAACAGGGGCTTAGTGGCGGATTACCGGTGCATTCTGCTACTACCAGATAACACTGTGTAAGTTGTCAACCGTTCACACCAGTTTTCGGGGCAGCGTGCCTGTTCTCTCTGTCCGCGTTGCTCGAATAATCAAACTGCTGCCGCGCCTCCTTCGCTCGTCATCCCATTTCGAATTAACCGGGCCGTCCAAAGAGATCGCAGATATCGTTCGGTTCGTAATTGGATGATTTTCATGGGGAACGGTCCTCGGCTGAAAGTAAACGATAAAACCGCGGATAAACGCAGTGACTCTCACGATCGCTGATTTTCGGGAGCGTTTGCCCCTCTCCGCGTCCCGAATTCGCTCGCGGTTCGCAAAATATGCACGTATGCCGCGGATAACCGGTTACGTAAGGGTGAATGGGCTGCTTGCTTTTTCGAACGCAAGGAATTACGCAAGGGAGATCGTTCGAGAAACAATACGAGGTGGTTAGAGATTGCGTATTTCGCGTTTCTCTGCAAACTTATTAGGGGTTAGGTGATTCTTCGCTTGCGTCGTTGCTAGTTGTAGATTCAGGCACGTGTTTTCAGCTTTTTCGATTAGCGAAGTAAATTTGGTTATCCGGTAGACTTCTTCGCTCGCCGTGTTTTATCAGCGAATAAAAGGAAGAAGAATTTTTGCATCGTTGCGGGAAAATTGAACGGCAGCTCGGAGTGGATGCAACGAACGAACAGATTTCTCGTGCACGAATCATTCTCCTTTTTTCGTCTTTCTGGATACTCCATCGGTACGAAAAGCTGGTCGAAACGCGATTGTTGAATAAAATAAAAGATCGCACGTACGTGCGTGCTGGCCCGGGTAGAAACGTTTTAAGTATCCAATTAAAGGGCCGGCTTTCCTTTCGTGCTTTAATTGGATGGTTTTCGCGGCGCGAGTCGTTTCCGGTACAAAATTGCAGTTTCGGCAAAACGCGCTTATGCCGTGTTGGAATGATCGACATTCGTCATCCACGCGATAAAAGTAGCTTAATAGAAGCGGAATGAAAGTTGCAAGAACGAGCTAAAACGTTCCAAACCCTTCATTTCGAGAACAAGGTACTAGTCGGACACGCGTCGTTCTTTCTCACATTCGTCGGATACGCGTTTAAATCGTAGAGAAAATTCCAAAGTCGATCTTCGAAAGTCGTTGCTCGATCGCAAAGGAGATTCGATCGAAGATTTGCCAGAAGCAAAACGCAAGATGGTTTCTACTCGCGACTGGATAAAAATATCTTTTACCCTTTCTCTGAAATTCCAGTTACTCTTTCGGTTTAATACAACGTACCTATGAGTTACGTTTGCGCTTGCCTCTATCTCGCTGGCGATTAATTCCCCGTCGTAAGTCACTCGAAGGATCATTTTCGATACAGAAATCATAATTTCGACGACATGCCCCGTACATTTTATCACGGCGACCGCCAACGAAACGCAGCAAGGAACGACGGTCTCTCGTCGTGGTTTTTTCTTCCGTCGGTGGACGTCGCGCGAGCAACGAGCTCGTCCTTTCTTTCCTTCCGCTGAAAACATTCGGGGCAACCGTGAGCGAGCTCGAACAATTTTAATTCCTCAATCGTGGCCCGCTCCGCTTCAGAAGGTAACGACAACGAGAACCGAAGGGAGAAAAGGAGAGACGGGCGCTCTCGGCGGAGAAAGAAAGAAGCAGAGGGTCCGTGTGCGCCCCACAAATAATTGGGCAAAACTGCTTCTGGCGAATAATTACTCGAATGATTGAAGGCACAGGATACTCCGCGTCCCTCTTCGTCCTCGATCCTCTCTTCCACCGCGAACGATCTCTCTAACGAAAGGCCAACGAAATCCAAGAAATAAGCGGAAGCAAAAAGGCCGATGCACTTTGCGGTTTGCGGCTAGCGACGGACTCGAGTCCGATCGAAACGAGTTCCATCGAACACGGCGAAGTTACGAACGCGTTTACTCGACGAGGTAACGAGGATTTGCGGCGGATGGCGTGCTCGCAGTCCGCGATTAATAGATGGAACTCGAAACGGAACGTAGCGTTAACCGATCGCAGTTGGACAAATTTCTCGGAATACCTTCTTTTTCCTTTTTTCTTCTTTTCTTTTTTCGTTGAAAGCGTAAAGTGCCTCGTCCGTTTAATATTTTATTCGGTCCTTTAAATTACTCGAATGGAAACGTACAACGATATTTTCCAATCCAAAAGAGGTAATATATAAAATTACGTATACGTGCGTCGTATACCTGTACAAGGCGTTATACGATCGGACAATATGCGTATAACGTATAGTAATATAGAGTAATATAGTAGCATAGTAATACGGTACAATACAGTAAAATTAATAATCCAAGGAATCTCGTTCGCTATCGTAGTAGCATCTTTCTAACAATTTCTCCGTTCGATCGGAACAGCGAAATTTGTGATTCGGAATCAACGAACCGAGGCAAATCAATGACAGAAACGCGACGAACAGCTAGAACAGGAAAACTCTGATCTCCGAAGGGAAGAAATCGTGTATTTCGGGATTGTCACGGTAATCTGTTCGAAGCTCTCGCTAGCCAGATCCTTGAAGTACTTCTTTTCCGTGGCTGTCGCGCGGAATGGCCGGATTTTTTGCCCCGTGGAAGGACGAATCCCCATGATGCGGCGGCGGCGGCGGCGGCGGCGGCGGCGGCGGCGGCCCTTCGAATCCAGCCGGCCAACGGATTTAATTGATATTGCCCCGGCCCGTCGACTTTTAATTCGTAATAAATTTCGATCATGCGCCGCGAGATTTATGAAGTCACATCGGCCGGCCGACTGTCCATCTTTCTAGCCCCGCGCCAGAAAAATTCACCGGGCAACGGAGACTTTGGCGACTTTATGGCAACTGTCACTCGGCCTCGATTTACGATTCGATCACGGTGACGCGAGGGGACGTTCTAAATTTGGTGCTGAACGCCGACCATTCGTCGCTCCACCGGTATACCTAAAAACGTAGCGATTTTTATACTCGGGGAATTAACTCGAGTCGGGAATAATAATTATCGCGATGATAAGTTACGGGGATATCGGCCTGTGTATGGAGCCTGCAGCGGACATCGAAGAGACGATTTGGAAACGAACGAGTTGTTTGGCGAGTCGCGTGGATCGAAACGTTGCTATACTTTGAGGATGCGGTTGTGGCCGAGCATCTCGAAGCTCGTCTACCGTCCCGATGCAAGTCGGATCGTCTTCGAGTCGCAATCCCGCGATAACTCGTCCAACGAACGAAAATGACGAACCGATGAGAAAATCAAAATCGGTCTAGAGATGATCGTTGTAAACGCGGAAGGAATATAATTATGATACAACGATCAAGAGAGAAAGAGCGGTGGAACCGACTCGAAACAAAGAATATCGGCCAAAGCAGCGATCTCATCGACCATGGCGATGCGAATCTCGGAGAAAAAAAAATACTCCCGCTACGACGTACATAGAGGCAGAGCGATGGTAATATACGGCGGCTGTGAGCGAGATCTCGTTGCAGCATCGATCGCAGATTTTCCAGCTCGATGGCTCGCATTCTGCGTGTCGACGACGAAACGACGATCGTTCTACTCAGGTGCACGCGGCGAGCACCTGTGCACGAGCCAATCAGACCGAATTCACTCGCGGTGCCGCATATATCTCCGTTAACGCGAGCACCAGGACCGATCGGAATCGGTGAGAAAGGGAGAAGGAAAGCGTGGAAAGGAAGGTGAAAAGAGAGGACGAGGCGAGAGCTCGGGGCGACTAACGAGAGAGTAAGAAGACACCGACTACGGGCCCCAAAGGCAGCAGACAGCGGCAAATTGGGCCGACATATTTCAGCTCCCGATCCATTTGCAGTTTCGACGTAAAACCAGTCGTTGGAATCCGGCCGCGGACGCGAAATTCTTACGAAACGCCTTAGGAACACGATTCATTTTGCACGAAAATGTCCCTCTCGGCTCTCTCGTACGCCAAACGAAAAGCCGACTTTTACGAGGAGTAAACGGATAGCGGCCAGACACGGACCTTCCAACCGGATTTAACACCGTCCACGCGAGAAGAAGTACGGTGATCTTTCTGCCTTTACAAATTACTTTTCTAAATACGCGTTATACGCCATTTTTTCAAATTTTGTCGCTTCTTTGCTGTTTTGAAATCGGTATACGGTACGAGCGACAGCCTCAGACGTACGATTAGCGTTAAAGATCGTCTCGCTGAATATCGTGGCTCGTCGATGCGGTAAACGGGTTGACCGCTCGAACACTTTGACGATCTTTGCGAAGCACGCGTGTAAGTACGTAAAATGCTGGTCTCGTGCTGCGATGCGGATTAGATTACACCCAACAACGACCGCTCTGATCACAGCTAGACGTCGCTCCGGTGATATTTGGTGGCCTGCAACTATGATTCGCTCTCGTCTTCGTTCGAATAGACGAATGTCGCGAACAAATACTTTCACCGTATACAAAGCGCTGGATCGTTTCGGAACGAGAAGACGTTGGACAGATTCGTGGATGCGTAAGATTAGTAATCGATAGATTGAAACGTTACGACGATATGGAAAACTTTAATACGTTGCTTTTACGTTCTTGAAACGTATCCACTCGGTCTGACAACGTCCCCTTTCGTTCGTTGTCATTTGTAAAACCAAACCAGGATATCGTAAATATAATTCGGGAGCGTAGTTAATATATTATCACGTTGACACTGTCGTAATAACGTTTCGAAGAGCCGGCAGATGCACCAATGTCACGCTCCATAGATCAGCCACCATGGCGCACCATGGGGTCCTATCGTGGCTCGTTCATACCACGTTCTTCTGGGATGCTAAACTACCATCGTGTCTCTGTTTCGCGCGATAACTCGTGGTTATCGGTTATCGGTTATCGAAATGTTTGCACGCTTCTCCTCGATAATTCTGTTGGAATAGTTACGAGAAAAAGGACAATATCTACGAGTCGTGCTATTTTCCGTCTACCTATGATAACTTGCCTTTAATCTTGAGAGAACCAACTTTTCACCATCGTACTTATCGGTATTTGAAATTCCAAACGTTTTCCAACCGCCGTCGGATCTATTTAAAACAAATTTCTCACGACTCGGTTTTCCTCTTTGATTTCAATCGTTACAAACGCCGAAACTTCAACGCTTTGCGAAAGATCAACTATTACGCGCTATTACGATACTATTCCGCTGTACTGTATTCCGCTGTTGTGATGCCGCGTTCGCGAATTCGTACAAAACATGTCGTTTACGACTTCTGTTTTAAGCAATCTCAACCCCAAAATTCTCCGCGTGACAAGCACTATCCTCGGTCCGATCGTTCGATCGGATCGGCCCGCAAAAAGACGCACGCATCGACTAATGCCCTTAAAAAAGCCTGCCTCAAAAACAGGCCGAAATTTCAAGAACTCCGTCTCCCCTCGCCACGTCCGATACTTACCGTCACATTAACCAAAGGGGCTCGTTACGAATGCTCGCAGCCTAAACTCCACCGGCCAATTGTCCCGATGATATCATCAGCTACGCCGACGTTTCGCTAATTTAATTAAATTCCTCGTTCGGCCACTTCTCTAAATAAACGCGCGCAATTAACTTAGTCCCGCGTAAATCCATCCCATGCGCCACTTTGACGTTTTTGCGCGCACACTTGCTCGGCAAAGAATTCGAAGACCGGTAGATATTCTTTATGAATACGTCGCGCGTGTCGCACAAAACGTTTCAGAATTTCATTGTCACTGTAAAGCCTCTGTCACGCGATTCTCTAACGAACGATACTTATATCGTATGAAACCGCGTGAAAGCAAGCTAACGCGTCACGAACGTCGTGATCATATCGGTAAAACGTACGTGTACGTAAAAGTTTCCTATGATCGACGTTCGAATACTTTGGCACATCGGGCTACATACAGCGGAGTATCTGGTAATCGACGATAGGTCGGCCAACGGACGATCCCTCGTGGAAAGTCCAAGTGGAAGGGCTGTTGCTTCTTAAAATCTTATTAACGTATAGAAACTTCGAAACGTCGACCATGACGTTTCACGCGCAGATGTAATACATTCTCGCTTTGACAGGATCCTGTAACGACACAAATCCACCTGGTCGAAACGTACACCTTATGGACGCGAGCTTGCGACTCATTTTTCTCCGAAGAATCGTCTCTTTGCCGATTTTCAAAACGAGAAAACGAATAAAACGGAAATAGACGAAGACGAACGTGGCTCACCTGCCGCGGAGGAACATCGTTCGAGAGAAGCGCGACGATCGGCGAGATATCGTGCGGAAAGCGCGTCGGCAGCGCAATGAAATCGGAATCTGGACGATGGCCTTAAGGGGGCCGCGGACCAAGGGGAAAAACACGCAGAGAAATCGATGTTATCCGCATGTCGGAGGGCCCACGGCCCGACAAAAACCGACAATCCGACAGCATACCTGTCGAACCGGCGTAGGTACATCGCTGGATCTCGTCCGGTGTACGGATGATCGGTTGGCGTGCACGTGAATCAAGTGACTAAAATGCAATTAACGGCAATTAAGCCGGTTCTTAAGGGCGAGGAGAGATCGAACCAGGCAATTTCACTTGGCTCCGTTCGCCAGTACCATTCTTCCTTTTTTCGTTTCACCTCTTTTTCGCCCACTGCTGTCGTCGCTTTTGTATTCTTTGTTTCCTCCCCTTTCTCTCTCTCCTTCCTATCTCTCCTCCGTGATGTTCTCCTTCTCCTCATATTCAGTCGTTTGGCCGTAAGATCGCGATCACATTTTCTCCGTTCTCCTCTTCCTTTACTTTCCCCCCTATCCTTTGGCTCGACCTTTCCTCTCTGTTCCTCGATCGTCGATAATTCTTCGAAAGTTTCGCGCTAAGAATCGCGACTCGATCGAGCTTGACGATAGAGTAATTGCGATTACGTGGTTTCGGCTTGAACGAGCAAGAGACGACAGGAAATGGAGGTACTTGGGGCATAACCGAGACGCAAGATGAATGGGAAAGAGAACAACGACGCTACGCACCAGTTTCTTCTTCTCTTTTTTATCAAAAATTTCACGCTGTAACACTTAACAAACGAAACGGATCTCTACCTAGGTTTCAGGTTTTTAATCGTTCCGATAAAGACGCAAAGTTACGTAAACATCCATAAACGTCCATAGTCCGATGTTACGTGCGTCGTTTGGCATTCGTCGTTTCTTTTGAAACGATCGCGAACGAGGGGGCATCGTAAAACGTCGAAGGCTGCTGAAACTGCGCGAGGCAAATATTTGCGTTGGAAAGAAAGAACTGGAATACTCGGGTACTTAGGTGCAAGGCGCCTGTGCCGATTGCTCGAAATGCAGGTTCGCTGTCTCTTTATTTTTTCCTGTCCCGTTCAAGGTGCACGCGCTCTTGTATCGGCAGGTGATCCATCCGCCTTAGTTGTCAGTATTTAATTTCTAATTGTAATTCCCGGAGAAAAGAGCAGAGAACGAAAAAGATGCCCGGTACGAAGATCACGCACGGATAAAAATAAAGAAACCGCCTGCTAGCTGTTTCATTAACGGTCAACCTGTGAGACGGAAACAGGGGGCGAGGAAGATCGGCTTTAATCATCGTTAATTGCACGTTCGCGGTGTCTTCTTATCGATCAGCGAGTTTAGGGGATAAAAATTACAGGCGAAAATGAAAAATCATTTTTTTAATACCCTCCCTTCTTCTTTTTCGTAGATTTTCGATTATTCCGATACGTTTTACACGCGAAGATTACGGACGAAGATACGTGCAATTTTGTTGATTTTTAGGCTCTGATGTTATTTAGTTAAAAAGAACACGATCCTTGATATATCGTATAGTATTCGTTATACGGTACAGCGTTGATTACAGCGTTGGCAACGAACAAGCGTTAGATATTTTCGTAATAAAATTTTCTATAAAATTAGGTGACGTTAAAAATAACCACAACGATCTCCTAAGAGACGCGCGTGTGTTTGACATTCGAGAAGAAGAAAAGCCACGGAATAAGAGAGTAGAAAGAAATAACAAGGAGGAATAAAGATGTAGAGTAAAATGGAAAAATAGCAAAGATATATCGCGGAGAAAACGGATCGCGATCCACGTTTATAACAAATAAAACTGAATGCAGCATTCGGCGGAGCGTCAGAGTTGGGACGCGGGCCGAGCCGAGATTCTCGATGCGCCAGGGTGCGGCGTATAAAAAATAAAAGCGTTACGACTATTCCTGTCACGGCGAATGTTTCGCAATCAACGCTAATTAAAGGCGATTAAAATCGGACGTAATTGAATAACGTGGCTCGAATTTATAGCAGAACATGCGATAATTTGATCACAGTTGTCGAGATTCTTCCAGCGGCGAGACGCGTATCTTTCGCCTTGCTCGCCGCGGCAAACCTGTCGGCAACAGGTGCAAATGTCACGAAATTAAAAGGACCCAATTCCTCTTCGCGTTACTACTCCGCTTTCCTCGCCGTTTTCTTTTTTACGCTCGATATCGAAACGATATCGAAACGATATCGAAACGATATCGAAACGATATCGCGTTTCCATGTACCCGTCACGGCGATAACGTTTGAAAACCGAATTTCTTTTCTTATCTCTCTTTGCTTATCTTCGCGCGTGACGAAGCTCTCTACAAAAATATAATTTCAATGAAAAATAGCCACGACAAATTCTTAAAGAGTAGGTTTGCGCGCGATCCTGTCGATGAAAAGCTTGCGACTTCTATTAAGAAATAGAATTCGACCGTTTCTTCCGAGTACGAAGAACGTTTGCAAGCGTGAAATAATTAGAACGATCTGAACGAGGAACGAACCGTACGACGGGTAACATGGTATGGGTCATGCACGTGCGAATTTTCTCGCCAAACCTCTGTAAAATGGTAGCACGTCGACACGGTCGGAACGACGGCGCGGTGGCCGGTTACGTTCCAATTAAAGTCGCCGGTTATCATACATTCAATTAGCATAACTCATACGCGGGCAGCCATAAGGATGGCTGGAGCACGGAGCAAAAAGCTTCTTAACCAAAGAGCCCGATGCATAAAACCGGGCGGCATGGCGCGCTGTTACGCGCGAGCTTGGCGAACGCAGAGGCGTTAAGGCGCGGACAAGAAGAGGGAAGGCAAACGGCGAAGAAATAAATGAGAAGAGGGACGGGCCGGTAGAGTGGCACCGTTTTACTGTCGCGCGCTCCCGCTCGTTACGAATGCCCGACGAAACACGACGAAAACGAGCGGAACCCGAGCGCTCACCGATGGCGCGGATTCGAGCCGCGAGAGCAGGATTGATGTCTTCTTTTCGTCTCGGCCGTGAAACCGGCCCGCCTCGCGTCTCCCAGGGGAACGTGCCGTGCCCAACGACGGATTCCGCCGATACGCGTTAAGGGAAAAATACTTTTACGCGTCCTACTGTCGCTTTCGGCTATGTTCTACCACGTTTGGCGCGGCTTCTACGGTGTTCGAGACCGAAGCTTGGCTTTCGCTCGTTGCCTTTCGATTCTTCTAGCAGCCGCCGAAGCCGTGACGCGCGTAATCTTCTATCCGAAGAACCGAAGCGAGAAATACAATCGAAAGTAATACTTGCTACACACGCGATTCGTCTTTGGGCAGTCGTAGCCGGAATTCGCGAATCCGATACCACGTTGGACGGGAAGAGATCGAGGATGGACGTTTTCAATATGTTTTTTCAATTTGGGAAACATTTTGTTCAAAGTGGTACTCGAAGTTTCATATTTTCGTGTTGAATGTTCGCGGGTGGACGAATCGACGAGGCTCCGCATCGATAGTTGTCGATAGAGAAGCGAGTCTTAAAGGAATAAAAGAAAAAAATAACGCGAGCGCAGCAACGTCTTAATTAAGAGGCATTTTACGTTCTTCGACGAATCGAATTCTCCGAGCAATTCATCGCCTACTTCCTGTATTATAAAGCGCAGCCGTGATTCCTATACAGTTCTACAATGTACGGTTTATAGCCATCGCCAACGTTCGTAACGTAACGTAAGTCACGCGTAAAGAGATTCTATCTGCGTAAAGAGATAAAAGGGATCGATCAAAATTTCGAAAAATAAAACATAAAAAAAAAGAAAAAAAGAAAGAAAAGAAGAAAACGCAGCTTTCTCTAGTAAGACGGATTTCTCCTCGGATAAAAGATTTAAAAAATCAATTAAAATTCGCCGACGGAACAGCTACAGTCGTTTCTACTTTCCAATGAAATCGATTCTTCTTTTCACTAAGAGGACGAAGAAACGCGTTAAAATTTACAACATCGTCCATTCTCTACATTCGTAAATATCAGTCTCTGCTTTCGCAGAAAAGTCAGACGAGTGGATAAAAATTTACACGCGACAAACGCGTATAAACCGCTCCTATTCTCCGATAAGATGAATTTCACGTTTCATAGGAAAGATCGAGGGATGGATCGTGTTTTCAGATACGTGGCGCACGAAAATATCTAGTCACGATCTCGGCTATCTAACCGACGATCTGGTTAACACGCGTATTTAACCTCGAACTTTGATGCAAGGGAACGCGATCGACGAGAGTCGCGGAGGAGACGTTTACGAGACTGTAATCATAATAATTAGCATCTAGGGAAAAAGCTGCGATCACGTATCAAGGAAGCGGTTGTTCGAATCGTTCCGTCTGATATCTGCGCGGCTGATCCCTCGTCTAACTCGTTAATATTAATGGCTTATCTTGTGCCAGACATGTACAGATGGCAAGCATGACACGCGTGCAAGAAAAATCAACTGTCGATACGCGTACCTGATAATCGACGTTCGACAAAGTAAAGTAATCGGAACCGAGAAACACGTCGCAGACTTATTTACATTGATATTACTTTATCGTCTTTTCTGCCGAACGTTTATCTCGTTTTTGCCAAAGAAATCGCTACCGCGAATCGTACGCCACACCCCGTGCAATCAACGATAACTCTTGTAAGAATAAAAGAAACGGATAATGCCAATTACAAATCGACCGTTCGTCGAAGCGAGAGAACTGCGAGCGAGCCCGAAAGCAAATGCAAGCCGGATAGTTGCACCGGATCGCCGGACGCTTAACGTCCGTCATGCGCCGGTCGTAACCGGTGCCAGCGAGATCGAGCATGTTTACAATGTCGTATCACGACCGGTAAATGCCTATAATTACCGCGCTACCATCACGACGAAAATTAAACGCGTTCGATAACCAAGCCCGGTTTGCCGCGGCTCGCGCGACACGTCGGGCTCCACGTCTTCTTTTCCCGGTCGCGTCGACGAATTACCGTCGTACGAACCTCCGGTAATATCGTATTGCCATTACCATCCGCCATCGTTAATCCGTCGTTGCCCACGATATACAACTACACGATGGCCGATGCGCGTTACAGCGACGCGCGTCGATCTTTGGAAAGATTTTTCACTTTACGTGCTAAGAGCTGACACTGGATTCGCGAGCGGTAGAAGAAAACGGTGTAACGAAGTAAGGACTCTTACTTCGTCAAAAGTATCTTATTTTCGTACTTTGCTACGCGTTTACCGCAACAGGCAATTATACGAGTCGATAGCGATTCTTTCGTAGTTCTTTTTTCGCGTTTGAGGGATTTTTTGGAAATATAGAAACGCGATCGCATATCGCGGTTAAAATCGTTTAGAACTTGGCTTTTCCACGCCAGCCACGATACGCCGGATAGACGGACAAACTCGGCGTAATTAGCTATGCGTGCACGTATCCGCAACGTGCACATTACCCTATGCACGAGCAGAGGATTCTCGCACGCATACGTAGCTGGCTTTTTCCATCGCGAATCTCGATTATCGAGATATCGCGAACAGCCGTGAAAATTGCTATTGTAACGCGTTACGGTTATATCGGCTCGTCCGCGAACGTAGAAGAGAGCGGTAACGCCCGATTAACGAGTCGTTTGCAAGTTAACGCGGGGGGTTACACGTAGCTTTAACGCGACAAAGATGGGATATATGTACGGCGGTGTTGACGAAGAACGGAGGAGATCGAGTCTTTCAGATTCGTTTCACTGTTTGCGTTATTTTGATGTTTACGAATGCGAAAGCATCGAATACCGTCGTTGCAAATTGTTGCGCGCGCTTTTACAACGACGATCGCGCGTGTCCTGTCTTAAATTTGATGCTCGATAATCGACATTTTCATCCTGTATAACTTTGAAAGTCTCTTTTGTAAAACGTTCGCAGCGCGGAATACCTGTCTCTTCTTTCTTCGCTTTCTCTTCTTCTCTCGGCCGTCTCTTACGAGCCACGCAATCGAATTTACCGTCATAGGTACGCCGATACTTTGGCGCTAATTACCGCGAGAAACGCCGCTTTACGACCGTGCTTTATAGACGGCGATTTTTAACGGGGAAATATAAATAGCCATTTGTCTCACATTCTTCTTCTTTCTTACCGCCTTTCGATGATTCGTTCGGCTTGCACCTTTAACGATACCGGAAGCGACCATCAATTTCCTTTCCCCGTAAGACATTCGTCGTTTCGAAAACGTTTTTATCTGCCAAACTCGATTTCGTTGCTGCGATAAATTTTTACATCTCGTTCTTTTATACTTTGACGAAGCGCGCATACCGTCGGACGATCCTCCGATATTACTTACCTCGATGTACGATTAAGAACGTAGAAAAACCTGCAGTTGGAAGACTCGTTTTCTATCGTGCCAATAATTTTAAGCCGTTTTCCGTTCTTTCCATATTTTCCTTGAAACTTTCCTTCGCCTCGGCAAATTGAGCCAAGACGTAGCAGCGGGAGATATTCGTAGGATATTCTAGAAACTTGGAAGAGCATTTGGGAATTTTTGTAATTTTTTCAAGCGCGAAAACTTAAAAACAGTTGCACAAGCCTAAACGATCCGGTATGCGGAAGACGTAAAAGCAAGGTTACGAGTTCTTCTCGTCCACGTTCGCTAATCTTTCACGCAACTGAAACAGCGAAAAAACACTGGTGCGTACAGGTATTCGAAACCGCCAAAACGTCGGCAGTCCGCGTCGCCGACTCTATAGGAAACTAATTAACCGATGAAGGAAGATCGAGCGGGTACGATAATCGTACCTCCCAACGATTCTCGTTATTCGCCCTTCGGGTCTTCCTGTTTCACTCGTACGCTATTTCGTTTATTTCCCGGCTCTTAATTCGCTTCCTAACCCCCTTCGGTCTTCTTTCTTCTTCGCGTACTCGTCGTACACCGCTGTTGCTCGTCCCGTGCGTCCGTGGCGAAGTTCGATTTCTTAATTAGCGGTGGACGTTCTGGCTGACAGATCGCGAACCCGTTTTTTTTCTCCAGCGAGCCAGCTGCACGGTTCGCCACCTCCTGGATATTCCGGCGTGTACCTTTTTGTCGGCCGTGTTAAGCGTATCTGCCCTCGGGATAACGAATTACCTCTGATCCCCGCACCGAGTAAATCCGTCTTTCGGGCACACGCGAGGAGGGTTCGTTGCAGAAACAGAAGGGTATACGGGCGTCGGTAGCCCGTGGTATTTAGTATTATCGGGGATTGCGTGACGCGGCCCATCGTGCAAATATGTTAAGTGCGTTGGCCGTATGTACTGCTTCGACGAGCAAAAGTGATATTCACCGTCCGTAGAGACGGTCGAAGGTTTGGAGAAAGCCCCGCCACAGTTCTCCACCAATATCGTACTTTAATTAGACCGTGGACGTTCCTGCCAAATTCACGTGCACCGTTTTGCGAACGGAAGGAGATCTCGAGCGCACAACGCTCGACCAAGCAGAAGCGAAGTTTCCCACGTCGACCGTCTCTCTGTAGACGATCGACGATCCTAAGAACGTCCCGCGTAAGTTCTGGAAGAACAGAAATTTCCAAACGAAACCCTCGCCCTGATTTCAACGAAACGTTGCCATATATTTAACTAGTTACGAGAAACGTGCTTAAAACTTGAAGAAATAGACAACTTCGCTTTTGCTCCATCGGACTGTACGTTCGCCTGTAGCACACGCGCGCGATATCCGCGATCGTGGAAGCGATGCGTTTTCGGTCGGAACACCGAGCAAGACTACGAATCTCCTTTCCTATCGCTGCTGGGGACTTCTTCGAATGGTCGTCGAGCTTTCAAAAGTGCGCGCAATTACGGCGCAACGCCGGCGAAAAGATTCGGAACTGCCATTAAACCGGAGAATCGAACTGTACGTTTGCGAGTAAAACCTGCATCGAACGAGACATTTTTCTACCGCCTGTAAACGTTCGTTCAAATCCACCCGAACGAACTGATTTCGGACGAAAGCAATCGTCGCGTCGTTCGCTCGGCACCGCGCTTAAAAATGTAAAATGTAAAAATGTAGCCAAAGCTCTAAACGTATCCAGCCGACAAGAGGATAAACCGTACGCGCATAATCTGGAACGATGTAACGTCCGGAGGATAAGAAAAGGAAGGGAAAAAATGTTGGAAGGAAGAGCGCAGAAAGAGAGATCGTGGTACGAGTGGTTAGATACTCGGGCACAGCTCCGGGCTGGTATTGACTGCGGCTATGCATGGGTAATGCAATAATCGAGCGAAGTGAGTCGTCTCGTCTGTTCTCGTCTGTTCTCGTCTCGGTCGCCCAGGGTTCGCCTATAAAACGCGAACGCGAGCCAGCCCCGTAATTACTGTGGAAGTGACTGGTTACTGGTTAGCGCTTCGCTTCTCCGAGCCAAGGTTTACCTTCGTTCATCGGCTCGATTGGTTGCCACCTAACGGGCGGCCAACAGCCAAGCGTACACCACGGTGCCGGCCAGTGTAAATCGAGAGGCTATTACGCGGCGTGGCAAAAATGTAATGAGATATTGCGCCGCCACGGCGGTTCCTTTTAACGAGCTGAGCCAGAGCACACCCGGTGCTACCTACCTGGCCGTCTTGTCCTCTCGCGACCACGTTCACGCGCCTGTCCCTTCCTCGTCGCCGAAAACCAATCGTCGGGAATTCTGCACGCTCGTACCGCCGGCTGATCGTCGCTAAATAGGGGATCGAAGTTAGTTTCGACCGGTGGGAAAACGGCAATTTAAAAGTTTGCTCGATTTACGATTTTCGGTGCGGGCGATCGCCTTCGATACGCTCGCGCTGACGCGCCAAAGTAAGTAGACACCTGTTACGATTCCGCTATGCGTTGCGAGCAACGTTCCGAGATTTTGTTATCGCCGTTGTATTCATTGTATTTCGCGGAGATCGAGAGAGTATTTCGATTATCGCGTAACGCGTTGACGGCGATCGACCGCGATGATCGACGACACCCGCGTTATCGTATCGTATGAAATTTTTTGGAACGAAACGCTAGGTAAAAGACGTTTACGAGTATTCGAACACGAGATAGGGTCGTTCGAATTACCTTTTTACATCGTACGATCGGCCCTGGTAATTTATCGCGACACGTGGTTCGCTGCATCGTTTAAAATCGGTACGCGTAATACGCGCTTTGATTATCGTATCTCGATCGCGATATCGGCTACGATCGAAAGAGAAGAAAGCCCGACTTAACCGGCTGTTTCTAAGTGATTCCCGCAATTAAGAAATTAACCGATAATCAAAAATCGACCAGTAGTACGCGAACAGGTTGACGAGCACGAGACGAAGCGTTCGGCAGCTCGTCCCGTATGTCGGGACTTTCGTAATTGATTGCTCCATAATTAGCTGGTTCCTTTGGTCCTTCGGTCGAGCAACAGGTGCAGCCGGCCTACGAAAATATATTAAGAAACGAGCAAACGCCTTCTACATCAATTGAGAATCAAGATTACAAGGTGCGTGCACGAGTCTCCTCTCGTGAAGTTTAACGAAGATCCTGAGGGACCGCGCGTGTGTCTTTTGGCCGCCTTTAATATGCTGCTTTATTTGCCGTGCGCCGCGTTATTAGGAGGCTGATCGCCGTCTGAATGGAAATTTAGTACGTGTCAATTAAGTTGCAGACTCGGTTTAGAACGGGGCACGCCGTTTCCTGCATCGGTTATTTATCACGACGCGACGGCTGCTCTCGCATCGCAGCTTCAAAGATGTCCGAATATGCTGATGGGTATATACTTTGTTGCGGGACGATTTATTCGGGGCTCGCGATCTAGCCATATACGTAGATTTAAACGGTAGATTGCCACGTGAGATGAATCGCTACTACTCGATCGCTAATTTCGCGCCGTGATTTTTGGCCAATTTCAGATTTCCATTACGATTGGGACGTTGTTCTCTTGTTTTGCAGCAGGCAGATCCTCGAAGACTCTGAGATATGCCAATGAAACGAATCACCCGTTTATAGATCCGTATAATTCGTTAAATCGTTGATACGTATCGTGGCTCGAGAAATTATTTCGATACTTATTCGTAGGAAACTTTTCTTCCGATATCGATATCGATATCGGCGATACTTGAAACCAATAGGAAGATGCCACCTTAATATACGACACGAATAGTTCTCTTAAACGTAAGATCGGTGTTGAAGATAAGCCAACTAAATATCCTGACTAAAGAAAGATAGCCCCCTTAAATATTACGGCTCGCTGGTACAACGAATAACCGAGCGTTCGGACACATCGATAATCTCTGTGACGCGTATTCTCGCCCATGTAATAAATATCCCATAATTTTTACCATATACCATGCGTATACGTTTTAAAATTCGTTTCAACTAACGTCGCTCGTGGAAAATCAACTCGATCGCGTCATGTCCGTAACGTCCCGATCGAAATACACCTCGTCAAAAGTAAGCAACTATTCCGATACTTTTGAACGATAGCGCAAACGGATGTGCGACTTGCAAGTTACTTCGAACCACGAAGGGTTAAAAGTTGCAAAAGCGCGCCGATTCCGAGACTTTCTCCTCGAGACTGCGACTGTCCGCCTTAGGTTTCCTCGTATCGGCTCTCCACACCTGGTCACCGATCAACGTCATTATTTTCTTTGCCATCGATCAACCGGAGATAGCTGTGGTCCACCGCGTAATCAACGCGATGACCGATTCAAACGCCGCGTAATAACGCGGACGATCGTTCCAGATGCTCTGGGAATTTCGCAATGTGGGACAGCTTCGGGCGAAACGCAGAACCAAATTCCGTCCACGCGATCTGGCAGCAGGCGGCTAATGAAATTACGATAAAGAGGCATTACGGTTGCCAATTAAGTGGCGATAATCGCTGTGTTCGCTGTGTTCGCTGTGTTCGCTGTGTTCGCGTATTAAACGGAATTATTATATATCGCCCGGCACGATATCCGTACGAACGTACCGTAATTCGTAGTTGAGAAAGCGTATTGCGTCGCGTCGTCTTCGCGATTACGAATATCCGTAGTCTACGGTGTAACCGTGAATACGAAAGGTAAAATTCTATCGAGGAAACGAACCAAGGATCGATTACCGGAATATCGAGACGCCTACTCGTTGTATTCGCTGCCGAAACTCGACAAACAAACTGTATTTAGAATTTTACGTCACACGCGTATATATAGAAACGATAAAATAATATAGTAATATAAATCAACCGCGAATCCAGACTAAACCGAGTCCAACAGCGTGGCAGTCGTGTGTTTGATCGCAATAATGAAATTTCAGGATGCTTCGTATAACGCGGATGATGTATTCGTAAAAATCTTCTAACCACCGTACACGTACAAGAACGATGCATCAAAGACGCGTAAATAGCAGATTCCTGAAATCCCTCGGGGGCGAAATTTTATAGAACCTCGCCGTCTCATCGAACGCGTTATATGTCGATACGTAATAACAATTATACACATATAACGAAACGTCGAATACAACGTATAATATAATATTAAAAAAAAGCATAGAATAAAATTACCATAACCATCGCTGTACCTACCACTGTCACGAGCATTTTCAAGCCAGAAGACGCAAATTTGCAAACCATCCGCGAAACCATATTGCATGTACCGAAGAAAAAGTTCTACGGCAAGGTTCCTCGTCGCTCTTATTTATAAACCAATTTACTCGAAACTAAATAAATCGCGTTTAATATCAGAGTGTGCGCAGGGGCGCCACGTATCGTTATGAACTTGCAGTCGTTCAACCTAACGAGTGCTACAAATATCGAAAAGGCAGGTAAGTATGGGCGTGTCGGTCGGTGAAGCGAGGTCGAATCGCGAGCCTCGCGCGATTTCCCTTATTTGCGTATATCTCGTTAATTACTCCATCGTCTGGACGCAGCCAGAAAAAATATCCGCTAAACGACGCGATTCCAAACGACTATCTACCGGCGATTATCGACGTTATCGCGCTTAAAGTTTAAAGCGATCGGCCAGCTTCCGAATTGGCATTCGCGCGCGCGTAAAAGCAAAGGAGAGAAAAGGTTGGTAATTAATTTGATCGCTGAAAGCCTGGGTGTCGGCAGAGGGGTTCGAGCAACGCGTCATATCGTTAATTCGTATCGATTGCTTAAATTATCTTGAAAGTACGACGCGTTGTACAAGGTGTTGTACAAGGTGTTGTACAAGGCGTAATGGCAGTAACGAACGAGACATCTAATTCGAATGCAAGGAGACCGAGTATCGCGTTTGCCGGCAAGAACGTTTATTAGGCTTTTTGTTAGCGCGATGAACGTTTAACTGGAGTTATTCGCGCGGTATAGGTTTGTGGCGATCACAGCGATTGCTTTGACTCGTTTGGCATTTAGATCGAGTAACAGAGTATTCGTGTGTGGAATTCGAGTGCCAAGGTTTCAGGGACACTGTTATCGTATCTACGGGGATGGATAGGAGAGGGTTTCAGATCGATACACCACGAATTTTACCAACTCGCGTATTGAACATTTTTCAGCTCGCTGGTAAAAATCTTATTAAAGGTAAACCCATTTTCTGGAATTACCGTGTCTTTTCGCGTTTCTTATTCGGTAAACTTTCTTTCGTTGGTCGCTGTATGCGTAGAATAAATCTATACCAATGATTACAAGTACACGCTCTGCACAGTTTAAGTTATTGAGAATGTTTCAACGCACAATTCGTAATTTTCTGGTCAACTTAAGTTATTCGATCCTTGCTCTCTGAATCTCGTTGCAAAAAATAATCTAAAAACTATCGCTTCCGCTAAGGTTAAACAAACGCAGCGTAAAACTCGCCAAGAGTTATATTTTGCTATCGAAGTTTCGACGTCCTCTCGAGAAACTGCCTGTACACGAAACGCATGAAAAATGCGAGATAAAGGGAGGCGTTTAGCATCTGCCTGTAATAGCCACGGCCGGAGAACGCGAAGCTACGTTGACCGACGTTCCGCGAGCAACAAACGAGAGCCGATTCGTATTTTATCGCTTTATTGCGGCGGAGCTGTGGAACGAGGACCGCGGCATCCTCGTAATTAATACGTTAATGCAATAACTCCGTGGCTCTCATTTGCAACTTAAAGACGAATTACGGCCACGCCGGCACCCTTAAGTGTTATCAAGCGTGCCGCTTTACAGCGTCCTTCTGCCTGGACGATAAACGTTCTAGCACGATACCGTCGTAAAGGATCGTTTACACGGTCCGCGACAAGCCGTAAGAAATTCGCGTTTTCCTCGTCGCTAGGTTCTACCGGCGCGCTTCATAAGCGAGGGACGCCTTTAGCGAATCATCGAGAATATCGAACACCGTGCGGAGAAAACATTTTAGTTTCGTCTTTGTTCGTTTCCCCGGTTTTAGGTCGTTCGGTAACGAAAAAGAGGCATTGCACGGAACAAACAGCTAAGAAGTGGCTAATAGCAGTTTAATTGTTACGTTAGTTTAATCAACGTTAGACGAGGGAAAAGCAAAGAAACGTTGTTAGCCGCCTGGTTATAGGCTGTGTAGGTTTTACGTTTACGGTGTAACGTTAACTTTGGTGTAGGAAAAATGTTGCGTGACGTTCGTATTTACGTGCGTATTTCTTTCTCTATCCATACATTATACTTTTTGGACAAACAATCGCGCGTTAACCGATCGAAAAACAGTTTCCATGTAGGATTGTCTTAATTTCGGAGTACTTAATTTGCAATATGATTTGTGCAAATGTCGCGCCACGTTTTTCATCTGTGACCATCGGTTATATTATTATATAGTTTATATTATATTATATTAATTATATAGTAAAATTGGTCGATAAAAATTATACACGTTTTGTTCATAAGTTAATGACAAAAAGTGACATTCTACGTTGGATGGAAACTAAAGGAGAATGCATTCGCGATTGAACTCGCAAGGCTTTTGCCGTAATTTCCGTACATTTCGATAAGAGAAAGCTGGAAATTTGATTTTGATGCGATAATCCACGCCTTTCCCCTTGCTCTTTCTCCGTCAAGTATCTCTCGACTCCTACTGCAAGTTCACAGGACGTGCGCGTCTACGCGGACGCAACGAGCGACTCTTTAATGAATTTCTGCGCGGAAGAAGAGGGACGAGATAATGCGGTCAGATAGATAATTGGGGTAGATCGAGTCGACCACGTCCGGCAGGACTCGATTCGCCGCGGCACGCCCACGGTTGGCAGAAATTTCATTTGCCCTACCGTTTTTACCCTTATCGTAGAATCTGGCGATTCGTCGCGACAGAACGTATCCGGATGGAATACCTCTCACGACCAGACAAAACAACCGGGCCCCACTTGTCACTCGTCAAAAATTTTGTTCTTCTCTTCTCTTCTCTTCTCTTCTCTTCTCTTTCTCTCCTTCGAAATGTCGGGGGATCTCCACGGTGGCGGACGAGGGAAAGTTTAAACGCAAACTTTGCGAAAATCTTGTAATTTCGCAAAAAAGCATCGTGTTTGACAAGAGAGGCGAATAAATACAATGTTACAAAATAACGTTACTACGACATAATGTGGTCGATTTAACATCGATAAATATCGTGTTTCGTATATACACTGCGGAATGGGCGACTGTCAGCCACGGACATAGGTGAGTCGGTCATAGGTGAAAAATATCCGATACAAAAGTTACCAAATTACGCAGCAACTTTTAATAGTGGGAAGGAAGGCGACCTCCGTGCACGTACGTACGAATACCTGTCACGACCAGACAACAAGCGGGCCCCGCTTGTCCACGTATCAAGAACCTAATTTTTCTCTTTTCTTCGCTTCTTCCCATTTTTGCCATGGAATCCTATATAGGGACACGAGACAATGGTTTTGCGCGTTAACATTTGGAAGGAGGACGACCTCCGTGCATGGACGAAATCGTACCATGCTCCTTTTATTGCGACGTTGTAATTAGTTTTTAGGGGACATTAATCATTATTACTCGACTATGTAATCTGAACTTCAGTTTTGCTGGAGTACCGCTTGGTACTCATTAATTCAGCCTGCCAAGCGATACCGTGGCGTTGGTGCACGTGGTTGGTGGATTCCATTCTTTGCTTTTGTTTCTCCACCAGAGTATGCAATTTTCGTGATAGTTTTTATGGTTATTTGTAATTAATTTCTCCTTTTTTTCTCTCCTGTGTTTTTGTTCTTTTTTTTTCTTTTTTGTATTTTTCGGGTAGAGGTATTACCTTGCGCAAGTAACGTTGCGAGCGATAGTTTCTGCGAGAAACGCGCATAGTGTATTGTTTTTTCTTCCTTTTTTTTTTTTTTGTTTGTTTTGTAAAGTATCTTCGCGGACGTGTGATATAATTTTGCGATTTGATCGTTTTGTCAGTAACATATCCTATATAAGCTTATGCGGTAATAAAACGATACGTATATGTATATTCGCTAGCACAGTTAGGTCTGATTGTACGTAGAATAAAGTAGAATAAAATAGAATAAAATAGAATAAAATAGAATAAAATAGAACTAGTATTCAATTTTCTTTGCGACGAAACTTTCTTGCTCGCAATACGATTTAACGATTTGATCGTTTTCGTTAATAACGTAATTTATATCGACCTATTTGACCATCGAACGATCGATATACCTTCGTCATCGGGATGAGGGATAATCTCACGACGTGGAGCAGGGATAGAAAGTTTCTAAGCCACGTTTATTTTCCATTGGTTGAATTTCAATAATAACGTATATTGGAGCGGGCGTCGGAGCGCAGCTGGCCAGAAAAGATACTTCTGTCGCGGTCTGTCAACCCGCTATCCCTGAAAAATTATCGCAGCCCGGTCAAAAGTCATTAAGAACTCTGCCGGTGATTGCCGAAAAGATGCTAAATTACCTATCATTAGATACGGCCAACAAAAACCGACTTGCGTATCGTGGCTTCTTTTTGGTCTCGTTCTCGAAGAAAGACAGATTCGCGCGCGGATAACGCGGCCTGTACGACTGAAACAAAACAGATGGAGGACAGATAAAACGAACGTACGTGCTACAAGATGTTCGTTTCGTCGACTAACACACGATCAAAACTCGCTGTCTCGCCAACTTCCTCGCGTCTAACTCCTTGGTCTTTGCTCTGCCCGTACTTCGCATTTTCCACGACTCATTAACTCCCTGGCTCTTGCTCCACTGTGATTAAACCCGTCCAATTACACTCTTACAACTATCACGAGGAAATTCAGCTAACTGCATCGAGTCCATAAAATCATTTTTCTTTATGCCTTTAATCTTCTACGATGTATAGAAAAATATATACAAGTACGGAGATAAGCTTGGTAATTTAAAACGGAAAGTTCGTTATCCTAAATATCAGAGTTCGTTTTACGTATTTTACATATCGTACATATTTTATGGCCAGCTGGATCGATGCCTCGATCGTTTCTTTCTTTTTTTTCCGCGTATTATTTACGAATCTTTTAGCGTGTCCGATAAATATTTATGTGTCGCGATTAATTAAGAAATTACACGTTTCTTTGTGTCTATACTTTGTCGTTTCCCGTGTTCTTAAATGGATACTTTATGCTCTTCCGTCTTCAAAATTTCATTTCACTCTTTCGCAATATCCGATAAATATTTACGAGTCTGACTTAACGTACGAAACGCTCGCTCGTTCCGATACACTGTATCTTCTTCCAGATACGATTTTTATATTTTCAAATTTATTTTCAAATTTTTAGTTTCCTCCGTTTCAAAAAAAAAAAAAATTCAGTTTCGGTATACTACGTGACGCGCGTTTGATATATAAGAATTTTATGTACATTATCTCTGAATAATCTGCGTCTTCTAATCCGCACCCTCGCATTTCTAAAATCGTTACCCTTCTGCAAACGAACGTGTCGCCATTTCATCGCCTTTCGTCCGTTCTTACCACAACTACCGCGGTTTATGTACTCGAGGTATCGCAGCGTAGATCGCTTATCTCTAAATACGCGATATCGGTCATTTCTGCGTCTAAAATGTCGTGCAATGTTGGAACGCGAAGCCTATGTATAATATTCTATTTAAGTCGAAGTTGAGTTCGATTCGAAGCCTACGTTAAGTTTACTTTTGATATTAGTTGTAATTTAGCGAGATCGTGGGGGCGAGAAGCGAGGTTTGGTGGTGAGAATAGCGTGCAAGATAAGATACGGTAAACGAATATGTAACCGGAAGTCGTGCAAAGCCAGAAGGCACGAATCACAAATAAATAAATAAAAGTAACTACGATGAAAAGTAGCTTAGCTCGTAGAGAATACGTACCAGCCAAGAAATTCCTTGCCAGAGAATGAAACGTGCGCGAACAAGGCATATGTTGCGGTGCCAGAGCGTTCGAAGGGTATCGTCGCGCTATGAATACCTCGAGTGTAAACGCATTCGAGGAAAACGCACGGAATCGCGATTCTAAAGATTGGAATAATTCGGCGAGAAGGTGATTTGCGGACTTGTTATCCTGGCGTGTCCTCGGGCGAGGCACGCTCAGCTCGTGCCTTATTTTTGACACCCTGAGCAACGAGGTAACAACGATGTAATTTCGCGCGATAAACGCGTTTCGTTCGACCTTTCAGCAATTTCGATGGTAGCCTTAACGAGGGTATCCGGCCGAGCTTAGCCGCGAGAGGAAGCGTCGCGCGATTGTTTTTACCACCGTTTTCTGGCGCAGGGTCGATAATTGGCAACGGGGGCCCGTCTCCCTCGTTTTTTTAACGATACCAGCCCCGAAGCCGAGACGTGTCGTTGTTCCTCGGCTCCTCGGCTTCTCGGTTTCGGTGGACATCGGGGTACGAAGCGAGATCGAAGACGAGCAAAAAGGGATAGCGGCGTTGATTGGACGAGTAAACGAGTTCGATGGATTTTTAATCGGTTCGAATCGGCGTGTACGTGGATAGTTTATGCGAATTTAGCGATTGTACAGTTGGCCATAGGAAACTGAGGAAGATTAGCCAATTTATAGGTTTTCAATTATATTTCGTATTACCGACCATCGCTCTAGAATCGAATAGTAAAATTAGAGTATAAGGGAGTAACAGAATACAGGAGTCCATACGATTTTACAAATTTGCTTCTTAACGATATGAATTACGTCGTTCAAAGTATATAAATAAAAGCTCTTTTTGCGTTATATATTTGTTCGTAAATATCTTATTTCGATTTCTTCGGTAAAAGCTTTATACGTGATTATGCACATTGTGGTCGTCGGTAAATTCTAGCGTCGAAGACGAATTTTCTTCCTTCTTTTACGTTCGCGTCGTTCAATTTTCCGCGAGAAAGAAATATCAACGGCTTACAAAGCAAAGACACTCGTAGCTGTGATAAAAAGAATTATACGCACAATCTTACATCGTTGCAAGTGTTGCTGGCGTAAAAATTGAGCTATTAGGTTGATCGTCGCTCGTCAATCTGTTCTCTTTTTCGAAGTAACGCAGCTGGCTATGGGGTTACGAACTTTACCCCCGACAATTTACGGCGAACAAGGGAAGAACTGGTCAAAGACTGATTTCGACTGTTTGTATAACAAAGTTGCAAGGCATCGGGAGTCCGAGGAACGCCCGTTATTGCCACCTGCCTGAGATAATAAAGCAATTGCCGGTGATTATCGAAATTCACGGTTTACACCATCGTGCCCCGAGCCAGGCTTTCCTCGAACGTGAACTCTTGGAAACTGAAACACCTCTTTCTCCTCCTTTCGTGTACCTATTAGACGTTTCTTTCAGCTGGAATGAAACAACAGCGACGAGTATCGTGACTTGATTCCGTCAAGAAATTAACAAATTTCGAATAACTCTTTAAAAAGAGATATTTTTCAAGATTCCGTACAGAGATGCACAGCGAATTGGATTAACCGCGACGAGCCGGTAAGAACGATATTAACGATATTACGATATAATCGGAGAACAATTTCCTACGAAGGTGCTCGTTCTGAGTTTCTTATTTCCTTTTGCGAGATATTTCGCTATCTTCGATCAAAGGATATCCCGTAAAAATGATACGCGCGCGAAAAACAAATATTAGGAGTGCGTTGTTAAGAACAATTAGTCACGTTACAAGTGTATTGGACTAGCAAAGGATCGGATAAAAGCGAATATCTGCGGTAATTGTAAAGTAAAGAAGGTAGGAATATTGATCTGGACGCACTCGGTATTGTATGTCAGGCGCTGTTTCTTGTGCGATGTAAGTTATTTGTGCATCTTGTAACAATGCTATCTCAGCTATTTGTATAACCAACGCGCGTATTCTTATCGCCTAATTACGTACTCGAGCATCGGTAAATTAATAAATTTCGCTTGTATTAGACGCGATATATTGGATAATTAGCATATAGCTATTCGCGTTATTCTTACAGGAATACCGGGGAGTATGCGAGAATTAAACGAAAATTCTTCCATTTTCTTCATAAATAACAATCATAAAGCTATGTTACTAGAGAAATTACAGTATACGCTAAATATAATGCGGCTGAAGAATGAATACGCATTACGTGCAGAACATATCGATAAATCTAAACGTTAACCAGCAAACGTGTTAATGTATTTTTAATTACAAGAAAAAAAAACCATAAACCCCCCGCAAAATTACAATTTAGTTTACGACTTACGTTGTAAAACAGAACGAGAGAGATCGCTCTTCCAATATTTCAATTTCTAAAGCGAACTATCAACCTTATACCTGAAAATAAAATTATAAGCTGTTATTTTCTACTATAAATTCCATAAATACGATTCGCGTTCGTATCATTCTTCCAGCGTTACTTTGAAAAATGCCAAACGATTCGTCGCTTACGGTGGAACGATGTGAGAACAAGATTCAAATTTATCTGCTCGTTGGCGTCCTCGAATCGCTGTCCTCAAGAACTGTCAAGCGCTCTCTCTCTCGAAACCAACAAAATTCCGTTTTATTAATCTAGCAGAGGATTTTTAAGAAACGGTAAATCAATGGTCGCGCTACATTCGTCATAGAACAATCGGGAAAGAAAATTTGCATTTATTACACTTTCCCTTTGTAGCGATTTTTAATCGTTCCGATTGAGCGGAATCGCGAAGAAATAGCACGAGTGTCTGCTACCAACGGAATTCCATTGCGCAAACCTCGGCGGACGTCGTGTTTCAATCTCGATGCTCGCCTCAATTAAGCTACACGATAATGAGCGTTAATTCACGGGCAGGTTTATAGTCGGTTGGCATGTCACGCTGACATTTGTCTTGGCCGGCGTGTAAGCCAGAAAAGCCTGGCGAACGCGATCCATCGATTCTTTCGATTCTCGTGCACGGGCTTCGTGATTTTCCCAATATCGAGGCCGCTTATAACGAAATCTAGTTACTAATACGAAATCAGATTTACAACGCGACATTATCGTCAACTTCGATTCAGAGAAACGACGGCAAAATACTTTGAAACGAAGAAATATATCGCTTTAAGGAGTTTACTCGTATCTTATATTCTATTCGTGTCTTGTGGCGAGAATATTTTTCACTCTATTAATTCGAAATTCTACGTAGCGAAGAATACGTTTAACCTTAATTCGGAGAAAGTACGGTAAAACGTCGAGAAACAACGATACGAATTTCAACGAAATTAACGATTACTTAAAAATTCGATATAACGTAGAATATTTTCACCGCGAAGCGATATTTTTATCAATGGCCATCGGAAACGCCAACGACCGACGACCATGAACGAGATACGCGTTTTTTATAAAAAAGAAAAGAGATACGATCGAGATAAAGTTCGTGGAAACAATCATCGCGTGGCACTTGTGCTATGCACAACGTGAGAAATGTGTTGTTATTTTTTGCAATCTCTAAATACAATGGTCCGCCTAATCGGACGTAATTACGATCTTGTAACGGGGCAAAGATTATCTCGGTCATTTTTATAAGCCTCTGAACATCAAAAAATCTACGTGCGAAACCTTGTTGGTTATCAGATCTCTTTTAGGCACGATACTCTTGTTTTTGCATCTGTTGAAGAATAAACGTTCCGCCCATTCTTCCTTCTCACTTTCAAATCGAAACTGTCCAGAAACGTCTATGATAAATTAAGAGATCCAAGGCATTTACAATTACAAGTTATCTCGAGTATTCCATAGCCCGCGTCGTAAAAAGCGTAACGCTCGATTCGAAAAAATATTCCAAGAACAAATATTCGCAAACCCTTCTAGTTCTAACTCTCGAATCGAAACTGTCTTTCTTAGATCAAAAAGTCTCGTCGCCTCTGCAAACTCCATTCGGAAAAATCTTCCGAGATTGATATCCGCGAACTCTCTTGGTTCTAATTCTCGAATCGAAACTATCCAAGAAATCCTTCCGTGATTAAAAAGAAGAAAAAGACAAATTCGACGACCAGAAAGATCGCAACGCGCGATTCGATTTCGCGTCTCGAACCCTCGAATCGAAGCTACCGAAGAAAGTCTTCCGCGAGTTAAAAAATTCAAGACCCGCGGAATTATATACCTAGCTTGATCTGGAATGTTGCACAACCACCATCCCCCTCCTTGGACAACCTAAAAGGGGCGGAAAACGGTGACGACCATGGTCGTCGAACAGTCGTATCCATTCGACGCACACATACGTACACGCGTCTCGTCGTAGAAAGAAACGATGGAGGCAACGGTGAAATGGTCGTTGCTCGTCGCGTGGTCTCTTCGTCTGAACGTCGATCAGCCGTCGGATTACGCATGTCCTGGCAGCTGCGCATCCTTCCTGGGCGTTGCAAAGAGCCGCCAATCGGCGAAACCCTCTGATATTAGCCACCCGGTCTGCCAACCAATGAGAATCGTCCGTTCTATCAGCGAGGGTGTCATCGGCCAGTTGGGCTAGGCGATATTATCATTTTCCTGGACAAAGGAGGAAGAGGGTGAAAGACGGGAGAACGAGGAGGACGAGACGATTGTCCGCTCGCTCTCTCTCTCTCTCTCTCTCTCTCTCTCTCTCTCTCTCTCTCTCTCCCCTTGGTCATCGATCCTAACGCCTCGACTACACTCTGGGAATCAACACCGCCTTCGGGCCATCGACGTGGGATACTAAGCTCGACCGACTGGGCTGACGGGGTAAGCAAGCGGAAAAGCATGAGCTCGAAGTAACGATTTAATCCTCCTTTCCGTATCCATCCAGCTCGAGGGCTAATCCTTCGCGCAGTTTCAACCGGATTTGCGGCTGCCGATAGGGCGTTTAAGCTGGGAAAATCGTATCGCGGAATATGACTGCAGATCCTCGATGGCTTCCTTCGATGAATATTTTACGATAGCGATATCTGTCTCTTCGGAAAGTTTCTAGCCGGGTTTAACCTTTTCGCCGCTACGGCCGACTATATTCGCTGGCTAACTATCTCTGTACCGATACGAACGACTATGGTTGCTCGACGAACGGATTTTAGATATTTTTAAACGGTTTCGGAGAAAATGAACGAAACGGTGCGAAACTGTGTATCGATGTCGCGTTTGTAACGTTGCAAGGTTCGCTTGTACGAGTGACCGTTTCTGGAAAAACATATCCTAAGCAACGTTTCATCGGTAAAATAGTTTTGTGACAGGTGAAACGCGTGACGCCTTGAAAACGCATCGACTTAGTTTAATCGACTTGGTTTAGCGACCAAGTTCTTCGAAATAACGAAAAATCCATTCGACTTTGCGCATCGCTTGCACGATTACCGGAAAACAGATAACGCGATGTACGAACAAACGAAATCACTGTCGAGATTTTCAGAGAAATTTCAAAAGGGAAAAATTCCTAGCGGAAAGATTTGATCGGGCAACGTTGGCCACGTTCCTCTAAAAAAATTACGGAATTTCTACGGCGAAGATAGAATTGTTGGTTGTTTAGATGGGGAAAGGATAGCAGAAGAACGAAAAAGAATGTCGTACCGATAACCGAACGCATAATACTTCTCCCTAATTTTAATCAAGCGTCCGATGAAAAAGAAAAGGTAAAACTTGCGAAACAGCCTAATACCAAGAGCAGAAAGAATCCGCCAACATGCCGAACAGGTGTAGTTAAACTATTTTACTGCTTTCCTCGGAACCATGCCGTTTTATCCATCTAACCGATTCGGCACATCGCAGGATCCCGTTTCGAAAAATCTGCGAGCGGGATAGAGGCGTTTCCGGCACGGGCCGCGATAAAGGCAAGCTGCACGATGATAAAGCTGCGCGACAGATCGAGTCGTAGCCGACTCGTTTCGCAATCTTTAACTAACTCGGGTAATCGGTAAGGTATGGTAATCGGCGCCGCCCTGATTATTTCATCAAAATCGCGCCAACACCTTGCGCGACCACCGCCTTCTCCTCCGTTCTCCCTTTTATTCTTGATCGGCGCACGCTACGTCACTCTACTCTTCCTTTTCCACCCTTAGAACGGCCAGTTCGTTTGCGAAATTTAATGCGCCTGATCGCCGCAGCCCCGTGAAGTCCTGCCACGGCCAGAGAAAAAAAAGATGGCGATTCCTAAGCTTAAAAAATAATAGGAAACCAGGGTCCGCTAATATGGTCGGTGGTTACTGGACGAAGCGGCAGCTGCGGGCTTTCGACGAAATTGCCGCCGATGAAATTGCATCGAAGGAAATAGGAGTCTTGCGAGACGACGCTATCCCTCCTCTATCCTCTTTTCTCCGCTTTAGCTTGGCTAGCTAACGCGTTGTTTTTCTTTCGTTTCTCGCCGCTTCTCTTCCCTGCCTCCTTCCCTTGGGTAGTTAATAGTTCTAACCGGTTTTATTTGCACGTCGAATCCTCTTCTCGTTCCGCTGTCCGCCTCTTTTTTCCTTGCATCCCCGAACGGCATACTTCTTCTTCGCGCCTCCCTGCATGCAGCGAATCGCTTGCAAATTTCAACATCCCTCTGGCCTCGGCATAGACACGCGTTTTCCCGCAACTTTGAATTTAAAGACTTTCGCGTCGTTCTTGCCATTTCTCATTCGTCCGCTTCAAATATATATTTAGTATTTCATACAAAGCGTCGAGCATGGTAAATTGAAGTTTATCGATGCAATGATTAATTACGCCCGCGTGACCGTTTAACTTTAATTTCCACTATACTTTCCGGACTTTATCGATATATGTGGTTAGAAAAAGGACTCGCGCGTTCAAGCAAATTCCGCTGTTCATCTTCAAAGTACGGAGTTTCCGTAGTCGTACAAAAGTATCGCCAAACGATACGAAATTTGATATACTTGGACCTCGCTTGGCGTGTAAATTCTCTAACAAATAAGAACGGCGTGCCGATTCTTTTCCTAACAAGTTATATATTTGTAGAAGGTGTGTACAGCTGTTGACGCGTACTCGTGCACATTCACCAACGATAACTGTTCGTCGGTTAGCCAGCCCCTCTACTCGTCGAAAACGTTCTCGAAATTCGGGCGACGCGTTTCCCACGTATGTAAGCACGCTGTCGTCGAAACTGGGGTAAAAATTGCGTGGCGTCTTCTTATCAGATCGCGCGCAACGACCAGAGGGGTAGGCTTGTAATAGCAACGGAACAACCCCTAACGAGGAGAGCATCAGATGGTTCGGATAGATTAATCTATCGCCGGTGCGCGAGCCGTCGGCAAACACCAGCGAGATTACGACAGAGTGCCTGTGTCCTGCGCGCCCTTTCCAACCGTGTCTCATCGCGGAAATAAGGACAGGTGAACAATTCCGAACGATCATCCTCGCTGGAACGCCTGTGGAATTTGCGCTGGTCTCTTCCCTATCTTCGCCCTCCGCCATTACTTTCGACAAATAGCTGCCCTTTCGAAATAACGATTTCACACACTTTCGCTGCTATTTAATATCTCGATCAGCAAACAGCGTTCGCTCGCAGCAGTGGAATCTTTCGTTTTTACCTTATCATCTCTGCTTACGTCTTCTTCGTACACAGGATATCGTTTATCCTTGCTGCTTCTCCCTGTCGATGATCGAGAGGATTTTCGGAAAGGCTAGTGACATTCTTTTTGTCGATGTAGCTTGCGAACAGCTCGATCGTAGAATCGCAGGGATCTTCCTTATAACGCGACCAAGGACATTTCCCTCAACGAATGGAATTTCGTTTCATAAAATCGTCGGTTGTCTGGCAAAGTGTCTCCTATCCTATCCTATCCTATCGATGCTTCAACGTCATCTTTGCAAATCGATCGCACGCTGCGCGTAAGAAAATCGAGTTGCACGAAGCCTAACGTCGTTTTTCATTCTTGTCCAACGTATGGTCTCGTTTAATGGATCGATGACTCGATGACAAACAAGAGAGCAAGCGGAGCACCCTAGGCGCCTGTAACGACCCCCTACAGAGTGATTGTCGAACTCTGGATTTTCGAGTGTGCCACGACCGCAAAAGTCGTCTCTCACCCTGCTTCTTCTCCCCCGATTTCGTCCGTTTGCCGGGGCAGGTTGCGCTCGTTCACGGATCATCGCCGGTTAACCGGTGTTTCGAACCGCATTGCGGTTTCTACAAATGGTACACGCTGTTTGACCATCCACACCGAAACGCCGCGTTGAAATTTAGGGTTTCGATACTTAGCATCTGGCGCAGAAGCGGCGATCGAGCGGTTTTTACTCCCGAAGAATTTCGTTCGAACGCTAACGAGGATCGTGTAAGGCCGTAAGCGTTTCGTGGTGTCCTCGATCGTGGAATTCCGCAGAGTTCTAGGAAACTGTGGAATTTTTCGCTATTCCGACGATTTCTTGGCGTTGCAACGAAATCCTTCCGGATTGGTAATCTTCTTTCTTCGATCAATCGATCGTTTCGTTTAATTTGTAACTTTATCTCTCTGTGATCGAACAGCACGACTCTAATACGATATAATTAAGAACGATTTATCAGACGCCAGTATTCCAAGTACGATCGTTATTGATATTTTCGAATATTCGGGTAAACTAAATATTCGGGAATATAGGTTGGAAAATTTGGAGAACGCGAGGAAGCGCGTGTTTCGCTACGAAACCAAATAAAAAGACTAGAGATTATTTTCGACTTTAACTTAAAATCTATCGTCTACCAAAACGATAAAGTTCGCCGTAGCCAGGAAGAGTTTCGTTGTTTCAAAAAGATTCTTCGTCCGAAGTTATTAAACGATTGTGTAATTTGTAAGTCAATAGTTATTACTACGATAAGGAACGTTCTCTTAAAACGATTATCGCAATTAGTATGATCAGCGATATTTAAAACCATCAGACGTATAGATGAATCGCGCGTTTAATCGCAAGTAGTACGTTATCGATAAGCTCTTAACAAGTAATTTAAATTTATAATTCGTTGACTCGGATATAAGCGCCGACACGCATTGCGATATATAGTCTTCGATCGGTCGTTAATTTATACGTTTTGATAGACCGAAAGAAGGCGATGCGAAGAGTAGAAGGGAAAGTGGACGATGGAGTTGATAACCTGTTTGGCGAATAGGTTTCTTATGGAGATTCGGATTAACGCGAATTTGCGATTGTAATGAAACGCGACGATATAAATTTTTGGAACGTAATTTGGAAAGCGTGTCTCAAATTTGTCACCTTCTTACGCGAGTCTAGGATTAAAAATTAGTCGAACACGAATAAAACGGAGATACCGCCGAATCCATCGAATATACTTTGCTCTATCCGTTAGCGTACCACCTACTTTTCATTTATTCATCGCGACACACGGTGACGAACGCCTTGGCGAGTGAATCGAAATATTCGCGAAACAACGAGGATCGAAAGCCGAAGAAGCACGAACGCGTGGTTCGATAAACGTCGAGCCCGAAATCTGAAAATGAAATTTGTTAGACTCTCGCGATACGCGCGACGAGTAGATGTCCCGACGCTTGTCGAATCTCGGCTGTCGTACGATGCAGAAATTCAACGAAGCACGCGAGCGAACACTTTGAACGCAAAAATCTGGCCTGCGGCTTAATGTAAAAGCCGGTCGATTTGTTTATTAAACCGGTAACAGGTCTCGAGCAAGACGTCAAAGTCTGAATTCCTGGACGTCAACCGGCACGGCGTTGAGCCGCGGGGCACGACTCTCGAGAAGCAGCAGGACACCAGCGCAAAGAAATTTACAACCGGCGGTAATTAAACCTGTTCGATGCGTTCGGATAAAGAAGGCGACATCGTGTCTTCTATCCGGCACACGTGTATAATAAGTCACCCAGACTTCGAAAACGGCACTCCGTCGGTCTGTTCCTGTTCCACCAGCGCCGGTCGCTACCGTTTCACGAGACCGCCAAAGAGGATGGCCCGGTTGGTTGCCTCGAAGGGACGATTTAGAAGATAAAAATCGAGGCCTTGCTCCTATACTATCCCGACTGTTCTATCTGCTTGGTTATCGCGATAACTCTCCTCTTTCTGATACGAATCGATCTCTTTGGTGAGCTTCTACGAAAGCGTGCCGGTACCTCTAAATTATTCCACGCGAACAGGTGCGTGGTCCAAGTAACCGGTGACATTTTTATCTGTGTGATAATATAAGTCGCTGTCAAAAGGACAGTTGTTGACAAAAAAAAAAAACAGGGGAAGATTTTTGTGAAACAGGGGAGATCTAGAAAAACGACATAATTTTTATTCAAAATAGATTTATATTCAACGCGGCCAATGTACAGGTACGACGCTCGTATATACCACGGAATAGGTGAGCAGAGTCGAGAGGAGTTTATAAATCTTTGCGTACAGGATGCGCGAATCGAATTTCGAGAATTGTCATTTTGGAGAAAATTTGGACAACGATTCGGCACAGAAACACAGAAACACAGAAACGCGAAAGATACAGAAACGGTGAAATTTCGTGCGAATTTCGTTCTCGTGTTATCGTTCTGCGATAATACAATCCGACTATCGTTATTCGTCGCCGTTGCAAACAACAATTTTCCTATTCTTCGTTTGGTATGTTCAACGATAATTAACCGTTTTGGCTGGTCTAAAAGCTTCGTAAACGAAAGTCCAATCGATCGGAATATTTTTTACTCCTAAGCCAGTTTTTACTCCTCTTAATATCTACCCGAGAAACCAAAAACCAAGAGTCGGCTAAACCGTAAATTTACTGGTTTTACTCCGCCTACTATAACGCTACACTCTTGATCGCGGAGAAAGCAGAACAAAAGGTAGACGAATGGCGCAAAAAATGGCTGTCTAATGTTCACGCGTGCGCGGCCATGGCAAATTATCATTCTGCCGCTTTCGAGCGACCGATGGATTCCTTGTTTTCGGATCGCACGACCTTGCTGATCGTTCACGAACCAACGATTCGCGGACACGCGTGCACCGTTTAACCAATCGCTTTAATTCGACGTTTCGTCCAAGGAAAAAACGCGCGGTTCCAGGTCCTATATAATTGTCGAGCAAAAGGTACTGTTCGTTCGGCGTGTTGCGCAAGAAACCGAGCAAAACTGTTGGATCCAAGGACATGGAAGGGATGGCGCGCGATCGAGCTTCTTCGATTTTCCTGGAACGCACCGCAGGATCTTCTTCGTCAAGTGTTCGAAGGTACTCGCGTGCCACGACTGGCACGATTATTACATCTTCCTCAAACAGGGGACCAGCGTTATTACGCAACGATTCCAATTTCTGCTTTCGAACGATCTCGTTCTTCCTCCTTGGTCTTCGTTCTTCGTTTTGCCAAGATTCGTGGCAGAAACTGTTTTTCGGCGCGCGCATCGAATTTTACCGGCGTTGCGTAAGGATCGCCTTTTACATTTATTTTCTACCTTCTTACGAATTTGTTGCTCCTTTGGCACGTCGTGCGTGCCCAACGATAGAAAATATTTTAAATAAAGAAAAGTTCGTTAGAATGGAAATCAGCGTGTCGATAGCGGTCTCGACGCGATACGCTCGCCGACAGCGTAGCTTTCCTCGCAATAAAACCTAACCCTGATCTAACTCTAAATCGAGATACTTTTTTTACCATAAAGTTAAATTTTATCGACGTCGTGTAAGAGTAATCTGCCCGTAAAACGAGCTAAAACGGAACACGTCGAAGCATAAAATTCTTTAGTACCTTCACCTCCTAAAATCGTTCGCAAAGCATTCTTTGGATAGCGACTAACGTTTGCGCTTTTCAAGGCGAAAGATCGATCGATCTCGATCGGAGAAGATATCGTCGACGTAACGGGGCTGCGTTACGATTTCATCGAGCGCGATAGAAGACGCGAATCGGAATCGCGTGAGCGTGAAGAGAAGTTTGCAGGCGTTAAAAAACTTTCGACATGCCGCGATACACCGCTGGCCAGAGGAGACGCAATTGTCACGCACGGAAACGTGTCGGTGGATGTACACGTAAGTACCGTTGAAAACTAAGGAACAACGAGTTCGAGGCGGATCAACAGTCGCGAAACGAAAGCACGAAAGTAATTATCTTCGTACGGAGGAAAAAAAATTAATCGATCGTTAAATTGCGGTCAATTTCACCGGACTCGGAAGAAAAATCTTGCTCTGGTAAGCGCAATTACCCGTGTACAACTACGACGCGAAAAGTCCGAGCAAACTTCGACAAAGTTCCTTTTATCGAAGAAGTTAAACGGTAATTTAAATATTCTTAATTAACTCGTTACTTACTAATATCGTACGTTTCAAACTCTCGGAAGATTTTACAAAGCTTTCCGTCCTATTCTAAAATTCGACGAGCTTCGAATCGATCGATGGGTGCGTCTCGTCGCGCTGTCTTTCCAAACATCGCGTAGATACGTTCTTGAATCGATACGTTATCGTACATAGAACGGATGCAGTTCATCTCGTAAAGAAAACTCGTTGGTCTCGAACGTTACCGACGTTCGATTCTACCAACGTTTACGTAATCTTCTCTAAATAGACCGATAGCTCGTTCTTGTTCCAGCAAAGATGACAATTCCAGAGTTGGAAAGAATTCAAAGGAAGACTCGCGTATACGTATCGACAGGGGTTTGTCCGCAATTTTTGAACCATCGAAAAACACGATTCGGTAAAAAATGACCAGTGTAAACGCAGAAACGTCCGATACGTCCGTTCGCCCCCTCGTGCGAATTCAACCCTGACCCGACACGCCGCTCGACCGCCGCTCGTCCGCCGCTCCAGCATACGCCTAGCGAAACGTCGTTACGATCGCTCCGCGGCGCAAGTAGTACATGCCAAGTAGTAGGAGTGGAGGATCGGCAGTCTCCGCCGGTGGAGGAGGAAAAGCGACTGCGGAGAAGAGCCAGTCAGCCCGCCCACCCCCGTATCGCCGTCTGCGTTCCATCTTCCCTGTGCCGTCGAGCCATCGACCGAACGGCTCTCTCGTGGAAACGGTAACGCTGGCGAAACGCCGCAGAGAGTGGGTGTCGACGACAGAGAGAGAGAGAGAGAGAGAGAGGGAGAGAGAGAGGGAGAGAGAAAGCGCGTTGGATGACAGCGGAGGAGCAAGAAGGAAAATGGTCCGGAACAGAGACGAGAAGGGGAATTTCCGTTCGCCGGGGCCACGGCCGTGGGCAAGGTGGGCCACGGGCCACAGGGGCAGCCCCGAACCAACGCGTTCAGCACGCGACGACACGCTACCGTCACCTTCTCCCCTCTATACGCGCCTGCCCCGTCTCTCTTCATCCTCGCTAAAACCCTACGTTCGGCCGCCTCGCGCCGCCGGGTTCACGCATACGTAGGCGTTTCTGCATCGACAGGCACCACGACCGAAGCGTGGACCGCTCGTGGCACAGGGTACGGGGGACCAGATCGAAAGCAAAGCCCGTAACCCCCGTTCCTGGGCCGAGCCCGCTTCAGACACGTCGTGTCCTCCGCGTGGTCCACATCATTTTCCTCCGCGTCATCCGCCTATCTCTTTCCAGCTCTTAGCTCCGTTCCGTTCCGTCTTCGTGCTTCTTCGGTCTCTCCAACCCTGCTGTAACCCTCCTGCCCTTTCTCCTTCTATCTCCTTTCCATACTCTGCTCGCCCAAGCTTCCTCCTATTCCCCTCTTCCTCCTATCCCCTCCCTCTTCGCACGTGTACTTCCTTCTTCGTCCCGCCTTCGTCTCGCTTCTTTCCTACGCTCTGTACACCTCCTGCTCCCTCCTTCCGGCCGTCCTTCTCGCCGCACGCTCGCCGGCCAACCGCAGTCGTCCAGCGCGCGTTTGCCCTCGTCGCGCGGACCTGCCACTCCGACGGCTACCAGGAGTAGCTGCACGCGCGCACGAGGTGCCCAGCGCCTGGAGGAGGTCCAGGAAGACACCCGGAGAAGCGGGTACCACTGCGGCCGGCACCGTGCCAACCGAGAGCTTTCACTCGTCAAACCGATCGATCGCGCAGTACCATCGAGACGACCAGCTTCTTATCGATAGACAACCGACGAGAGTTTTATCGGCTCGCGTTACAGAAACCGGCCTGTCGTTTGGTGATACTCTCTCGTCCCTGATTTCTCTTTATCGGACCGATCGCTGCCTATAGTTGGCCGCAAGATCGAACTTTTCTTTGCCAGATCCAGCTCCGATTCTATCGGATGGAAATATAGAAGGAAGAATGGGAGTTGGAAGATCGAAGCGGACAGGAAGAAGCGCGTGCACCGGTGAAGCAAGAAATTTTCGTACCGAGTGTTGAGAGAGAAACGAGAGGATCGGAGTTTCGGAGAGCGGCGCGCGCGCCAACGCTTTCCAGTCAGAACCTCGTGCCGCTTGGTGTGTCGTTGTTAAAGCGCGAACAAACTGTCCCCGTGCTATCCTCGATCGTCGTTCACCGGGGTAACATCGCTAACGCTTCGCCGAGTCTCGCGAAGTCCACGTTGAACGTCAAACTTGAGAATCAACGAACAATCGTCAAAGTTCTCTTAGAGATTTAAGAAATTGGAAAAAGAAGTCGCGAGTATTCCGTTCGACGAAGGATCGACGCGTCGAGAAAAACGATGAGGGTCGATCGCGGCAACGACGAGCAAGCAAACGACTCGATGGCGTCTCTGTTCGAAGATGACATTTAACCTGCGTCCTACGGATAGATCGCGTTGATCGCGAGTCATTAACCAGACAATCGACGCGTCGAGCTTCGACGACGCGTGCAAACCCAGCATCGAAGCGGAGAGAAACTCGTCGTGGCCTGTCATACGTCGTAGGTGTATCATTATAAAGTCTGGTTTCTCTTGACGCGTTCGAACGCTCGTGAAAGCGGAATCGCTTCCTGCGACGATAAGTGTCACGGAAGATCGGTGTCTAAATTATGCCGAGAATCGTGGTTTCGCCGTGGATCAAAACGGAGATGCAAGATTGAAAGAGAACTTTCGCAAGAACTTTTCACGCCAATACGATCCACTATCGAAGGCAACTCTGGCCCTTCCGGACGAGAACAGGCGGTTCTTATTAAGGGAAAAATCAACAGGTACGTAAATCGATTTTCCTTGTATTTGTAACAAAAGTTTAGATCAAGCTCCAACGACCAAGCAACGATTTGACTCTCTGAAACGTCGCTTACTTTCTAACAAATTCGATCTGTAATTCAGCAAAGATACTCGACGTAGTCGCAGAATCGCTTTCGAATAATCGTCGAATATAAATGCAATATCGTGTTGTTTGTTTGATAAAAGTTACGTTTACTTCGTGTTGATTTACGTAATTTATCAGAGTCTTTGCTTGTGGAATATTTTAACGAGTATGAAATTATTCGAGTAGATCCATTCATTTAGATAACCTCGATAATTCACCGAGTAACTCTCTTCCTATGTAATATCGTAAAATCCAGTTTTGCGACTATTAATCGTTCATTAGAATCGTGCTGATTCATTTTAACGTTAAAAAAAGAATACGCGGTAACGTTGCTCCGCGATCAAAGAAGAATTTCGCCTACGTTCACAATTTTCATCCAAACCGAACGATTCAACCTCGTAGAATCGATCAGATTTACCTCGTATACGTTTCGCACGAACCTCGATTCGAATATCTGTAATAACTCGCGCGGAAATAAATGACGAAACGTAGCTGCAAAAATCGACCCCTCCTCGTTCGCTGATTACGCTCGAACCTCCAAATTGCCCAACTATCGTTTTACCAAATTTCGCAAATATAATTTCTTACCACTTTCCAAAGGAACTTCCAAAAGCAAGTAGAATTTCGCGCCTAAGGAAAACGCAAAGATTTCTTCCCGTTCGATTTCGGTGGCGATTGAGTCGAAAATAAAATAAAAAGGAAAAGGAACGCGTGCGACCGTAGTCGAAACACGTCCCTCCGATTCCTCCGATTCAGGGAACGAGGAATCTCCTCTTTCCACTGGCTGGTCTCGATAACCCGAAATGAAGGGTATCATCGTGCGGCCGTATGCGTGTCAATGACATAACACGAAAATCAGCGGCGCTAATTACGCGATAACGATCCACCGTTAGGGGCCCCGGCATGGCCGAGAGGAACGACTCGTGTGCCGGTTCTTTCGATCGGCGAAAGAGGAAAGAAAGAAAACGCGAGCATGAACTGCCCGTGACTACGTCCAAACAAGGAAGCCCTTCAAGTATTTCTATACATATATATATATATATATATATATATATATATATATATATATATATATATAAAGTTTATACGCGAGATAAAGATTAGATGTGTAAATACTCGTAGAAACTTTTTACGAACGTATTATACGCGTTATACAGCGTAGTCGACGCGAATCGAATATTTTCCAGCATTTTCGTTCTATAGACAATTTTATTTTCTATCATAAATCCATTATTTCGATAAAAGTTTGCCACTCTCGCGCTATCGGGCGAAAGTTTCAAATCGCTACACGTTCCATGCAACACGAGAATTTTACAAAAATCAATTTGAAACTCTGCGTGAGACTATATGGAAGAAAAGGATATAATCGTTGACATTTATGGCGCTGATTCCGAATTAACGATAAAATTAGCGGATATTTCAATGTAACGTACTAAACGAAACGGAATTTGTCAAACGTTTCCAATGAGTCTAACGTAAATGCTGTAACGTTATGTATATCGATGGCGAGCGATGTATAGGCGTATAAACTTACACGTAAATACGTGACACGCGGGTGCTTGTATACGTGTAGCTGGTCCTACGTGTATACATATACATATACAGATTTATTCGGTTTGGATATACGCGATAAATATTAAAGTTCCTTATAAAACACAAAGTTCTGCCGCTCTGCTTGGCCGGCGCAACCGGGGGCCTCTGACACGCCATTGCTTCATTTAAAATGCAAATTCGTCCATGTGGCGTGAACCACAGCGGCCCGAATTATTCTAATTACCTCCCTCCAGTCCCCTGTCCGCCCTTTTTGCTCGTTGCTTCGCCGCGCTCTCGAAAGCTCACCAGGCTTCTTGGTGCTCGCCTTCGATATATTTCGAGGGAGCAAAAAAAAAAAATCGAGATTCCGCTAAATTCGTGCTCGTGCTCAACGATAAGCGACAATCTTGTGTCGGTTTTCCAGCTAACCTTGAGCGACGTGGCCCCGAAGATATTCTTTTTGCGTTTAATATTCCATGCAATTTTCTCGCATGCCAAACGTCGTTGTACATCGTACAAATATCTTTATAAATGGCAATTTTTATGGATAACGCCGGTCAATTACGTAAAAAGGCGATATTCGTTGAACAACCAATTTGTCGCAAACTGATAGAGATTTTTACGGTTTACCAGGCGGTATACCCGTATGATATATCGCTGACAGTTTTAAGTAGAATACGACGTTTTACAGAGAGTTAGCGAGCATTTAAATCCGGGTCCCCCGACAACCGGAATACGCGAATGATTAAGTCAGACTCGAGCCAAGTTATTCAACCGTGCAGCGCTTAACTTTAACTTGTATTTCATATTTCGCACGACGGATGCTATTGACGGTATTTTTATCGCTTGAAACCTAGAATACAAATTACGATTCCTAATTTTAAGATCAAGTAAATTCGATCCAACGTCTTGTAGGTGATCCGACAACGAGATCCAGTCGCCAATCGTTAAATTATAGGAACGAACGTGAAACTCTACCCTGTCGTACAAAAGTCGATGCCGAGTCGCTGTTTCCGAATTTGTCAGTTTCGTTAGGAAGCGAACCAAAGCTTTCGAACGAAAATCAATGAAATTTTGCATCGAAACCAGATCGAAATGCATCTTTGAAAGGAAGCCGGGACACGAGTATTTTTCCGCGGAACCGCGACGTAAATGGAGAGGATGGGAATGAAGGATAGTTGGAAAAAGGTGGCCCCGAAGGAAGAAGCTAGCAGGTAGAGCGGTAGCCACGGTAGCCACGGTAGCCACGGTAGCCACGGCCAGTAGGTACGCAGAAACGTGTTAAAGTGTGCTAGAAACGAGCATAGATTATCGTGGGTAACGTGTTCACGATCCGAGCGAGATGTCGTGTGCATGTAGGCCTAATATATTCAGATTTTTATGGCTGGTGGCATATCGGAGATACGGCGGTCCACCCCCGTCCCCCTGTCACCCTCCTCCCACCCTGAACGCGGTGTAACGTTGGCTGTGTCGGGGCAAGCCTTCTCCACGTACCACTTAAAGCGGGGTAACCTAATGAATAAACAAAAACTAGATTTCGCTTAGGGCTTACACGTAAAAGCGTGACCTTACCGGCGATTTACCGCCTGCGGTTCTCAAATCGAACCTTTTCCGCCGCTGGATAACCTGCGAAAGAAGACGTAAGAAGGGAAATTTTAGATTTCTAACTTTCACGATGATTCGATCGCATATTTGCGGCTCTTCGGATTTCAATCGTGTTTTCATCAATACCATCCAGTTCGCATATATATATATATGCAGCGAGAGTCTAGAAATTTCTTATAAATAACATTTGTTAAAACAAGTAATCGAAGGGTTCGTAACAAAATCGAAATTTCGCCAAATTTGGTCTTTTACTCCGGCGCTTCTCGTTCTGCGCATTTCGATTTCATTCCAACGAAATATTTATCGTATCGCGCAACTATTACTGCAGCCATAGGGGAAACAAGTCGTATTTAATTAAACCGTAAAGTTGTAGACTTCCTGATAAAACTTCGGCATAGACCGTTTCAAGAAATGTTACGTTTATACGTTACAGTATTCCCCTCTGTTTCTCGTTTCTCGAGTTATCCAACTGATCGTTTAATAACAATTCACTAAATTTGAATTAACTTACAAACTCGTTATCGTTACGTTATATTTTGTACCGTGCCGTATCTTCCTTTTTCGAACGTTTGCCGTGTCGACGATTCGATCGGAAGAAAAGATGCAGAGATTCGAGTACGTGTTCCAGACGGATATCACGTTAGACGGTTACGTAGCTTGTCGCTTGGCAATCCCTTTGAAGAAATTTCTTCGGGCTTTCTTCTTTGGTGGATCGTTATCGCAAGGGTTAGAGGGATTCGTTTTTACGTTCGTGACTCGATGCGAAACGGCGAAGCGAAGGATTCTTCGCAAAGTTCTTTTCCTATTTATCGACGGAATGTTGAAATATATTTATGCTCGTAACATTGGATCAAACGAGTTCAAATCCTTTTAACTTTTCTGGAGAATATATTATACGATAACGGAAAGAAAAAGATTACGTTGGTTCCAAATAAATGTATCCAAGCGTAGGACGGCTAAGTGGAAAATGTGCGTATTATACTTTTGAAGAAGCAGAGCAGTCCGAGAGGAGGCCGCGTCAATCGTGTTTGGAGCTCAATACCGCCTTATGCAGGCATCGATGTCACCGTAGTTACGTGTTGTTCCTCGGTTTTCGAGTCGCTTAATTTTGTCCGATCTTTCAACGTTCGCGCGGTGAACTTTAACTGGCGGTTAATTCAATTTGCGATCAATTTGTGGCGATACAAACGCCTTTGTAACGATCGGCCGAGACGCCTTCGACACAGGCACTCGAATAAGCGATTAATATATTTCCGAGCATCCGTGCGAACAAACGAGCGAACAGTTTAACGCGATCAACCTTAATGACTTTAGTTTCAATAAACGTTATTAAACTTATTTCGATTACTTTGTCCTTGCACTCGTAACCACCTCAAATCGAAAGATATACGAAGGAATAAAAATACATCTTAGAATCGCAAAAGAGACGTTAAAAGTACCGCTTCAGAACCGTATAGAGAGTTACATAGAACGTTAAATACATCGCTCGATAAAGAAAATTCCATTTACACGAGGTCTCGCTCGTGCTGCCGATCAAAGACCTTGAATCAAGATAAAGATAGCAACGAACAACGTTAAACCAATTTAGATAGATTACCATTAACTTACTAAGAAACGTCTAGAAATTTCTTTCGCGGTAACGACAGTGACCTCGAGAGAGTTCAAGCAACGATCAAATATCGAAATCTCCTTATCGAAAAGAAATATTCGTTTCCGAAGAAGTAGCCCGCGAATTCCTTGAAACGCTTAAAATCTATTTACGAATTAAACGATCCTCCTGTAATACGCGTTATGAAGCGTTGGCGCGATTTATATTTGCTTAAATTGAAAGTTTCTCGAAAGTGGAACAGGCCTTGTTACTTAAAATTCCACGGTACCGGCCCTTCGAGTTTCGGCGTTTCCACAAATTTTTACACGCCCCTGGTCATCCTCTTTTTACGCGAAGCATCCATCAAGCCTTTAGGCGCGACTTTCGGTGAAGCCGCGTAATTGAAACATCGGTATCATAGCGTGGCCAAAAGAAATTCACGGCGGCCCCCTTGCGAACCGGGAGAAAAATTCAGCGTGTCGGAGTCCGAGAGCGTTCGGTTCGTACGTCACTTTTGCACGTACCGCGGGCCGAGCGAAGAGCAAGATCGAAGAAAGAAATAAAGCGGGAGACGGGACACGTGTTCACGAGAGAGTAACAACGGCAAAACACGTGGCGCGCGAGAAATGCGGCGAACGATCCGCGTTGCCGGCCCTGTTTGATTTATAATAATCGTTCAATCCTCATTACCGAGATATTTTATTGTGGCGACCGCTGTTCGACGAGAAACTCGCCGCGCGGAATTTCCGATCATCCTTTCGAATCGAACGCAACCTCGCTTACGCCTACGAAAGAAAATTCCCTGTAATCTTCTTTCTATGTGCAACGAAGGAAGCGTTTTGTCTCGTAAATATCAAGCCTCGGAGATGGTTAGCGATAATGATAACGGTAAGGCAGCCTGTTTTTCCAGTGAAACGTTTCACTTTTTCAGGGAAAGTAGATATCATCGATCGTTGATCGCATGATTTTTCGTGGCCGCGACGTTCGAACTCGTATCCTCGATGTTTCGACGTCGATATCCATTCTTCGACTTTCGAATTCCTAGATTCTCGAATTCTTGCGATAACGATCGAACGAAAAAGAAACGAGTCGATGCTTATAGATACGTATAGTTCGCAGCTGAGACGTTTCCATTCGACTCGTGACTACTAAGATTAAATCGGAATATCTTTACTATCGATCGTTGATTACGTGATTTCTCGCGTTTATGGATCTTCGAATTTAGCATTCAATTGCTTACCGAGATTACACGAAGATACGTGAAGTCTCTAACGAGACTCTGAACTTTATATCCGGATACTGGAAGGCTTGGCATTGTACGAACGAAAGTTAAAAAGGCGCGTGAAAAGCATAAAATTAAATACTTGGTACGAAGATCAATTTTCTGCCAAATTTCAACCGCGCAGGTGTCTGTACCGCGAAAGTAAAAAGTATCTTGGCTGTAATATGAAAATTCGAGAAAGCGAGTATGCGTTCTGGATGACAGTTCCGCGATGAAAGTTGATCTAATTAAATTAATACGCGTCGTTGTACATGCTGCTTCTGAAGCGTCCTCGTATCTTCGGACGAATAAAGGGGTTATTGCGTTTTGCGCAACCGCGACCGCTGCTTTAACGAGTAACGCTTGACACCTTGAAATCACTTCGTGATGGAATTTGGTATCCACGAACATTACAAACACCATATACGTAGAATCGAGTTTTTCCACGGCGATCGTCGACGCCGTAATAACTTTGCACCGTCAATTTTCCAGGTCTTTGCACGGACGCGGCAGAAAAATGTTCAGGTTGTTTTCTTGCGAGACACCGACTCGAATACGACATTCTCGATTTCTTGCCGATCTCGAAATTTCGCTGATACGCGACACGATTCTCACGTTCATTTTTCTCCTCGATATTCCATATTCCGTGTATCTTAAATCCAGGTCTGCTCGATTATTCTGTCCGATCGACCAGCTTCTCCGAACGAGCAGAATCGAAGAATCGTAACAAAGCGCGTATTTATCACGGAAACGAAGAAGAAGAAGAAGAAGACGAAACGGAGGAGGAAGAAAAAGAAGAGGAATAATTTCGTCGATAGCGCGACCGTGCAGCCGCGTAACGTGTAATAGTTACATCAGATTAGGGGAGCGAGCGTGTAAGCAGGCTTAATGCGTGGGTAGCCATCGAGTGACCGGGGTGAGCTCGGTACTCGTTGCACATAGCCGAGAATACACCTGAAACCGTGCTCTCTACTCGGTTCACAAACACAACCGTGTTGGCCATTTGCTCCGCTGGCGGAGACCTCGACACGAACGAGGCGAGGGTAACGACGAGAAAGCAAAGGGCGGCGGGTGTAGCGGGTGCTTTGGTAATCGCGCATTAATTTGCATCACAAAGTACACGCCACCCGCCACGCTACGCACGCATTCCACGTAGTTTTCCGCTACCGTTCGATCTCTTTAGAGTTCTCAAGTCGTCGCGGTCGACACACCCACCGGTTTCCTCTCCTTTCCATATCCAGCAACTCTGTACGTACTTCTTTGCGTCAAGTATCTACGCGTTAAGACGACGATTGATCTGCGCTGTGTTAGGCGACCTTCAGACGTCCAACGGAATCACGGGGTTCGCTTGAACTTTACGCTTTCGAAGATTTAGCGAGAATTCGTTTCGTATCGAGAGGAAGATCGCGCGTTGTTTCGTGGAAGAAGAAAGGAAGACTTTCGACGAAATCTCGGTGGAACTTGTCTCGTACCGCGACAGAGTCGCTGCGTCTTTATTCGGAGGAAAAAGGAGTCGTTTTTATGGATTTTAGCGATTCTTGCGTGTCGCGAAAGAACTACTGCATCTTTACTAGCAATCGAAGGAGAAGAGAAACTTTTACAGGGACAAGGAAACGCTAGGTAGTTGCAAGATTCTCGTAGGAACAAGAAAATGTTAGTTAACGTTCGAAGAGTTCGAAGGAAAATTATTACGTCTTGTTTGTTGTGCCACTTAGAAAGTATTTTATTTCGTATTACTTCCACTTTCGTGGAAATAGGAAATACAGGGGGAAACGATGGTTTGCTTCTCCAAAATACTCGATAAAGCGGAATAAAAGTATCCCGTGACCAGGAAATAACTTTTAGCGTTAGTTATACCTATATAAGGTTTCTGCCATTGCTTGTTTCGACGAAAATTCCTACCGTAGGATAATCGTAGGAGAATCGGAATCAGTGAAACGAATTACTGCCGGTTGACGTGGCTTACGATTTGCCATCGAGTCTGTCTAGTAAGACGGTGCTTGGATTATTTTCGCAAAACTACTTGTTACAATTCTACGATAAAAAATTGTACCTATTTCGTTTGTTAGCGCGACGATACTTTTGTATTTTTTCGATTTTTGGAATTTTACTCTTGTCGCTGATTACGAGGAAAAAGTCTCGACTCGACCAATAAGTTGGCACGTTGCCAATTAATAATTCCAGCACAAATAAAAAACGAACAAAGCAGATCCTCCTTCCTCAACCTCCGACGATCGCGATTTAGTTGCGATCTACGTGAATCGCGAATGCCTGATATAAGACGGCGACAAGCGGTTTAAATGGTTTCTTAAGCGTTAGGTTCAAATGAAATTTACGCGCGTTTGCCGCCGGGTGGCAAAATCGTGGATACGCGCGCCGATCGCGAATAATCGACGCGGGCTCAATTTCACCTGCGATTACGTTATTTTCACGGAATGAGAGTCACGGTACCGGCAGGCGATAATATTTTGCCGCGTGGTACGGTTGCATATTTAAGGGTTGCCGTGTCAAGCGTCAAGCGCGCCCTTTGAATACATTTAAATTCATTAACAGTAAAGGCTATGTTCCCGTAAACCGCGGCGCACACATGCCAGGCCTTCTCTGAACACACGTACGAAATATGGCCATCGTTATGCCGTAAAACGGACGAACGCAGCGCTCGAAATAATTGCGTGCACTAAAGAATCGACCGATGATTGCGAATGATCTACATTCGTTAATGAACCGCTCTCGTTTCTGTTGCAGACTATCGCGGAAATCCTTGGATCAATATGCCGCATACAGGTGAGTTCTACCACACTCCTACGTTTACTACCTCGTATTTCCCCTCCTGTTTAATATGTTAAACAGATTGTATTTCATCGAGTTTTGCACTCGTGAAATTCGTCGATTTTAATTTCCCAGAACGCTGAGCGATTGTATCGTATTGTTGTCTGATTACATTATAATGTATTTAAATTGAAGGCTATACGTGTTTATCTCTTAGTAGCGTCTTGCAAGCTCGATGCAGGTTTATCGTTTTTTATATGAGAGTATTTGCATATACACGAGAATATGGGGAATTATATTTGTCGCAATTACCATACGGAGTTTTCTAGCTTGGACGGTCAACGTTTCTGGACACTGCAGCTAGCGATCTTTTAAGCAAGAAAACGTACGAAGGAAAATCGCAATCTCGTTCTCTCCGGGGTTTCTTTCTTAATATCGGTGTTAAGATTTCGATATCGCGACGTTCAGCTTCTGCTTGGAGTTTGTAGATTTCTATTATTCTGCAAGTTAGAAGGCCAATTACGCTCCATGCGTTGCAAACTATCCGTCGTTTTCAGCTACTTTAATTACTCGGAATTTTACGCTTTCTCGTACTCGAGTTTTGTTAGCTTTTATTCTCGTTGCCTTTCGGTACTCTCGCGCTAACTTTGTTTGTTGCTGCATCTGTTTTTTTTTTTTTTTTTTTGACGCCCTTGTACCACTTTTTATAATTACCAAAATTACTTGCCCGTTGTCCTTGCGCTGTTTTATTATTGCTAAAATTTCTTTTTTAACGTCCTTACGCTGTGATTTCTTTTCTCGTTTTATCCGCTTCTTCGTTGTCCTTGCAGCGCTTTTTTATCGTCGCAATTTATTCTTTAAACTTCCTACGTTATTTTGCAATTAACGTAACTCCTTTTTCAATATACCTTTTTTCAACAACGACTTTCTCGTACCTTGCGCAAACTTGAAGCGTCTCTCGACGATAGAAAAACGCGAAGAGAATAAAAGGACGGAACGCGGTTGGAAAGTGAGGAAATTTTTCTCGAAGGAATTACCCTCTTCCACTGTCGTCGCAAACAGCTACAATAGGCATAACGCGAAACGATAAAAATTCAGGATCCGCGGATCGGCCATCGACCGAACGAGTCTTGGCAAAACTAACGTATTAGCAAGGCTGATACAACGCTATGAATATCGGCTGTCTCGGATCTATACGATGACATTTATGCCAGCCTCTCGTTATCGTTTCTCGGACATTTATTACGAGGTCAGCTACCGTCGGCGAGATCAGAAGACGAGTCGTTCGCTGGTCAAAATTAAAATCGCTCCTTCCTTATTCTCTTTGCGCGTGGACACGCGCTCGCACCGTTTCTTTCGCGCTCGCTCCTTCTTTCTTCTTCTCGTGCTCCTGCTCGATTCTTTCCGCGAGCGATCGGACGCTCGAGGCGTCGGCTAAATTACGATTTAGAAGCCAGTTTGACAGTAATTAACGAAGAATTTTATACGGCGAATCGAGAGGCGAGATCTATAGACCTGTTATTAAACGAGTTTAATTATATCGCACTGTCTGCCGTGCTTTTTGCCTCTCGGCTTCCACTTGCCGTCCTTCCTGCTCCTCGTTTCCCTCGTTCAACGTTTAAGTAGATTATTAACGCGGCTTGTAAGAGTTCTAAACAAGCTGCGCTATCGAGATTGCAGTTGAAACGAGGGGACGATTGTTTTTTTATTCCTTTTAACGATTTAGCTATCATCGACGCATACGTTGTATCGCCTTAATTACTCGAGCAATTAAACGGTTAAGTATCCGAACTGAGACTTTATTTGTTCGAGGCAGAATGATTTACGATCGATCGCAGATCTTTGCGTCGAAAAAATGCCTGCCGCGTTAGCGATCGATGTAATTAGAAGGCGTGGTAGAACGGCGGCGTAGGTAGAGAAGAATAGGATTTAAAGAATGTGACTTTTAAATTCTATCTATTCTAAGCAATACGGATTTCTTTTCGCGAAAGATTCTTTTATTCTAGAGATTCGATAATTCGAGAATTCCGCTTAATTTTAACCTAGGAAATTTCTCATCGTAAAACCGATCCAATGATAAAACGATCCTCGGTTGCTCGTTCAACCCTCGGCATCTTCGTGTAAACACTTTACAGATTAGCCGTCGAAAGAGTCGGGTCAAAATCTTATCAGCCATTAACCGGCCGATTAGCCGTTAACGCAGCTCTAAAGAGAGCCATACGAAGGGCGTAAGTATCGCTCGTACGTTTCAATTACGAATACATGCGATTTAGGATCGACGACGGAGCGAAAAAGAGAGATCATCGCATCGCGTGTCCCTCGTGCGCAAAGAAGAGGGGAAGATAGAGAAGGAAGGAGAGAAAAAATCTGTTAGCGTAGATGGATCGTGATTACAGGTAGGGCAGGTGTATAGTTTGGTTAGGGCCTAAATGGCAAACGCGATACCGATCGACGCGCTTGCCCGCATTAGTTCGCTAATTCTAAGCTAACCTTTATTACGTATCCGAACGTACAATCCTTCTTCGCTCTTCTATACTCGCCAGCCGTCGCATAAATATCTTTTTACCCCCACTAGTTTACGGCCTACACGGTATTTCGCATATCTTTTTCTTCTTCTTTTTCTTTTTTTTTTTTTGTCTTGCTCGTCGTCTTCTTTCTCCTCCTTTCTCTCTTACGATTATTAGTCCCGCCTCGTTCATCCCCTGGACTCATCGATCGTCTTCGATCCCTTGTCCGAGATTTTCCTCTTCCAGTGCTACACGCAACAATTAAAGTTATGCGAGATTTTTTCTTCATTTTCTAACGAAGCGCGGAAGATCGGTTTCCGGCGATCGTTGCGAAAGGCTGACCGATCGAGCTTTTTCGGCTTTTTCGCCTTTTCTGTAATAAAATAATGGACGCGAGCTACCGATTATACGCTTAATCGCTATTAGTTGGTTAAGAAATGATTTGACGGTACGATCAAGAAAATGGAATCTACGTAGGAAATGATTTTTCATCGAGTTGGAACGCTCGATAGCCGTGTAAATTACAGCGACGATTAATTGTAACAGCGTGTTAAATAGCTACCGAGAAAGGTCGTAAATCAAGAGATTAAAAAACAAGTATCTAAAACAATGGCTGCACGGGACTGGATTCCGCCCGTGCAAAAAGATCCCTGGACGCGAAAAAAGTGGCGCGACTGTTCGAATATTGAATGTTACGCCGTTTTTTCTCGGATCGGGCGAACCTGCGTCGGACGATCTTCGTGCTCGATAAGTTTGCGCGTTCGCGCCATCGCCGCGGAGACAAGAGACCAGCGGGGAATCCGACATTTATTCGCGCAATTTCGCGTTTCGCGTCTCGCCCCGAGATTTTTACAAAAGATAAGAACGCAACTTCCTGCTCGGTTTTTGCCGTAATAATAATTTGGCCGGCGGTCGTGTTGGTCTGTCGCTGTTCTGGCCTCGGTGTAATTTCGACCTGATCTGCGAAGCCTGGAACAGGAAGCGACACTCTTTTTACCATGTAGCGCCAAAATTAAGGCGGAGCGGAGAAAAAGAAAGAAGCGAGACGGGGAAAGAGAGCGGGAGAAAGAGCGAGCAAGGCGAAAGGAAGAAGGCAAGAGACACCACATGCGACAGGATTTTGGAGGAGGTGAAATAATAATTGCCGATAACGCGGAATAAATCGTTGCACCGGTGTCGGATATCGTCGATGAATAACGAGGGATCGACACGCGAGAATTTCTCCCCTTTTTAATGTAATTCCATCGTAATAACGTGGCGAAAAGTTTGTCGCCGCTGTTAAAAAGGCGTCCTTAAATCATCCTTCACCCGTCAGCTCTTACGTCTCGCGTGTCCCTTTTATTACCATGTTTTTGGGACGTTCTCTTCGCAGCTTCTCTTTCGTATCCATTTTCCCTCTTCGTAATCACCGAACTGAATCACTCGACCAGCCAGCCGCCCAACCTGTAATTTACCTAACTGTAATGGATATCTCGTATCGATGCTCCGAGTGCAAGAATTTTCGCGATTTAAAAAAATATCAACGACTCGCCGGTCTTTACGTTTTATCGAATCTCCGCATTTTACCGGCATCGATTTAGGAACCTTCGAATATCGTCGATTGCATTTAGAACATGCGTATAAAAGTTACGATCGAATAAACTTCGATATTCCGTGGCATTGTATTTAACGCGTTTATCTTAACGCTTCTTAATTCCCTTTTTACTCAATGCGCGTCCACGATAAGTATCATTCGATTTCATACGCGTTTTCGCGACGTTATATTCGCGTTTCGTGTCTCGTTGTAGTACATAATGAAATTTGAAAATATTTGACACGCGCGATACGTGCGTGATATTTTTTATAGCAAGTAAAGACGAAACTCGTTTATTACTGCCACTTGCATCGATGTACAGCAAGGTCGGTCCGTTGCAGGGTAGATGGCAGAAATCCGCGTGAGATTTCATTTTCTGGCAATAATTATGCCGTTAAGTAATTGTCGGCTACCGAAAATGATCGAGGAATTAGGGTGTTCTCGCGGTCGGTAAGCCACCGTTGATTTATGGCGGGTTTAATATCTCGAAGCTGTTCGGACCCATTGCCTCGTTCGGCCGTTTCAAAGAGAGCAGGCAACGTCCGGAGGCGGCGTAACTCAAATTTTATTCCGCGCGCGGTTTAACGCGTGTCGGCCACGTCCCGTCCGTGCTCCTACGATTTTCAACGCGTCGATATAAAATTGGTGATCGATCGACGTTTTTATTTCCGGGTGTTACCATTTTACGATCCCTGGCGGTAATTTAGTCGTCACGAGCTCGTCGTTCGCTCGATTCCATCGGTTTCTTGGTGAAACGACGAAGAATATTCAAAGTCGAGCTGCCGAAGATAGAACCTTGGGAAACGAAGAATTTTTAGGCATCTTGAAACTTGGACTTTGACATTGCGAATCTATCTAAATTTCGTTACGATATCGCGCGAGTAAGAACAACACGAAGGGCTGCGCCAAACGAAATTTTAACCGAAGAAGTTCATTTAGAAGCGAAGACAACGAGACACGCGAATGAGAATGGTTTTACTCTTGGTGTGTTCGTTACGTATCCTCTATCCAGATATTTGAACCGCAAGCAACTTTCGTCTTACGTCCGACAACGAAAGACGACTAGCGATACACCGATTTCGCCAGAGTTGACTTTTCTTAAATTCTCGACTTGTCCGATGATACCTGCTGCCACGATTATTCTTCCAGAGACAACGTAAGGATCGAATTTATGCGAGAATTAGCATTCTCGTATCTTAAAATATCCGACGCTTAAGGACTCGAACTATACACGCTATATTCAAATCATCCGCCACGCGATTTAAATCATCTCAACTGAAAAGTGGCGGCCGCTTTAAAGACGAAACTACGAACGATGGAAGCGCGTATGCCAACGGTTGTCCCGCTAGCGAAAAGGTCGATTTTATTATCGGAATATGGTTAATTTAAGCAGCTGCGTGACCGTGGAATCTGAGAAACGATCCTCCGTCAAAATTTCGGCCGTGAAACGAATTATGATAATTTCTCGCCCGACTCGGGCGAACCTCCTGCTCTGCCTCTTTTGACGTCGGATCGCGGGCGACGATTTTATCGATCGTACGAATTGCCTCGTTTTTCACCTCTGCCCATCGGCGAACAGCAAAGTGGCCTATAAAGCCGTAAGAGACTCGAAAGGAAATCGAAAATCGACCAAGATTAAATAACTTTGGAAGCCTGGTCGGAATTCGTCGATCGCTGACTGGATCGCTGACGTTATTAAAAGTCATCAGGGACCGTTCGCTCGTTGCCAACGGTTATTAGTAATCGCTTCGCTTCCCGTTTTAAATGACGCAATTCCAATGTAACATCTTATTTCGTAATATTTTCTACGGCAGATGCGTTCTGGAAATTAATCGAACGGTTACGGGGTTAATTCGCGTTGGACACGCGTAGAGGAAATTAGGCGCGTTTATACCAACGAAGCAGATTAACTTTTAAACGTCGATAGATTTGCTCGACGTTTCGCGGATAGCGTGTTTCAGCTTTTACGATAGGAGAGGGAATAGAGGCGATGCGATAGAATAATGCCATCGAGCTTAACGATTTGAACCACTAAGCGCATTTCTCTCGGATCTTGCGCGTTTCTGCTTAGAAGATATTTGTCAATCTCCATGATAGTCCCGACTTGCGATATTTACCACGTAACGACTAAATAACAGCTACAAACTGCTAAATAACGACAAAAAAGAAACGTAATACGAATACCGATCATTTGTCAAAGCAGAAATCAAAAGACACGGCGGATAGTGGATTTAAAAAAGGATCTCCAAATAGATAATAACTCTAATAATAATTCTTCAAGGTTTCAATTCGTATCGTTTTACCGTGAATGCGCTGATATAATGCTTACGTAGCAGGATTTTATTAAGATCGTAATCGTCTTCGTCTTGCAAAATAATTATCATAAATATCATGCAACGCATCGAACAAGTATAGATAACGATATAGATACATATGTATATAGAACATTGATATAAATAAACATAGAAAGCACAGACTCTTTACAGTCGATGCTTCCAAGCCAGATACGTCCGCCGGATTTAAAAAATTCCCTCCTCGTAATAATCTTCTCCGCTAATCGTCATAAATATTCAGTCTATTCACGTAACAATGCGTTATCTTGCTCGGTCAACATCAGCGAACGTCAAAGCATCGCGTAATGCAACGACGCATCCACCATAAATTCACTGTCGTCACGGGAAAACTACCTCGTAGCAATTAAAATGATTACGCGACCTTACTGGCGTCGTATCAACGGTATGGAAAATCGAGGACGCGTTTTTTTCACGGGGATCGAGGTAGAGGTAGTACGGGAGAAAACTTTCCGAAGCAACGACTCGACGCGTTAGCAAACATCGAGGAGGAGCAATCCGAGTAATTTTTTCGTTTCGCGTGGAGCGCGTAAAAAATCGGTAAAAACGGTAATTGGAGAGGACGGACAGGGAGGGCGACGTTCGAAAATTAGCGGAAAACAATTTCGATGAACATCGCCGTTCCTTTTCCTGCTTCCTGCCCGCGTCCAACATCCGCTGATGGAACAGCGGATAATTACACGTCCTCTTTCCCTTTCGACGTTCACGTAAGAACGTCAAAACGACGATTCTTTCTTCCCTTCGTTTCTGTCTTTCGAGAATCCTTCGGAACTCTCCGACAGAGGAAGAGGAATGCGTTTCCCGACTTAACCGAGCTTTCGCGTTTGAAAATTCGATCTTGAACTCTGCACAGAACGATCCAAGTTGTCGCGTATCGTCAGGCACCTCGACCTTAGATTCGGTAATAAAAGAAATATGAAAATAGGTCGTTAAAACGCAGCGAAGAAGACGATCAAAGTAGGTACGGATACGACGTATAAAGTAATTAAAATCCAAGTAACATCGAACGATATCGAGGATAATAATATCGAAGTTAAATCATTCGCTTGGTCGATTGAATTCATTTTGCGTGTCGTATTTTCACGTTTCGAACAGCAAGTTTGTTTTAGATCGTAGACTCGTAGACTCGTAGACTCGTAGACTCGATTTCAACGTATGCTGGAACGAACTGACGCTACAATGAACAAAATTCTAGAACCAATTAAGTACGTAGTTGGCTCTAGCGTTCCCAACTGTGTTATTAGAGGTTCGGAAAAAATGCATCTGCCTAGTGCTCCACCCTAAACCAGAGTAATTATTAGCGGATTATTATTATTATTGTGCATTTTACGTGAGACATAGAAGAGACACAGCTGCAGCTTTTCCTTCGATCTTTCCCTTCCACCGACAGCTAACGATTTAATTTCGTTAACCCAAGGGTAGACGCTTTAGTTCGCTCAACGAACGTTTTCCTCGCGATTATCGCCTGGATAATGGCGCTTTTTCTCGCAATGGCGATGCAAAAACGCGTACGGTCATTTTCTGCGTTTGTTTAACTCTGCGTGCGCGTGCGTGCGTGCGTGCGTGCGTGCGTGCGTGCGTGTGTGTGTGGCGGAGGAAGGCGTGCAGCATACGCTACGACGAGTAGCAGTTTCGATTAACGAGAAGTTATACGGGGATCGAGGAAAGAAAATATTTAGCAAACGAACGAATAAAAAAATTAATAAACGAAAGCTGTAAAAGAGAGATCGATGTTCGAGCGGTACGATGTCTAAAAAAGTTTCGATGAAAACGACAGCCAGGCACGAACGAACGATAGAAACTTGGACTTGGACTTGGACTTGGACTCAAGTGGAAACGTTTTATTGTTTGCTGTTGCAGGTCAAGCAGGAGTTAATCAATTGGGTGGTGTGTTTGTTAACGGGAGGCCATTGCCTGATTGCGTTCGGCAAAGAATCGTACAGCTCGCTTTGGTCGGCGTCAGACCTTGCGATATCTCACGGCAACTTCTCGTGTCTCATGGATGCGTCTCGAAGATCCTCACGAGATTCTACGAGACGGGGAGCATTCGACCAGGAAGCATCGGAGGAAGCAAAACGAAAGTAAGCGTTTCAACGATCTTGGAGCCGTTTTAAGTTACAAAGAGCTACCAGGTAACACAAAGACGTGGAAAGGCTTTGTATTTGTTGTTTATCGTCGCGTTCCTCCGTGCGTTTGCTCGATGATGAGCGCGATAGAACGCGATCGCGTCGCAACGCCTTAACGCTTCTATCGATTGTACTAATTTATATAATCGCGATGCAACGTTGTTCGTAAATTTCGCGACACGAAGCTTACACGCGCAACTATCGAGTCTCGCGGAAGGTAATACTCTGGCAGCTGTAATTCGAACGGCAAACACCGGAAGTCTCTTGTTTTCGATGGAGATCGAGCACTCGCGGAAACGCAGTCGGCGATAACAGCAACGATTCTTTCGCAAGTATCTTTTTAATATTTCGCAAAATATACGTATATACGTACGTTGTTAAGCGTAATACAGGTATAACGGGAAGCGTCGAGTAGGTACAAGGTGTTAAGTTTTTAATTAATGCTTGAAATTTAGTAATCGATCCAAATTACACGGTATATAGGTTCTTTGGTGTTACGCGTTCTCGATAGATTCCGATAACGTGGCTTCTTTTACCCCTGCGATCTTGCACCGGAATTAACCGATATCCCCATCAATTTGCCGTTTAAATACTCGCGTCAATTATGCCCGCATCGTAAACTCCACGGTACCGCGGAGCCGGTACAAATAATTACCGACGATTAGGCCTTAAGTCGAAAACAACGTGGCCATAAACCATCGCTTGTACCTTCGATCGACCTACCTCTGTCGGAAGAGCCGCTCTTACAAAAGCCTGCCGGTTAAAATTGTTAAAATTCCCGAGTGCGAACGGCTCAAAAATTGAATCGGTGAAGGACTGTACTCTGGTAGCTGGAAGCTGCAGCGGCGACTTAATAGAACGAGAGAGAAGGAAGGGCGGATAAACAGAAAGGAGAAGAAGTTAGCTACAGGACAAAAAGCGTAATAAAGGCGAGGGAAGGATGTGTGTGCGTTATGGGGCGGTGACACTGATGAGAGGAGGCGAGACGCGGGCGCAAGAGTCGTCGGCCGGCAGCACGGCGCTGATGTGATTTTAAGTAAGGGCTGCGCGGAGCCGACAGCGCGCGCAATTATCCAAACACCTTGCAGCGGCGTGCATTTGCATAATTTCATGGCTTTGCACGGTCGGTTTTCTTGCGCTCGCGCCGCGATCACGGTGTCGCGCGCCGAATTATCGCCACGTTGTTGCGAATCTTTCGAGCAGCGAGCGAGAGAAACGAGGAGGGCGGAGGGGCAGGGAAACGATGGCCGAGGGAATCGCGGGACGATCGTAAAGCCGATCGTTCCGACGGAAAACGAGTCGAATTAGACGCACTTAGCGACCCTTTAAGGCTGGTTTTTTGCGCGCGAAAAATGAATTCCGCAGGGGCGTTCGCCAACGATTCGACCGCGTCCCCGTGCTCCACGCGCTTCTTAATGCGTGTCCGATTTGAAATTCAAATTCTCTGTTTACGACGCCGCCGCCGGACTCTTCGATTTACGATATTAAACACCTTTCATTGAATTTTTTTCGCTAACGAGCGTCGATCGATCGATCGATCGATAGATAGATAGATAAATCGGACAACGCGTATTTTTAACGAGCCTCGGCCAAACTGATTTAACTTACGTAAACCAGAACTCTTCAAGTTGAATCGCTGGATTCGAAGCGACTCGAACTACCTATCCGAACGAGGCTTTAGATCTGGAAATGGCGTCCCGAAGGAAATTACGAGTTAACGAGTTCCGACGCGGCAGCGGTACCGACCGCGCGATATCTCGTAGTACGTTACACGGGTTCGATAATCAAGGGCCAAGGGGTGGTGCTTGGATTATCTCCGTCCAGATGAATCCTCCGCGATGCGATGGTACCCTGTGCGAACGCCGCGGAGCCTCTGCCACGGAGCATCCGTGAAGAAGAGAGAAAAAGGAAAAGCAACGGAAAAAAAAAAGACGGAATAAGAGGAAGCCGCGTTGTATTACGCGCGTGACGTCACTAATGACAATATAATTGCACGCTACCAACACAGTGAATTTCTTACGACGCGCCCGTGCGGGAACTCGCGCGATCCCCGTTTCGGCTTAATGAATTTATTTTAATAACGACCATGCCTGGCGTGCATCGACCTCCCGGCGCTCAATCGCGATCCGCGTTCCTCTCTTCTGCCGCGTTTTCCTTCTCCCTCTTTATCTCCTTCCTCCTCCTCTTCTTCTTCGTCTTCTGCTGCTTCCTCGCCGTGCTCTCTTGCGTGGAAACTTGAAGAGCATATTTAAATTCTGACTGTGCTCGAGGACGATTACGAGCGCATGTAAACGATCGTCATCAACGGCCATTATCGTGGCGTGTTCGTTTTGGTACCAGGCGATGCCAAAATAGTCGAGCCGCCGGATATTGCGTTTCTGCAGTTTCCATCGCGACCCTGGCTTTCCAGAGAAGCGATTTTCCTCCAGGGTAATGAAGAAGGGAAGCGGTCAGTCCCGAGCAAATCTTCGCTCTTTTCGCGCGGATACGAGTTTTCGGTTTATGCCGCGGTGCTGCTAACGACCGAGATACCACGATGTATACGATCAACGCGATTAAGATGAAAAATACGGCAAGAGGATACACGCGTAATTTCATCTATATATTTGAGAAAAAGTCACTCAAATTTCCGGAAACGCGCCCTCTTCTTCAATTTACAAGATTTCTGCGAGAATGTTTGTCGCTTAAGAGAGATTTATCGTTTCGCGCTCTGACGGTTCTAGCGCAAAGGTTGAAGCATCGACGTTCGGTGATTTTAACGCTCGTAAAGGCGACGTTTCCTCGGAAAGTCGTAAGCGAACGAAGAGATTCCTTTCGCATTTGTGATTTTTCTTCTTCGCGTATTTATCAAAAACAAAAGATTTTAGTGGACTTAGTGGATAGGTCGGACGACCAAGACGAACAATACGTGCACGATATTTTCCTATCGGCCCTTTCTTCTTCCCCCGTGGTTTATGTTTTTAAGATCAACGGTATTATCTACATTTATTCGAGGCGAGACTGTCTCGTTCACGTATTCCTTATCGCTTGTAATTAAATTCCGTGGAAACAAGGCGTTGAATTGGGCGATTAAAACCGCAGAACCGTCGTTGCGGCATTATTTAAACGTTATTAGGGCATTTGGAGAGATGTTCGGTACATCTTGATAAGTATACACATGGTGCATTTTAACTCTCGATTAACTCGATGTTTCGGCTTGTGCGAGTCGAAGAAGGACGAAATACCGGTAATCGCGTATAACGAATTCGAGCCGAAGGACTCTTAATTACACGGTAGCTTTAATCTGATTGCCTTCTTCTGAAAGCCACTTTTAACGCTGCTTTCGCCGAACGTCCGTTATAACACGGCGGAAAATTTTTGCCAAGTAACGGAAAGTAAGTGTCGGCCGTCGGTGAAACGGCAGGTCTTTCAAACGCGTCGTGTCTCGAAGAGAATCAGCCCGCTAGATTAAATCTCACGCGGCGAAAGGAGTTCGAGTCGATGATACGTCAGGCGCGACTCGCGTTAAGCTTCCAGTGAAACGCAAATGAAATTTAACGGTTCGTGGATTTTTCTTTCGGCCGCGGTAAGACGATTTACAGGTGCGTGGTCTTGATATTTCAATTTTGCGTGAAAAACTCGGAGAATTAAATTTTCCGCAACTCGAGTTAAAAAAAAGTAGTATCGGTAGAATCGCGAATCGGACTGTGAATCGTGCCGCTCTACGCGTATTTCGCGTATAAAGAAGATTTTTCCGAGAACTCGTAAATAGAATTCCGAGAATACGAAGAAACAGACAATTACGAGAGATAACGTGATTAGATTTTATATAACAAACTGACACGGTACTGACAACGTTACCACGATTCGAAACTGGACGAAGATTATTGTACGTAGATTCGACGTATTTTTGATAGATATTACGCTAGATACGGCGAGGAATCTTGCGCTTTTATCAAGTTTGTTTTTAAGAAACTGAAATAGTTTCAATCGCGCGATTACCCTCTCACGGATATCGATCGGACCAGTCTTTACCATCGAAACGTATCAACGGAATTACTATACGGCGCTACTATCGATTTTATTCGCCTTCAAATTGTACAAACACTCTCAGATAGCATGGATCGAGGAAAGATCTACCCGTTTGTTTAATATACATATGTCGATATATTATACTCGCTGCGACTATACGCGCGATAAATACGCAGAGGCTGGCGTACTCGTAAAATATCGTCAAGCTGGAATCTTCGATCAGACCGTGGACGATAAAGAGGCCAGATCTTGAATAAACTGCCAGCGGAAGAACGCAGAAGCGCGCAAACGTTAAACCATAGCGCAGACTTAGATAGCAGCAGCGAAACTCGTCATCGATAAAAGCATCGGTATTTTTATTCGCAAATTACAAATTACAAGGGAAATTACGCTCGAGCGAAGCCGGTATCTTGATTGTATTCACCGACACGACCGGTGGTCGTCGCGGCGCGTTCCAGGAAATCCGTCACGGTCGTTAGCCAGGCCCGATTATTTTCCAATCGACCGGTTAATTTGCGAATTAATTGTCCAACTATCCGCTCGATCTACACGTGTTCCACCGTGTGCTGTACGCGGTTTTCGAACCGTGTAAAGCTACTTTCGTCCTGGTTGCTCGTTATCTCTCGAGTCCGTGTATGTACATACGTGCTGCGAGCGGCGCGATACGGCGTCAGATAATGGCGTCGCATCACGGCAGAGGAAATCGTCTCATGAAAAATGTACGCCCCGTCGAAACCTTCCCGATAATAAAGTGCAACGCGAAGAAAATCGTACCCGCGATCGTACGGTTTCCTCTCCCTCTCCCTCTCTCTCTCTCCCTCTCTTTTCTTTTTTCTCGTTTTCCGTGTTTGCACAACGCCCCGGCGTCGCGGCCACAGGTGCGCCGATCCACGAAATTTTTTGATTACCCGTTCGTTCGAGGCAAGAAAACCGTACCACTCGTTCCTGGAATTACCGCGTTTTCTGCCAAAGATACGCATCGGACGGAATTAATTCGCCGACGCGTACGAGACGCGTCCCCCGTACTATTCGTTGCCCGCGTGTATGCTATTACCTGGGTGTGCGATGAAAATTGCCGAATCTCGTATTTGCAAAGAATCGAGATTGCACGAACGGTGCGCAATGGTTTTAAGATACGCGAAATTACACGTTTCGAGGTGAAGGAGTTTACGCCGAGAAAGTTTACCGTCGGTGTCTTCTCCTCTTCTTCTGCTCGAGTCGTTCTCGCCGTCCCTTTATCGACACACCGAAGCTGCTTCGATAAAGCCAAGTAAAGTATCGGTGAATTTTCAGACCTATCCGGAGATCTACGTAGCAGCTAGCGGAAGATATTTATCGTAAACACGAAGAATTGGTAAAAGATCGCTATACTACCGTTACCTGCCGAGTATTATTTTTAATTACATTTTTAATAACGTTCGCGCGCGATTGCTGCGAATCGGCTTACGCTTATCGTTTCAACGCTTCGACGATAAATATCCGTATACGCTGTACCGTATAGCGCGTTTGTTTTCGATCAACGATCCAATTTCACAAGAAACTTTCATCGCCGACTTTGATAGCTCGGTCACAAAGTCGCGAAAGAAGCATTTCGGTATGGAATGCTTATCTTTTCCTTGAACGGGCGCGCGTCCTGTAATAATCGGCCTCCTGCACGGTTAATTCCGCGAGATCGCTCGATACATTCGTCAGACTTCTCTCGAAGAATACGTCATAAATATTGTCGCATGCGAACGCTCGTTTTCCCCCGACGATTCCCGTTCGTCGATCACAGGCGTTTCCATTTATCTGGCAATTAAGATCTCGCGCGAACACGCTGACGAGTCGCGCCTGAGCTTTCTGACGGATGAGTATTTATTTCTCGATGCATGATTTAGTAACAGCCGGTTAAACGTTGTGGCACGACGAGAATAAACAGCCAGCGATCGCGCGCGTCGCAGCTCGTTCCGTTTACCGATCAACGTGCTAATTAGCGCGGCTTGTCGATCGATAACTTTCTTGCGATCGTATCGTAGCAGATTGATTAGAGAATTAATCGACCAGAATTCGCAACCTTCGGTATAATTTAAACACCAGCTGATACCGGTTGCGATAAACAGTCGTTAACGTTCCACGACCAAAAACTTTAAACGAACAATTTTCGCTATAGAAAACGGTATTGACAAACGTTCGAGGTATTTTAATTTCTCGACAAATACCGCTAAGAATCGACTATTCCTTCAACCTTGACGCTCTGTAAGTTCGTTGGTTCGATCTCTCTGCGTTGAAATTTTTTTTTTTTTTTTACCGATATACGTACGCTTTAAAGAAAGTATGCCTGTCGTCGAAACTTAACGAAAGTTTAGTTAGAATCGTGGTACAAGTACGCCTGGAAATGCCCCGACCACCTTTAACCGCCAACCTCAACGACAAACTCGTACGTCCAAATTCGACAAATTAGGCCCGCTGTATATATCGCGCAACCGTCCGACAAAAAGGAAGCGGAGGTACGTTGATATCGAAAGGATCGGCGAAAACTAGCGACGCGGTGAAAAGAAAGAAAAAAGGATGTTATTAAGCCATCTCGACGCGTCTTATCGCGAACGACGCAATTGGAGCAACCCCTGTATACCGAAAGCGACAGAGTACAGCCCTTGGAACGGTAATTACCGAGTTGGTCAACCTGTTCGATAGTTTACGTTATCTAACGTTTAGCGCCAGATGTCCATGCGGCCAATTTCCTTTGTGACGTGGTGTGCTGCGGTGTGCTGCGGTGTGCTGCGGTGTGCTGCGGTGTGCTGCGGTGTGCTGCGGTGTGCTGCGGTGTAGCGCGATGTGGCACGCACACGAGAAAGACACACCGTCGACGAACGTCGCCGGGAACCGAGCCGTAGCGTCGGCGGCCGCTCAAGGGTACGCGGTACAACCCGACAGGGTAGGCATTAGGACACGTATATCGTGGGCCGGGGTAATTGTGGCAATGACGACGGAAGTGTCAGATTAGAATCTGAGATGCTCCCGGGAGCACGCGATGCTTGTCCTAACCCCTGAAACTATTAGGCGGACGGGGAGACGGCTGCCCCCTTAAACGTTCTGCCTACCAGTGGTGCTCCCATATCGGCCCTATTCAATGCACAGACGCACACCGGTCGCTCTTCCCATCGTTCCACGTGCGCGCTCTTGTTCACGGAAGACGGACAGATTCCAGGCAATGTTCGATCGACGACCGGCGTAGCGGAATATCGATCGAGACTTGCCATTGATTCGCGGCTCGAGCCCTCCTTGCTAACAACCTAAAGTACGTCGATTCGAGCGAACGACGTCAAACGATAATTTACAGCGTACAGTTTAGGAAACGTTCGATATTAGAAGAGATTCGTAGAGTCGCTAGAACGCGACAAGCAAAACCAAGATAACCCAAGGTGATTTTGTAACTTTGGAAATTTCCTTTGGTTTTAAACGTTTTATAATTCGTCGTAACGTCGATCGTTTATGTCGTTTCCTCCGACTACGAACATTTTCTAAACTGTACACTGCGAAACACGATTCGATATCGTTTATTCAAACGAACTACGTTTTCGTTAGATCGTTGTTGCAAAGATATTTTCTACGAGTCGTTAGAGTCGTCTGGTAGTTGGTCATTTTGGAACGAGTCGAGAATTATATTACGACACTCTCGCGTTACACGCTTTAGGTAATTTACTAGGTAACCGAAGGTGTAATTTGGTAACCAACGCGAGTGCCCAGCCACGTATCGCGACGAACGATACCTTACGCTCGCGTCGTTTCTCCGCATCTCGATGAAAATTAACGTTAACAATTATCGTTAAACAAGCTGAAAGTAGGGAACGAAGAGGAGGAGTGTCCCTTTGTCTCTTTACGTACGGCTGTCGTCGACGAGCGACGTCGTGTATCGAAAACTGCGTGGTATCTATCTAGCCTTGCTTTTCTATTTTTTCTACGTTTTTTTCTACGTTTGGGGGGAAACGATTTATGGAAACGTACCGGTACTCGAAGGATTAAGATGCGCGTCGTACGCGATTATTCGGAATAAGGATCGTACGGTTGTTTCGAGCGTACAACGGACAATCAAAATTAAAGTACAGTCGCAAGACGGAGCAACGAAGTACGACAGCGAGAAGAAGAGCTTAGAATCGGGAAAATAACATACCGCGTGCCCCCTGCGCAGAAAATCTGGCAAGAAACCCCATCATGCCCACCCTGTTGGTGGTATCGTTCCGCCTGGTGTCGGTGGCGTGGCCGCCCCAGAGAAATCGGCGATCTCGAAAATCTGTGCAAGGCGAATAACATTTCCATCGCGTTAGCATAAAATTATGCGGGGCCCGGGCGCGCAACTTCATTAGCAAGTCAAATGAACGGTGGCCAGATTGAGCACCACTGGGCCCACTCGAAGGGACCGTGGAAAAGAAACGGGACGCGTCTGCGAGGAGCGGACGAGCCCGCCTCCTCGGTAAACCGGGGCTAAACTGTAATAAAGCGCGGTACGCGTTACCCACCTACCTTTGCGATCTTTACCCCTTATCTGATCCACCGGCGCAACCAGCGTGCTTCACCTGTGAACGACATATGGCCGCTGCTTGCTGCCCCTTTCGACGACAGTGTGACCACTTTCGCGTTAATTTGTCGATGAGATAGCGCCGAGTCCCCAGCCGCATGGAAAAACGACCAGGCTAATAATCGACAACGGTCGCCGACCGTGCAAACGTTCGTTGCCACGTCCCTCGGCAATGTTTCTCGGGCCGATAGATTCTCGGTCTGCGGAACACTAGACCGTTGCTAGAAAACACCGCGAGTATCTTTTTATTTTGGAAAATGTTCTAGATAGCGATTCGATGACGCCGCAAGATCGATCGTTCGTGATAGATCGCCTCTTTTCGAAGGATCGGCCGCAATCGGCCGCGATCGGTTGCTACGGTAGCCGTCGTCTTCCACGTACTCTTATATTTTATGCAAAATCGCCAAATTTAGCTGCCTCGATCGACATTTACCGCAACAGCGTGTCGTTAAACTTCGAGTATGGTCGTTTAATAAAGTTGACAAACTCGATGGATACGTTACCCAACGGAGAACGTGTATTAAATATGGCCGTGCGTAGCAATTACCTTGTAACGGCGGAACAACGCGATCTTCTACCCGAAAAACGTGCGAAATTCCACGCGAGGCACGAGCGACGGCTAGAGATACACTCGCCGCTTGCAAAAAAAGGTTTCAGGCATCGCGTCTTCGATCCGTTCGCAACTCGAATCTTTCTTCTAACTCGTCAATTTGCAATCTCGATTTGTTGCAGCAAGTGGCCACCCCCACCGTTGTGAAGAAGATTTTACGAATGAAACAAGAACAACCAACCATGTTCGCTTGGGAGATTCGAGAACAGCTGGCGCGACAAGGAGCTTGCGATCCTCAAAGCTTACCCTCCGTCTCCTCGGTAAATCGAATTCTCCGAGGCGGTGGACTTCACACGGATCACACGGGGATCGAGGCTGGTTCACCCAGCACGTACGCCTCGCAAGTTTCCTCCAACGTCGCCAACAGAGGTGAGAATTAACGCGATGAATGAAGTCAACGGCAGATTCCGAAATAGCCATCGTCCCTCGGAGACTGGACGAGCGGCGAAACCTCGAACCCCGGTCTCGCGTAATCACGCGAATTCTCGAGAAACGGATCGCGATTGTACGAATAATCGCACCAGGGTGTCGGCTGATCTCGTCCAGCTTTCGAACGATCGTAGCGAAACGTCGAAATCGGCTCATTATGCGAAGGAAAGCTGCATCGCGAGTACGCCATTACCGGCTAACGATCCCCTAAACATCTGTCCGTATCTCGCAATCACTGTGCGAATTTCGTTCCATTGTTTTGTCCTTTTTACGATTCGCTCGCACATAGACGAGCACCGGCGAGAGAAAGAAGAGGAGCAGGCAACCGTTGCAGCGATGCAGCGATTAGGGGGCAAAGAAAAGACGAAAGAAGGATGGATAGAAGGGAAGAAAAGGGAGAAGAATTCGTAAAATACCCTGTGGCCGATTGACTCGTCAGCGGGCCGCAGCGCGATGAACGACACGCAACCCCTTAAAGCAGCTCGAAATTTGCCTCGAAATTTACCTCGTTTATACCGTAAATTGTCTATAACGTCGTAGTCTTCTTTTTCACCCACCGAGAACGAAGCTGCGTCACGAAATTTCTGTCGATCAAACGCGATACGTTCGTCGTGTTCCACGGCCGGTGTTTCTTTCGATTTTAACGTCGATCGCAAAGTCCGATGCCCTCGTGGTAACTCTAACGCTCCGACAAGTCAGCCATCCTCGCGGCAGTGATGCAATTCGATCTTCTCTCCGACGATCTTCGACAAGCTTCGATCGGGAAAATATTTAACGCGCCAACTCGCGAGATCTTCCAAATACGATTCGAAAGAAAGGAAAAATACGATTTCGTGGAGAACGATGCAAACGACGCTGCTGTATCGGCTGCGAGTACAGCCGATCTTCTTTCTCTCGATGGACGTAAAGCATCGACGTAGAAGAAGAAGAAGAAGAAGAAGAAGAAGAAGAAGAAGAAGAAGAAGAAGAAGGAGAAACGACTACGGGAGAAATTTCGACGAATTAATCAAAGACGATTTGATTGAAAGCGACGCGAGCTACGTAAAAATATAGACGTTAAGATCGCGATAAACCTTGTACGTTTCGTGTAACGTGGCCGTTTAGCGCAATGGCTGGCTTTGTTATATCTAATACGATAAAAGCGTAAAACGTTAATCAGCTATATCGCAATTTGTATTCTTGGTTAAATTTACGTTGTATTATAGGATGTATTTTATTTTTACCCTCAGACACGCTCATGAGAACGGATTACCAATTATTTTATCCGGGATCACTGGGACCGTTGCACATTTCCACGACTTCCGGTAATACCAGCGCACCATCTTGGAACCCAAGCTTTTACTCGTCTCTTTATCAAGCAACTACGCTGCACTTGCATCATGGAATGCAATCATTCACGTGAGTCCATTCTGTTTCCTCGAGTGGCCCTTAATTGAACTTTTTCCTTTTTTCTTCTTTTTTTCTTTTTTTCTTTTTTTCTTTTTTTTTTTTTTATTAAATCTCGGAGAACGAACCGGTAATAAACACGTCGCCTATTATCTCGCGCTACGTACGATCGATCGAATTCGTAAAGGAGGAAAAGAATTACGATCAGCGACGTACGTACGTTACGTTTGTTAGGTTGCGTTCGTTCTGGTTAAACGTCAGATATCATCTGTTGCAGATCGTTAGACGTGGAACGTCTGTCGGAACAAAGCGGACCAACGAACCAGGTCGATTTAAAATCCAGCTCGAGCTCGATGGCGGGCAGCGACGATTCCCTGGACAAGAGCGACCTGGACGAGAACACGGAGTCCCAAGACCACTACAAGCCTTTCCAAAGTTCGCCTATAATCCTGGAACTCGGCCAGAAGATCGGCAGCGACCGTAGCGCGTTCGTCAGACACAGTACATCCGGCTCGTCCGGAAACCTCGAGAATCGACAGAGTCCACCGCCAACGAGCGGCGACAAGCAGAAAATAGCGTCTCCGCGAATCTTGGAAACGGGAAACGAGCAGAGCACCATGGCCAAAGAAGCGGCGGTCGAAGGAAGACCGGCGCAACCTCAGAGAAAAAGGAATCCTTACTCGATAGAAGAGCTTCTGAAGAAAGACGAAGGCAAAAGCACGTCGAAGAGGCCGAAACTGACGAATCTCGGCGTGGTTCAACCCTGTGGAATTATCCTGAACAAGGAAATCTGAAGGATCGCGGCCGAGAGACGATGAAACCGTGGGAAGGAAGAATATCTCAAGATCTGACGAGATAGAGGCTAAAAGACGATCGTCTGCATTTCGGAGAATTTTCGATACACACAGATGGATGGACGAGCTAGGGACGGAGGGAGAGGCGTATACGATAAAATTGGCCTACCTTTATGTTAGACATTCGTGGCTCTGTATTCTCGCGATCTATCGCCACACGAAAGCAACTTTTAAACACTTTGTTTGGAAAAATGCGCTTCTTTCTCGAAATAACGAGTCGTTGAAGAACCATTTGGTCTTGTACGAAATTTATTTATTAAACCCTCGGTTTAAGAGGATTTTAAAGTACGTGCGTTAAAGAGAAATCGCGAAGAATCGCGGTGTAAGGAAAAATGCGAGTGTAACGTAGTTCAGCGAAAAGGTGGAATAACGCAAAAAAAAAAAAAAAGGAAACAAAAAGGATGATAAGATCGGTACGTCTTTATCGTTGTGCGAAAATCTCGAAAATTAAAGCGATCGTCGTTGTACTATCGATACGGAGAAAAAGTATAAATTATACGTAACATTAGTATGAATCGTGGATCATGTATCGTTGACCGCAATATCGTAGGTTAAACGTGAGTCTGTTAAGATAATTTATAATTAAATTATTTTTATTCGTTCTTCCGCGTCCGACATCGTCGATGATGATCGTATCTGTCTTCTGTCCAAGAAGAAAGCAACAAATCATCGATGTTACGCGTAATAGCGAGACGATAAAGTACGACAATGCAAACGCATTCGTGTAGATGTTTTGATGATTTTCAGCAGAATCGGTTTTGCGATCTCCAAATAACGAGATTTTTCTGTCGTGTAATTTGTGTGTGGTGTACGATTTCGTTTTGCGAGCGGGACGATGCCATATTATTATGTACGATATTTAACTTTGATTTAGTCAAAGAAACTTTGACGTATTCTAATAAAGTGAAATGGCTAGTAACCTTAAAAATAAACAAAACAATCCTCCTTCTTATCCATAATTTTTACCTGCTTCTCTTTCCGACATACCGATATATGGCGGATATATATTTGCCCCGTTCGTCCCACACGTCCAAAAGATCCACTCGTTCCTTCGATATCTCTAAACGCGAATTCGATCCAGAACGGTGCATCGGGGATGGGCGAATGTCGTCTACCGAGGCATCGTAAAGTGGTTCTAATTCCGCATAAAGAAAAAAGTCGGTAGAGCGTACTAAAACGAGAGATGAAGCTCGTTAGAAAGCACGATTAGCCCGTAACCGAGGAAAGCACGCGAAGCTTAACCGATACAGCCGGCCAATTAAACGAAAGCCTAATAAAGCGATGGCAATAAAGCACGCATCGGTAACGCGAAAGAGCGGAGGCGCGAGGATGTGGTAAAGCCATAAACGGATTGGCCTGAGTGTGTCATACGTGTACGTATCTTGTAAAATACGGCATGGACGATGGTCACCGTAAAAAGAAGGTGAAATTAAATGGCGGACCGCGTCCCACGAGTCTTACGAACCATCCTATCCAGCTTTTGCATTTATAACGTTGTAAAAACTGTTTATCCGCCTCCTCATCACGGACTAATTAATGCACTATAAAACGCTAACGCCTCGACGTCCGCTGATTTATCCGCCTTCCTTTGCGCTATACGGTTGCGCACCAGCCTCCAGCTTTCGCAGCCCGCTCCACTCCTGCATCCAGTCTCATCGTCGTCCAGTTATTAGCCTGAACGATAACAAGAAGTTGAGCAGATGCAAACCTAAAAATAACGCTTTTTCATTGTTATTCGCTGGATGAAACCTTTTTACGCTGAAATTTTTGCAAGATTATACGACCAATTAATATTGACGTTAAAATAGTTTAATTACGGGTAGATTGAATATTTTACTTTCTTTCGGGCTATTTAAATCGTTAGACTTACGGCATTTCAAAGACGAAGAAGTTTTTACACCCGAGCAGTTGTATTTATATCGATATTTATTATTTAGTTGTAGCATTCGCGTTCCCTCCTTATCCTTTCCATTTCCCATCTATTATCTGAAATACAAATTTTTCGAAATTTCGACGCAATGACCTATCTTTCATATATCATATCATTGAAACGACCGGCAAAAAACAGAAGAAGAAGAGGAGGAAGAAGAGGAGGAGGAAGAAGAAGAAGAAGAAGAAGAAGAAGAAGAAGAAGAAGAAGAAGAAGAAGAATACATACTTAAAAAAAAACTCTTTGCGTCGTGTTTAGAAAACATACTAATGTTTAATACGCATATCGCGAAAAAAAACTACTCGTAGAATTCTGCCACTCCGGCGAATAGAGCCAGTCAGTCTGTCGGTCGTACATGTTGGTCATACGTTGGTTGCCAAGTAACCATTCGAGGCACACAAAGCTCGGCAAGATCGTAAGAAACGCATTGTAACCAGCGATACGTTTTATTCGTGATTAAGAATGGCGGACGATGTAAAACCGGAAACAATTAAAAACACTCAAGATTTACTCGGCAAATACTTCAAAAAGCCACCTCTCACCGAAAAATTACTAAGAAAACCACCGTTTCGATTTCTCCACGATATCGTCTCAGCGGTAACGTATCTTTTGCTCGTGTCTCTGGCTGTAAATAAAACGTGAATATAATCAATGCTTTTACAACTAATAAATGAATGGTATCGTAGGTCATAAACGAAACTGGTTTCCTAGACGGTTTGTATACGGAGGAAGAACTAAATTCAGAAAATATAAAAAACAAAGAGGCGAAACTCGCTTATTTAACAAAACTGATCGACGTCGTGAGTAAGTTATAATTTGCCCTCTATTATAAAACGTATAACGTTCTTCGACGTGCTCCAATATACCGTGCAATAATTTCAGAACTGGCTACCGGCGCTAATTTAACTGTACGAGCCAGTAAGATAATCTCAGGCCAGGAACCGGCTAAAACGAATGAGTTATTGCAAGCAATTGGAAAAGCTTTGGACAAGAAGGTAACGATTGATTCTACGACCGTAAGAAGCACGACCGACCATACGATTATTTACAAAGATAAGAAAGCCAACGACACGGTAAAGTCACACACGGTAAATGTCTTACGAATTAAACAGATAAGCAGCGTGGAAGCCATCGAACGATACAAGAGGAATTTAGGAAAAGGCAAATCTAGTTCGAGAAGTAAGTTATCTGTGGCAAAAGACGAACGAAAATCATCGTCGAAAGAAACGTCCCAAAAAAGGGCTTCGACGTCGAAAGAAAAGTCCACAGAACGAAAGAAAAAAGCCGTTAACGAGGATAATTCAACGATACGTGAAGCAACGCGTAAAAATGAAAATCAAGAGTCTCAAAAATACGTTGAAGCTGCGCAAGTACCACGAGTCGAGGTAATTTACTGTATCTTGCGCTTAGATCGTGAACACGAAAAAGCGTAGCTGAATTTACATCTTTTAGCCAGCCCAAGAGAAAGTTCCTGCATCTGCGCATAGAAAAAGCTCTTCGTCCGCTAAGCTCAAACAGAATAGACCCTCCACACCTTTGTCTGAAACTCTGCAGTCTCTGCAGTCTCTGCAGTCTCTGCAGTCTCTGCAGTCTCTGCAGTCTCTGCAGTCGGATAGGAGAATCGACGAAAGCAAAAAACAAAGAGAATCTGAGAACAGGTCGAAGCATATAACAAATATAACAAATGCTGAAAATAACGAATTACAAAATCAAGTACTCGATACGTCAAACTCTGTTAATTCGGAATCGAAATCTGCGCCAAACGTCAGAGATAATAAGCTAGATGAGAATATAGACAAGGTGGAGTACAAGAAAAATGATGTAGTAAATAACGAAGCTTCTTTACAAAGCATAGAAAAATCTGCTCAGCCAGTATCAGAGACGCAAATGTTTCGATCAGAAAATAACGATGCTAGGTATCGCTTACGTCGAATTGTATCTCATGAAAAATTGATATTTGTAATATTTAACGATGACTTGATCAAATTCTTTCAGTATTCCGCGATCAAATTCTAGACCAACAACTTCTTTACGTCCACCTACTGCAAGACCAATTAGTGCCAGACCTGCAGCACCTAGAATACGAGGCAAAGCAGAGTTAATAGTTAACGAAGAAATACCGTTAGATCGTTTTAATACTCTGTATGTAAAAGATTTCGTAGATAATATAAACTATTGCTGCTTTATTTTCTAGAACACCTATGGGAAACATTAGTGTCATTGTGGAAAATTCTGATCTCAAGGATGACGACGACGACGATGATGAAGACATGGTAGTCATGGAAACTAGAGGAACCGGTAGCGATTCCTTAGAAAACAGTGGCAACTACGAAACCGATGATCGATTAACGCAAGAACATGGACACCTTGTTGCTCAAATATTAGAAACGCAAAAGGAATTGGTCAATAATGATAATGTAGACGTGATACCTAAAAAAACAAATATCGTAAGTACGATTTACCATTGTCATAATATATTATCTTTACAACGTTACGTTATTTCGATTTAACATGAAATATATTTGTTATTAGACATGGGATACAAATTCAAAGCGCGACGCTGTAGCGAGAGAAATTGATAAACTACGAAACACGATACAAACATTAACACGTGCAACAAATCCACTTGGGAAGTTGTTGGATTATTTTCAGGTAACTTGTTGATTTACTATATTTTATTATATATTTACTTATTATATATATATATATATATTTACTATATATACTTAACAGGAGGATATAGAAGTTATGCAAAAAGAATTATTAGAATGGAAATACCAATATCGACAAGTCGATGAACAATTAAAAATAGAAAAAATGTAAGAACATACATGTTAAGTTTTGCATCGTTTAAAATTGCTTATTTTAATCGTGTGTATGGCTCTTTTCTTCAGGAAAACGCAAGAATTAATAGAACCTATGAAAGAAACGTTGAAAGAAATCGATCACAATGTGAAAGTACAATTGGATAAAATATGTCAAGCAAAATCGCAAATTACGAAAAATGATCAAAGGATACAAACGTTATTAAATGGTCGTGTGTAAATTTCATTTCACCGTATAATCTATAAAACGATAATATTCTCTCGTTATCTTTGATACAAATAACATAAGTGTACAAGCTCCTCTACGTTTCTAGTTAAATATCGTACATACGTACGTAGATCGCTGAAGAATGTAATACGAAATGTATTATAACATAAGTAATTAAGAAATAATCTTCGTTCCTTCGTTCAAACTTATTCGAAAAGGAACGCTTGTACAAAATGTATATGTGTAACTTAATATCATTACGTTACTTAAATATATTTTCATAACCGTGTATCGCTATACGCTTATTTCTACATTTCGTATTTATCTTGTAGAGCTGCAATTTCATCTTCGGACACATTTTCGACCGTTTTGCAATATTCGAACAACGTTTTTAAGTCTAAAAATTGAAGAAAAATATTATTAAAACATTAACATTATTTTAAGCTTTGTACAATGACACTTACTTTCTTTGTCGCTGTTGCTAGTAAACATAATGAGTGCTCTAAATCGCTTAACTCGACTGAGATCTTCTAAGTAGTAGAATATCTGATTTTTCCTTGCTATAAATTCCGTTTTCAAAACTTCTATTATTTGGCTAAAAATATCCGATTCCATTGAATCTTGAAATATTTTAGGTAAACTACCCTCTGATAATTGCTGGAATTTGATTTACTAATTAGAATAAAATGCATACATTGTATATTAAACGGTTGGAACTTTTACGCGTCCTTTCTTCTTACCTTCAAATACTTATATCTAAATTCTGGTGAATTATTTCTTTTCCAATTCATTGAAAACTGTACAGCTGTTTTGGGAATTGGAGGTACGAAACCACTAATATCTTCCAACGGTTCGGAAACCTTAATTGAAGTATTATCCTTCGCAACATTATGCGGTACCACTTTCTGCACGGGATCTTTATAAGGTTCTTTCGTTTGTACAACATCATCTTTGTTACATGCTGTTTTATCGTTAGTATACTTATACTGATCGATGCCAAATTCCACTTCTTGGATAGGTATTTTCGTCAATGATTTCTGTAATTAATGAAAACTACAGATATTTTCGAGCATAGATGTTAACGTTGTAATTTTACCTTTGAACGTAGATGAGGAGGCTTCTCTATTGGTTCTATTACAACGACTTCATCTTTCTCTGGCAACCAACTTGGAATACGTGGATCCCTTTTCACGTTATCAGTAGTAGTATCAACCACGTTATCTTTTTCATTTTCTATACTATCTTTAATATTTACAACACCTTTATTATCTTTGCTCTTCTCCATATGTTTAGTGTTTATTATATTCTTGGTTTTTGTCGTTTGTACGTTTGATGCAGTATTGTTCAACATTTTTTCAGAAATATTTTTTTCAATCGTAATCTTTTTATTATCTTTCTTTTCAATTGTTGACATTTTTGTACCTTCCTTCGCTATAGTACTTGTCTGTACAAAATAGCATTGCTAAATAGTATGTTAACCAAATAATAAACTTTGTTTCCTAGTTATTAATTACCTCTGAACATTTAATCTTGTTTTCAATTTCATTTAGCAACGATTTAGCTTCCTTATTCGAAGGTTCTAATTTCAAAACTTTTTCTATGTCGCATTTAGCTTCTTTATATTGTTTTAGATTCATTCTAGCTGTTGCTCTTCTGTGATAAGCTTTTACGTAACTCTCGTCTAATTGAACTGCAGCGGAGCAATCAGATTCAGCGGAATAAAAACTACAGAAAAGTGTAATATTTTAGTATCGTCTGATAACTTTTTATTCGATATGCGGATATAATCAAAAGACATATATACTTGTCTAGTTTTAAGTGGCAGAGTGCACGATTTGCATAAAATACTGCATCATATGGAAATAATTTTATAGCCTCGGTATAGCAGCCAACTGCTTCAGACCATTTCTGTTGTTGCACCAAAATATTGCCTTCATTTTTATGTTTTGTCGCTTTTTGATGTGCTATCTCTAATTCTTCTTTAGACATATGTTCATCTTCAGAATCATCTGATTGCTCGTTATTATCTATTTTTCTGCATTCTTTATCCTTTAAAACAACATTACAAGTAATTAGAATTTTCCTAAGTTTTATTCAGTTTTACAGAAAAAAATGTTTAATACGATATTCACGATACTTATTCACAGTAATAAACTTACTACATCAAATTTCTCCCAAGCAGAATAATCGTAGGATTTAATTCTTTTTGATTTAGTATCGCCTTCATCTTTTTTTACGGAGGCATTTTTGGCTTTATTCTTATGTTTACTTCTAATCGGTGGTAAAGTAATCTACAAAAATCATCTTTATGAATTTATATATTTCTATGAATATAGTAATCACAACTCGTACCTGACCATTTTTTTCTTTCCGTAATCGCTCGTCTTTACATTTCATTTGTTCCTCCCAATTTTTCATATCAAGAAATTCTTTCTGTAAATCTTCTGCATTATCCTTCACCTGCTTTTGCATTAAGATAGATTTATCCATTTTGTACAACTCTATTTAATATAATAATTGTATGAAAAGATAAAACGTCAATTGCAAGTTTAGGTTATGTTCTGCTCCTTCTAAAAAAGAACAAGAAAGATAAATTATGATTCCACTATATAACTATTAATTTGTTAGAAGATTTGATTATTTAAAATGAAATTTTCACTGAGTTCACATCATACATCACTATTACTGTTAAAAACGTAAATATTATAAAATGTTTATGCAGTTCGTTATATTAAAATTATTACACTTCGTCACACGTAGGAGAATTTCGCAATGAATTTCTATATATCAACAATCATACTTTTTTCTTTATCGATTTGCATTGAAATTTTTAATCTTATAAGCAACAAACCCTTAATTCAACAAATTTCGAAATGTGTTTTTCAACACTAGCGCTCCGCATCTGGCAATCGTTGAACTTAATATTGATAGGAAAGTGCGAAGCGAGTTTTCTAGGGTTAAGTTAACCATAAAATTAAATGTCAGTTAATCGTAATTGGTTATAAGGTAATAATAATTGTTTAATATAATAAACTTTTAATAATAAACAGCATTAAAATGAATGCATTTATAAAGAATGTCTTTTATTACAAAATACGAAAATCATGCTATCAATTTATACATACTGAAACGAAGTTAAAGAAACAAGCACGATGGTTGAAACCTACTGGATATAAAACAAATATTCAAATCTACAATCCCATAACAAAGTGTGAAGTGCCGTTAATTTTAAAAAATAAAGCTGTTCTAACTTGGTATGTTTGTGGTCCTACTGTATATGATTCGGCACATATAGGACATGCAGTGTAAGGTCTATTTTTCTCTTTTTAATCGCATATAAAATAATAATAAATTCTTCGGAAAGCGTCTTTTATTTGATTCTCAAAATTAACATGAAAACACGATTCAAAGATATAATATTAGCTTAATGTTCGCAATAATTTAGTTATTAAGTAATGAAAAAGTGAAAGAACATTTTAAACTTTCATTCGCAGGACTTACGTGTATTCAGATATTATCAGGAGAATATTATCAGACCACTTCAATATAAATGTTGTAATGGCCATGTGTGTCACAGATATAGATGATAAAATAATAGCACGCTCAAAAGAGTTAAAACAAAATTATAAGGATCTAGCAAGACATTATGAAAACGAATTTATCGAAGACATGAAAATGTTAAATGTTACAAAGCCTCATCTGTATTGTAGGGTTACTGATTATATACCGCAAATTATTCAGTTTGTGAAAAGCATTCTAGACAAAGGCAATGCTTACACTTTGAAAGATGGTGAAATATAAAATGTAACAATTTAGCTATTATTTCTATTATAGACTTTAATTATCGTAAATGATAATTATTCCTCATATAGGATCTGTTTATTTTGATACGCATAAATATGGAATGTATGGCAAGCTATCAACTCCAATATCAGATAGTTTTCATCCTGAGAAAAAATCTGCATTAGATTTTTGCCTTTGGAAAGCAGCTAAGGAAGGTGAACCATTTTGGGAGTCTCCATGGGCTCCTGGGAGGCCAGGGTGGCACATAGAATGTAGCACTATTGCAAGGTGGAGAGTCATATTAGAATCTTTTTATCTATATCATAATGCGCATTGGAGCTAATATATATATATAAAATTTGTATTTCAATTAGCACAATTTTTGGAAGTTCTGTGGACTTTCATAGCGGTGGGATAGATCTCATTTTTCCACATCACGAGAATGAGGAAGCACAATCGTGTTGTTATCACGAAGTAGAACAGTGGGTAAATTATTGGGTGCATTATGGATATTTGTCCTTGAAATACGAAAAAATGTCAAAAAGTCTTAAAAATACCATCGGTATAAGGGAATTCCTTGAAAAATATACAGCAAATCAGTTTAGAATTCTTTGTCTACTTTCGAATTATAAAAATGGTATAGTTTGCAATAATTCATTTATATATACGATTAAATTATTTTAGATTAAATGTAAATTTCATTAACTATATTTTTATTCATTTTTCAGAACTTAAATTTTCCAATGATATAATCGATAATGCGGTAGCTGTGTTACATAAAATTGAACATTTTATTAGCGACTGTCATAATTATATCGTTGGAAATTGGGATAATGGCAATGTAGATGAAGCTACGTTACTCGGTGTTAGTTATCTCATTGGATTTTATTGTTTTACATAAAAAGAGATATATATTCATTGTTGAATTAATATTTCAGTGTTTGGAAGAAACGAAAAGCAGTATTAATACTGCATTAGCAAATGATTTTAACACTGCACAAGCCATGAGGTCACTTATAAATCTAATTAATGTAGTTAATAAAATGTTGCATGATCCCCAGGTAAATATATATTTAGTAGCTAATATTGATTTACTAGGATATTCTCAACAACGAACTTAGAATATACTGTTGTATTAAATATAGAGCAGTAAAAACACTTGTAGTACTTGTATACCTGCCGTAGCTGCAGTATTAAATTATACATCAGAAATACTTTCCAAATTCGGAATTTCAAATACTAATACAGTAACTGATCATAGAACGAACAGTGTCGTCGAATGTTTGATAAAATTTAGAGATACTGTGCGTACCAAAATTTTAGAACAAGATGTGAAAGATAAAACTTTACTTACGGCGTGCGATAAAGTACGATCGGAACTTTCCACTTACGGTATAATAATTAAGGTACAACATTATATATATTTCCGTAATTTAATTTTTAAATTATATATTTTATATTCTAGTTCTGCCTTTCTAGGATCGCAAAACTGAAACTAGTTGGAGTATCAAGAAATATTAAATAAAGATCAAAAACAAACTTTAATGGTAATCTAATATTTTTAATAAAAAAGAAAATACTTGTTTTTACATTTACTCGCTGATTTTAGATAAATAGTTCGCTATTAATCAGCTGAATCACTATTAGTCTTTAATTTTTTTGAATTATCATTATCAATATTTTCAGTATCTTTTCTTTTCACTCCAGCTTTCTTCTCTGCCATCGTCTTTTTTAATCCTTTCATTTTTCTCGTCTGTATACTATTAATATTTTGTGCTCCAACATGTATACGACCAAAGGTTGTTCCAAGGTTGTCCACAGATATATTCTTCTTCTTTTTAACCTGTGATCGTACATTAAATAAATAAATGAACGAAAGTAAATACTAAACTCATTATTTTTCCTGTCAACTATTACTTCCAAAACGAAAGATATTACCTTTAGCTCTTTTGGCTTTTTACAAGCTTGGTTAAACAAATCTTCAGAAGCAAGTTTCGTACGTCTACAAATTAAATCTGCTCTTGGACCAATCTCTTCTAATTCAATTCTTGGTATTCTACAATCAGACTTTTTTAAAAGTATCCTAAAACATAATTTTATTAAATGAATTACATTTGAAAGAACTTTATATAATGATACGCAATAACATCAAGAAAGAAAGAAATGTACCTGTAACTGCGTACAAGTATCTTATTGTCAATAGCAGTGAAACTCAGAACATGTTCAAGACCTTGAAGCCTAATCTTTTCAACTGGCTCCCTTTGAAACATATCCACGAACAAATTTTTAATTCTATTTAACTCATAGTTATTTTCAAAGAGCTCTCCATTGAAAACTAACAAGGGTTTTATTCCTTCTGAAATTTTGGGAACTTTAAAACTACTCAGCCCTTGATAATTTTCTATGCCAAATTCTATCATATCTAGTAACTTTTGTTCGTACATTCTTCCCATTACTAAATTGTGGGGACGTTTCTTATTATGCGAAGCAAACATAAAAAGCGACGTGTTATATTTTACAGAAAATTTTTCGATAGGTGTTATATCCTCAAATGGTAATACATCATTTTTCTTTTGCATTATCTGTGCATCTGGCTTTTTTAAATTATACTAAAACCAAATATTCATCATGTCATTCATGTAAGTCACTTCATCATTACCATTTTATATAGTTCAACTTACCAAATCTTTCATAAAATCTACTACTATCTGTGAAGTGTTTTTACCTTTAAAACACAGAGTTTGTTTAGCGTCCTCTATTAATTTCGGTTCTTTTTTCATAATAGCTCGTTTACCCTTATGGGTAGTCGGCTTTCTGGAATAAAAGTTGCATTCGCATTTTTAAGGTAGGAAAGACGAGTATAAAACAGACAGACAAGGTATAAAAATACTTTTTTCTTTTTTATAAAAGCTTTACTTTTAGCAGATGTCTGATAAAAGACGATAAAAATGATAAAAGTTCTAATATGCGTAAAAACTAAAAAGTGAATTGTAAACATACGTATATAACCTATGGATTTTAATCATAAGCAAAATACATTATTTTACATAAAAATACCTACACTACTCTTTGTATCACGGCCATGGTGATAATTAACTTTAAAAGCTGTACTTCCTTAAAATTATAGAAATACTGAATGAATATTTATTATGTAAAACACATGACAGCATAAAACACACGTGCTCTTACACAAATTCATACAACACTCGATAGGAAATGGGAATTAAATGGGCATGTTTACAATATGCCAGTTGTTAGTCCATAACCTACAACCGCGGTCGTGTACACAAGTCCCGAAACTCCCGTAATAAGGGGATGACAACTATGCGACGACCGATGTTTCTCCAATCCACCACTAGCGGCGTTGCTGTAGAGTAGTTAAAACAATAGGGGACACAAGACCATAATGTTGGAAATTTAATCATAAATAGAATTGTTTATGAAGAAATAACGTATACCTATTTACAAAGTATTATGCAAATTATAAAAAATTAATTTGTTTACGTCCACTATGTATTACCTTGTTGAAATTGTTTTGACTACTCGATATCGTGTCATGTGGTAGACAGTACAAGAAACCTTCTGTCCTCAAATCCGAAACTACCCTCAACACAGGAGTTTCCACACCTGTGCATACAACTGTGATTATACGACTCATCCATAAAAAGTTTTTAACTCTACTGACTAGTATTTTGGATTGCTTTTTTTATTTTGATTAGTCTTCTGTTGTTCTCTTTCCCTCATTAATCTCTTATACTCTGCTTGTTTCTCCATTTGTTTTCGTTTCCGTTCTATTCGTAAAAGTTCTTCTTCAGATGCTAAAAATTATTTACATTTCATTTAACGCTAGTCTGTAAACAAATAAATCTTTAACCAATTTACCTGTTTTTGAATCTCCTATTTCAATATTATTTTGCTCTTTTTGATTACCCGGAACACTGGGCTGTACATGACTTTTCATCTCGCTTGAAGTTTTGATATACTGCTCCGTTTGTGCAACAGAACTTGCTATTGTTTGTCCTACAGACACTTGCTCCTTTGCAACATTTGATCTTAATACATCCTCTAGAAAAATATATAATACAACCAAATACTTTAATATAGCTCAATTCATAAAAAATAAAAAGATCAAAAAATTATAAAAACCTGTTTTTTGTTTTTCTTTGTCATTTTTATTACTTATAAACGGGGTCGATTGAGCACATGGTTCTGGCATTTTAGTTTGTAAACTTTTGTCCTCTGTTTCGTTAAATAAACTATCAGCAGCCATATATGTATTTGATAACTTTTTTGACAGATTTTGTACCTCGGCGTTTACTTCTTTACCAAAACATGACAATACCCTTTTAAAGGCGTCTGTAAGAGAACTCTGAATAAAATAATAAAAAAAAAGACTACTTTTATAATATACATAAATATAATGTATTCAAATTTTAAACATACAATTCTAGCACAATGTATCGTTAAACCTTTCATAGCTCCTTCCGTGTAACAATATCCCATGTCCTCATGAAATGTTCCATCTTTCAATTGGACCTTGAGAAATGTCACACATCCACAAACATATTTACCCATGAAAGTTTCAACAAAATCTAAAATATATTTAAGTAATAAAGTTTACATACAGTACGTAAAGTTTACATACAAAAAGATTACTAAAACAAACAAATGATTAACAAAACCCATAAAATATACACCTATTGTTTGGCTAGTAATATTATGACTCCACTTTCCTTCACCGAATATTTGATTTGCTAATAATATTAAATCATTATTAAAAGCTAGTGCTTTCACTAAATCCAATTGTTGTGGTAATGTACTTGTCATATTCTGTTTTGAATTTGTAGGTGGCTAAAACAAATTATCTTTCTTTTGTAATCTGTACTTTTCGCATTTAATTAGTATAACTAAATCTTCTCAAGTCACTGTGATTCATACTTACAATTTTTATACAAGACGGATAATTAATCGCGTTAATCATGGGTAATAATATATCTAAACGGTTAAACGAATTTAAAATTTTGCAATATATGATACCGTTACGCTATCGCTTGAACTTGCTCTTAGTATAATTGCGTGAAGTTGGCTTCAATGATTGTATCTAGAAACATTCAGCATGAAACAAGAACGAAATTTAAACTAACAGATTATACACGCGAATGGAAAATTATCCATTATCTAATTATTCGCCACAAGTGTGGCTAGATAAGAGAGGTAAATGGTTCGGGAGACAGAGATAAGACATGTAAACTGGCTTTAAATTATTTATTACTGTACCAAATTAATAGTTTGAATTTCTTAATGCAATTTCTTGATATCTTACCCTCGGCAACTTTTCGCGAAAACTTTCCCAAGACTTGGGCTGTAACTTTAGATTATTTATTGCAGGCCGTATAGACTAACAGTTCGAATTTCTCGATATAATTTCTCAACACCTTATCTTCGGCGGTTCGTGTAAACTTTCTTAGAAATTTTGCTGTCTCTCTCTTGCATTATTTTCTTCTCGATCGCCGCGCACGTAGGCATCCTCTTCCGCGAAAGACAACGTTCCCGTTCCACCTACCCAGGAAAACGAAACCCATTGGACCATCGGGCCAGGAGCATCGGAAGAGGGGATCCTGGAGAAGAGAAGAAGGGGCAGCAGGCGGAGATCGAAGGCGAAAAACCGAGTTTTAATTCAATCCAATTCAAATGTTGCCGCTTGAACGGTAACTTCTTGTTGTCGTAATTGAAGAACATAAACTGGAATAAACGATCGCTTATAGAAAGAACAAACTCTTTTTGAATCTTCGCGTACTCCTGCTGGCAGAGCGTATATTTTTGCTAAAAAGGCTAAAACGAAAACGTAATACTACATATGTAGTTACAATTGCAATACATTGCAAGTTTGCAAGATGTATTTTTCCTTCCACTATTAACTATTTGCCAATAATTTTGTAATTTAAATCGTTCTTCATTTCAGTAATAGTTATCTCTCTTATATGTATGTCTGGCGTTTATTTTATATTCGATACAATAATTTCTAAATCATGAAAGATATCACTCACTGCTCTATATTTCGAGATTACATCTTTAAAAGCGAGGAGATATATTTTAGTTGTCGTAGGTATGATAACAATAACGATCGTGTGATTTATTTTATATATTTATTTATACAATAATCATTATAATAAATTATATATATATATATAATATATATTTATATTATGCGTGTGTAGTGATAATATATATTGCATAGAAATAATGTTTGACACGATTTTGGCGAATAGGTTGTGGCTAAATTATGCCTTGTGACTCACACAATTAATTGCAACTGATACTCACCACACTCTTGCTATCTTTTGATTAAAATCACCATCGAGCCTCTATATTTTAATTTTGGACTTTGCTTTCTTTCAATTGTAGGTAAGAATAGGACGTGCTTTATTAAAAAGTAGCAAATTTTTCTGTATTTATGACTGTAGGTATATTGACAATTCGATACAATAAATTATCGATACAAAATCTGTTGAAAACGCAAGGAAATATATCTATATAGAGATAATTTTTTGAACAGAATTCTCGAGCTTCTTTCGTCAATGTTTCTTTCTTAAATTATATTAACATTACCGAATAAAAATTTCTTATTACAGTAATATACTACACTTAACTTTATCAGTTGAAAATAAAATGATATTAATGCGTAAAATAGATGTTGCTACTTCTTAATACTCACAGCTGTTAGCTCGCCATAATATCATTATACTTTTTAATAATCTTACCTAGAAGAATGTCTGTCTCACATTTAATTATTTAATATAATAATCATAAAGTATATATAATAAGTAAAACTCTTAAATCCGAGGCGATAGTTCTATACATATACACTGATCTTTTTTTAGTAGGTTGAAATACCTAAACAACAGTTTTACTTTTAACAGACAGGCAGTCACACTTAGTGTCATTGAGCTGATCTTATTACATCTAATTGGTTTTCAATCTATTTCATTACAATCATAACATTAACAGAATATATGGAGGAGAAGTGTTTTACTATGATATGGTCTACTTATACAAACACAAGCAGCCGTTAAAAGGAGTTCTATGAACGTGCTGGAAACACTGCTTGTATACATATCGTGTAAACGACATAAAAGGAGAAATGTGTATTCATGTACAAAAGAACAATTTATACATTTATATACGTAAACGCCATCCTTTGAGCTATTACTGGGATTAAAATGTAAGTATATCGCTATTCCTAAATTTATAATATATCAAAGAAGAAATTTCGATTGTTCAAGAAAATGTCTCTGATTGCTACAAATACCATTAAACACGATCATTTCTGAAACACTTTCTTTTGGCACTATAAAATATTGTATAATACATGTAAAAAAAACGTTATTAAAAATAATTTAACAAATTCGCAAATAATGATAGAAAGTTTCTGACAATTAGTTATCATTACTAATGATTCGTAAAATTATTCCTATTATATACTTCGCATATTCGTATGTTATATACATGAGATTCTATCAATGCAACAGTATACATATATCTAACTAAAAGTTATACTCGACAAAATATATGCTTAAAGAATAAGTAGTGAAACAATAACAAGTTAAAAATCTTATATGTAGATAAAAATACTCTCTCTCTCTCTCTCTCTCTCTCTCTACATATGCATACATACATACATACATACATACATACATACATACATACATACATACATACATACATACATACATGCATACATGCATACATACGTACATACATATATATATTTGTGTGTGTATATATATTTTATATATTTAAACATAGTTGCATCAAGACCTCACATAGATTTATAAATAGCACTATGTTACATATTACCGCGTGTAAACGAAAGAAAAACCATTAGAAAATAGGATTTTTATTGTATCTTATCGAACTACCCGGAAACTGACGGTTATAACGCTTATTTGGCAACAATTATAGTTCATCTAAGTATTTCTCCCTTTATGACTACAAAAAAGAAAAAATAAACATAATCACAGCTGAGTTGGCAGGCAGGTGGGCAGTGCAGGTGGGCAGTGCAGGTGGGCAGTGCAGGTGTATTATTGGACAGGCTCGCTCGACATGCGCTTCACCGCTTTTTCTTTTTTTTATACATGATTTTTGTGTTACTTGGTCGACATTATATTTCAATAGCCTGCTAAGCCCGTTTCATTGACAGATTGATTCATTCTTAAACGTAATCATTAGTTCCAGGACTCGTTAAAGGTTCCTGAGCCTATTGAAATTAAACAAAAAAATTATACAAAATATATACATTTATATCGAGGTTCGATAAATAAATAAAGAAAAGTATATAAATAACATAGACAATTCTTTTTTTAACGAAATGATACATCACACACAGTAATTACCTCTTCTCCAACCGTAGCAGTGGGGAGTGGAAACCTATTCTTTTCGAGACTAAATTGATCTTCTGTGGTTTTCCTATACACAGGATTATCAAAGTTCATACTCGTTACATTGCGATGAATGTAATTCCTATAGCATAGTATTCCTAGAAATACGACGAGTGATATCCCTAAGGCCGACACGCCTATCACTACTCCAGCGATTAAACCAGAACGTGAGGAGCTAGACGCTAGACCACCTTTGCCATCTCCATCTGTTGAATGCGTTGGATCTAAAACAAATTAGTCAGTCAGACAAAAGAAGCAAAGACGCGCGAACTAAGCTAAAAATAAAGCTAATTAATTAAAAAGGTATTGCCGCGGCCACAAGTATGCTCCGCTTGGTAGTCGCAAGCAATTTCTCCTGGTCTTGGGTATTATACGCCGATGGACCCAAATTCAGAGACAGACTGAACCGAACCGAACCGAACTGACTCAACTTTACTAAACGAATGATTTTTTACTTGCAATCTCACTAGTGGTTTGCCTCCGACTCTAACTCGACAAACTAAAACCGTCTTCCTGGCCTCACCCACTTCCTCCTCTGGGAGACGTTCTTTTCATCGAGAGTCTTCAAAATTGCCGATTGGTCTGCTTCCTTAAAAACAAGGCTCAATCGGCACTTACACGAGACTTCGCTACTCTTTCCCAGGATCATCTGCCCTTCTTGGAGCGGAGGTAAAGCGATTTCAGAAATCATCGAAGGTGGCCTTTTCGGTGATACGCGAGAAAATTCCTCGGTCTCCCAACAATTGCCAGCGCTCGACGCCAATCGAGACTCTTTGGAATCCTTAATTTATAGCACGACTGTTCGCGGCAAGTAACGACGAAGCGACGACCTCCTTCTAGGCGTGAAGTGGTCCCTTCGTACGATCGTCCAAAGACTCTAAACTAAACGTCACACGAACCGTGACACGAACAGCGTTTGCAGTGATCGCTAACAAGTACAATTACGACAAGCTTCTTATTATATATAAAGCCACTCTTTCTAGCAATTTAGAAACATGCGTCTCGTATAACAATACACACATCGTTATTAATATAAGACTATACACGTTATAAAGCATATCCAAATGTTCTTGATCAATCGATTATGGAGGTATAGTCGTATGATATAGAACGCGTGCAAATATACTTACGGACAGCCGCGGTTACGTTGAGGGGTTCGAGTCTCTTGAATGGTTTACTAATTTCTTGCGTTGTAGGTGCTACAGTTGTACTTACTGGATATCATCCCATATTCATGCAACATCGACGCAAAATAATTATGATAAGTAATAAAATAGTAAATGTAAGACGTAAGCATGATAACCGTATGATTCAAGAGTGAAAAAAATTGAATCGATTAAAACAATTCGATAACGATACGGTAATGCAAAAAAAAAAAAAGAAAAAAAAAAGAAAAATGTGAACATGCTTCGTTAAAATTTTGTATTCGTCTTTAAATCGTAAGCGTTATTCCTATCGTAATGTAGCATGCATTACCCTAAGTTTGATTTCATTCTTTCGATTTCAGTGTCGACGCATGCATGTTAAATTAATGCGTGTAATTTACGAACAAATAATTGACATCATCGGTATCGCTTACCTTTTTCCACGCACATCAAACCGTCGGGTAACAATCTTAGGCCGTCCGGACAAGCGCAACTAAGAAGAGGCGATTTCGAATTAATTCTCGGTGCTGGTAAACACAAATGACTGCAATGACCATTCACAGCCTGACATTGATTCATTCCGTCCGGTTGTCTGTACGGATGATATACGTGAACGACCATTGGATATTTCAGAGTTCGAAGAGATGTAACAGCTTCGATCGATTGACCAGTAAATTTATTTGCTTTAAATATCGCCTCCTTATCCCAGTCGGTCCAATATACGTAGTCTTCGAACGTCGTAATACTGAAGGGATGCCTCAATACTTCCGGAGAATACAGAACCGTTCGTACACCTGAACCATCGTAATTACACGATCCAATTATATTCAACTTTGCGTCTACCCAGTATATTTTTTTGCCAATCAAGTCCAGAGTCAACCCATTTGGCCACTGTACGTCATTTTCGACTATCACCTGCAAACGATAAGCCCGCTGTTTCAGAAACTTTACTCTTATACTGGCGATCTACTCTGAAAGTACTTGATTAACTTTTGTCTTAAAAGGTCGAAGAAAAAATGAACTTTCTCGGTAGGAGGGAATTTTTAAAACTTTATCTAGTATTACTGCTTAATCTTATTTTATCAATCGTTACGATGTATTTAGAAAGAGATTAGAGATTAATAAAAAAAAGAATATATATATATATATAAAGAGAGAGAAAGAGGGGGGGGGGAGAGAGAGAGAGAGAGAGAGAGAGAGAAAGTGTTTGAGAAACCTTTGGGAAAAATACGATATACCCGTATTATTGGCGAAAGTAAAGATGCTTATAGTCGTACGATCGCAACATGTTAAATTATAACTGAATACGAAAAGGATAGCCGGGTTCCTAAAAGGATCCATAGAAGATTATCTCAACTACAGGTTCGTTCTTTCTTCGATCTTATTATGAATCTACCGTTCGATGAGATCCATCCATGCCCGCTTTCTCTATGCGGGCTTCGTCGCTCCAATCGGTCCAAAACATCCAACCCTCCAGTGGATTCAAAGCTATCGCTCTAGGTTCTTGTACCCGATCTCGAATCAACGTCTTCCTCATATTACCCTCGAAATTAGCCAGTTCTATGGTACTCTTCTTAGAATCGGTCCAATAAATATGACTATATATCCAATCAACGGCAAGTCCATCGGATGTTGTTAAACCATCGTCAATTACAACTGTGCGCTCGTTGCCTTCGTCTATCGGAGCTCTAAACAACGATAACGATAACGGATATTTGTGTAAGAAAGTACGTTTTATAGGAAAGGAGACGTAAAGATGCGCACGATATACGTAGGCCATAGGTGAGGGAGAAACGCGATAAGTTAGATCTTCCGCCTTTTATATGCAAAGGAAGAATTTTAAAATTCGACGCGTTATCGATCAACGCCATATCGAAAAGATGTTTGCATTTGATTTTAAAGTTAAATACGCGTTTTTGTCGTTCTTTCGAATACGATTCATCGTTGCTTACTTATAGATCTTCTTTTCGCTGCTGTCGCTCCAGAAGATCATACCGGTGCGAAAAACGAAATCCAAAGCCGCGGCCATTTTCGTGTCTTTCACTATATTCGTCATCTCCAAACGATCCAGTGCCACTTTTCTTATATCGTGCCTCCTGGTAAACAGCAGACTGGCGTGACCTTCCGCCGCCTTGCAACGAGTATGATTCCTGGGATCTTTAAGGTAACCCGGGGCACAGCTGCACTTGAAACTGCTCTTTTCGTTCAAACAGAACTGGGAACAGCTGCCTGGTTCTAAGCATTCGTCTATATCTGAAGCGGGAAACATCATTTTTTACGTTCTTTCTCTTTCGTTGCGACAATTATTTTTGTTCCGTTAGGAAAAAAAAAAGAAAAAAAAGAAAAAAAGAAAAAAAGAAAAAAAAGAAAAAAAGTATACCACCATTGTAGTATCGTAAAAGCGTGTTCGTCATTTTCTCGTAGATTTTTGTAAGGTATAACGAGAAGAGGGTTGCAACAAGGGGGAAGATGCTCAGATTCAGGCGAGCGAGAAGATGCGCGCATGTATGACGAGAAAAAGGAAAAAAGGCAAAGTGCCACGACTTTTCTTCAGAGAGCTGTCCTATTGTTGCAAGTAAGAATCGTCTGTTGTTAGAGTTATCTTTACTTTGCGAGCTTTCTTTCTGACTATCGAATCGTTGTAACCATTCGTGCGCTGTTGCGCGTCAACTGTGTCATTTTCCGCAAGCTTTTATAATTAAGCTGCGGATTTTCACGCAGTTATGGGACATTTAAAGGTGCAAAAAAGCACAAAATGCATAAAATGTGCGGAAATACCCAAAAGTATAGTATTTAGCGAATGCTTGGGCTGCATCTTTTCAGTTATGTTCGTAAAAGTATGAATTTAAAGAAGCAAATGAATATAATAAATGAATATAAAAATTGATAACGAACGAATATAAAAAAGTAATATCCTTATGCGTAATATTTATATTTTATTATTCGTACATTACGTCATGAAAATGGAAAATTATCAAAATCATCAACTCCATCCACAGCATCGTGTTTTCCCGATCAATTAGGCTGTAACCGCGTCATGGCAACAGCGTCAACATGCATTTTAATAGACTTAAAAATGCAAAGTAATTAATAATTAACAATGGGATAATATGGTCAATATTGATCGTTACAATTTCAACATCAACATCAATAACAAAAAACGTGTTTTCGGGAATTCTCTTGTCAAATTACCATCGCAAGTCCTGTTGTCAATGAGCCTGTATCCTGCGTTACAATCACACCGGAAGCCGATCGGCAGATCGATGCAAATTTGCGAACATCCACCGTTGTTCTTGGAGCACTCGTTCACGCCACAAAGTTCTTCGTTCTCGTCCTCCCAACCGATACAATCACGGTTTTTGTTGCACACGCTGGAAAGAGGGATACACGAGCCCTCGCTACATTCGAACTGCGTCGACGGATCACAAACGGTGGCTTTGCCCGTGCAATTTCTCTCGTCGCTGCCATCTACGCATTCTGCTTTGCCGTTGCAATACAAGTGGCCTGAAAAATATTTTTATACATTTTTATACATTTTTATACATTTTTATACGTGGGATAAAATCCGGAAGGAGAGGCGGCGAGAAGCGTGTTTCGCGCGATGATAAATTAATGCCGAATAAAATAGGACAAAAATGAAGAATGGACAAGTACGAGAATAACAACTGTCCTGACCAGCTTCCTTTTACCAACAAATTCTTATGCATCGTTCGTTTCCTCGTTCGCGCGAAAGTCCACCACGCGTCTACGGCATAGTATATATTGTAGTACACAGCTAGCGTATACAGCGTATACAGCGTACGATATATGCCGCGTACATTACGAATAAATATTATTTAGCGGAGTACTATAGGCAAATTTAACACGTTAGAAGCAAAATTCTGCTTCGTATTAATCTATGCGCTTTATTTCTCAAAATTAATCGTTACAACGTATCCCAAACGCGTTCGACGAATAAACTAGATATTTCGTACTATACTACAGGCAAAGCTGCTTTTATATAAACTCTCTCCTTAAAATTAGGATGACTGGTAATTACATAAATTAATCGCGTCATAACGTATCGATTATCTATATTTTACAGGGTACGCGGCATACGTTATTTAACGAAACTAATTATGGAAATATACGTTAAATGCAGCATTTACGAATACAATAAACGTTTCGGGTCAACTATAGCCGAAGGATTTTCCTTCTTTATGAATTTTCTCCTGGAAATCACGATATTTGGTATAGGTAGAGTCGCGCATTGTACAACGCGAGAGACGGTATCTGTCGAATTATAAAAAGGGAAGCTGGTTAAATTTTCTCGCAATTAAAGTTTACCTGATATACAATTACGATAATCCCCGCATTGGAATTGATCCGGCCTGCATGTAACGTTGTGACACCGTTTTGGCAACTCGTCGGCCCCGTTGGGACAGTCTCTTTCACCGTCGCACACCCAGCTTTTGTGTATGCACGTGAAATCGTCGTCACAGTCGAAGTCTTCGTCCTTGTTGCAATGGCTTGGCCGTTCGCCGTTCGAATACTAAAAAGATTTCATAAATCTTTTACTTTGCGCCGTCCCTTGCTTTACACGGGTCGCTTCGTAATCTTCTGGACTTTAGGCGGCTCTTTGCGTTTTTGCGACGTCGATACGGAAAGGATTGAACTTAACCGAAGCGAATATAGTCTTCTCACGAGTATGTTAATTTCAAAGATCTCAATGATGACGCCATCGCCGAGCGAATGATCGATACGCGGCTTTATTTCATTTATTTTCGCGGTATTTGATTCTAATGTACGAAGTTGTGGAGTTTTAATTAATCGAGATGCAAAGCGAGCCCAGTTTCGCCGGTATGCTAATTAGACAAGCGGCAACGACGACGAAACTACCTGCAATCGTCGACATTTTTGGATGCAAGACCGACCAATTTCGGTAGATTTCAATATATTTTGCAGATACTTGGAATTGGAATGCCGTAGACCGATGACGCGAGACGCCGAAAGTCTCAACGAATAAGTACGTATATCCTGAAAGCTGCAAATTGCAAAACGATAAAGGACTTTTCTCGATTCCGTCTTTGTTATAGCGCTCGATATCGATAACAAGAGAGAGATTCAAAGATAAAAGAGGTTCTTAATTACGTATTCGTTACGCAGCTAAAAGTTAGTTCGTAGGCGAATAAATATTAATCAGCCGGTTTTCATAAAAATGCCGCTTTTGCAAGAAACAAGACCATATAGAAGGCACTAAAATAGAAAAATGACGCGAACGATCTTCGGACGAACGAACTTGTCCATTCGAGATATTCACGATGGAACTAATAAAATATCTGATGAACGATGTTTTACCTTACAACCAACTTCGTCGATTCTGTCTGGGCAATCGAAATCACCGTCGCATCTCCATCGAGACGTTATGCAATAATTCTTGGAGCAGGCGAATTCCGACGGACCACAGGTGACCGGTTTGCAATCTTCCTCGTCGCTGCCGTCTCCACAGTCGTCGTCGCTGTCGCATACCCACGTTCTCTGGATACACCGCTTGTTTGCGCACGTAAACTCGTCAGATCGACAAGTGTCGTCTGGAGAAAACGCGTTTCATGTATACGCAAGGAACGGAATAAACAAATAAACAAGGTAAAAACGATCTACGACAAAGGCGATACGACAAACTTCTTTTCAGCGAACCACTCGTATTTTAACACGGATATGAAATTTAACGTGACAACCGAAGGAAACATCTTTCGCGTTATTCCATATTTACCGCTATTTATCAGATTTAACGTATCTATTTTCCTTTTTGTAATTTCGAAATTGAATGTTACAACGCTACGAATTGTATAAAGCGGAGATGTTGGTATACAGCAATTAAAAAATTTGCAAATTGTTCGACAAAGTGCCTCGAGCTTTGCCGATCTCAAAGGATATCGGAAGCCGGTGTTTCGCTGAACAATCCAATGCGAATAACGTGCTTCTTACGTCTATCGTTAATACGTTCGTTTACTACAGCGTCGCACAAAAATCTTAGACCATCTACGTTACTAGTTTCAACGCATTTTAGCAAACCCTTGCCGCGTGGCACGAAAAGTAACAGACACGAGTTTGTTAAAAACTTATTCGTACCAACACCGAATATCGATCGTATAAATTCTTGAATTGAACGCGTCGTAAAGATTTGGCAGGTGGTCTAAGGCTTTTACACGGTACGTTTAACGTTGAAACACGTCGCACAACGTCAAAAAAGAAAAAACAACGAAGAAACGGGAGAAAAGAGAAGAAGCAGCAAACACTACTTAAACGCGTGGAAATACATATATGCAACGTATCTATCCAATATCCACGATGCTAAGAACATGGCGCGTGAACATCGATTTTTCGTTCGTACGCAAGTTGCCTAAGGAAAACGAAATTCCAAGCGTGAAGATCAAGAACTTTACTTACTCGAATTAAATCTATGTTTTATTGCGCTTTTTTACGGCAAACACGCCCTTCCCCGCAGTGTCGCGAACGCTACGACGTATAAATTATGCAACAAGCTATTTGCACTTTCGAGAGGATGTAGCGGAAGGAATAAGTTTCTCAGCATAGTCGCGTAATTAAACGGGATAATTAACCGGTCCTTAATCAACGACAGACGCATACCGCTACTACGACGTTACTTAACATTAAGTGCACGACATAACAGGTAGAAACTGCTAGCTCGTTTGCGCGTATGAGCTTAGAAATCAGCGGCTGAACGCTACGAACGAAAAATCAAACGTTCCGTGACCGATGTACTCGCGCAACGTCGATTCTCGCTGAAACGAAGGACGTTAAATTGTCTACAATGACAACTGACGTGCATACGATCGAACGAAACTTCGTTTCCAACCCTTTGCAGTTATTACGTGGAATTTCTTGATCTTGATACGATTATTGATTCATTACGAAGCTTTTTCCTAGTTAAGCGATCAGCTAACTATCGTAAATCACATTGGGGAAAAACGATATTAACTCGCAGATATTTATTCCAACGAACAACGACTATGTAGTCTGCGGAAACTTATGCATATTTATAATTTTATAAAAACAAGCAGAAGGCTGCTTCGCATAATCGTTATAGCGAGTATTCTATTTTCGATTCTATCTCTGCGTGCTATCAAGCTCTGTGAATTTTCGTATCTTTAAACTTTGTACGGACGCGCGACGATCCGCTGTTTATTCCAGAAATTCGAAATTTTGTATTTCAACGTCTCGGTAAAATTAACGAACGTGTCGATATTATACGGGACCGGTAAGAGTATACGGAAATAACGCGATCAAAATTTTAAACGCTTGCGACACGTTGAAATTGAAAAGTCCAAATCAAGCGTATAGAACATTTACGTAGGACGTCCTAGATTTTTCCCACCGAGCAGCATATATAATAATATCGGTATATTCTTTGATCAAATAAACAAAAAAAAAAAAGAAAAAAAGAAAAATTGAACAAAAAGAAAAGAAAAAAGCATAGAAGCTCGTAAACGCTGCATTAAAATGTTAGGGCAAAAATATAAAACAACAACGGATTGGTTGTTCGACCGATAAAACGTAGAAATATTATATCGTTTGGAAAATTAGTATTCGACAAGACTGCAAGAGGATTACGTATTTATTACGTTATATTTCTACCAAACAACGATAAAGTATCTTTCGCAGAGTATTAGGCGTAACCGTTTGAACGAAAAAATCGGGAATATGGTGTTAATGGTATGGTGTTGTTTTTCAACGAGATAACGTTACTTTGTGCATCGACGAAGAGCAAGCAAAAGACATTGGATCTTAACTGGAATGTTCACCCCCATCCTGTTTATCGAATTAGCACCGAAACACTATAGGACACACGGATGGTCGACTCCGCGCGTCGTTGGCAAATAGTCGCTAATGACCATGGTAGGCGATGCGACTTTAAAGAAATAAAAAAAAAAAAGAGATAAAATAGCTACGTTATTCGTCCTGGACTATCATCTACTCTCCAAAAATTTCATCACTGTGAAAGCTTTTTAATGGCAAGGAATCAAATACGTAGAGGCGTGAAAAAGCTATTCGAAAGAATTGATTGCTGAAAAAGGTAAAACGTTGTTCGGCGAGGCAATTACAGAGTTACTCGATAAATGGCAGGAAATCGCCGAAAGAAACGATGCAATCGTTCGATAAAATGCTAATTTCAAATTTTTCTGCTTTCCCAACGTAATAGGATTAGCAATTTTTGTGCCATTTCGATTTCCACGCCTGTCGCCACGACGCGATAAATCCAATCTATCTGATTACGAATCCATCCTATCCGTCTAATCCATTTGCATTCTTTCGATTACATTCTGGTTAACGTCGTTTAAGACGTCTACCAAAAGCCAATCCACCGTCGTTTCGTATCTTCGCCTATACTTTTAATCGATCAACGGATCAACAAATTCGAATACGTCACGATACGCTTTACAACAGTTCGTTTAGGGTACGAACGATTTTAGAACACGCGTGTATTCACAAATCGTAACTTGCTCCTCCTCGTCTTACTCCAAGTACCGCATTTTCAATATTCCGTACACACATTTTTGCATATCCTACGAATCTTGCGTATTTCTGCAGCTCCAACTTTCGCATAAATGCATAAAAATCCGCAGTACTACTACCAATCGCGTATCGTACAATTCTTCTACCTTTTGCAACAGCATGGAAGCTTCGAAATATTTAATATCGCGTTGCTAGCGTGTCGCTCTGCGTTCCTTCGTATTTTGCCAACGATTCTTCATGCGGTAACGATCATACGTATATAACGAAGTTTCTTTCAACGGCAAAGGGTCGAATGATAATTCAGCAAGCCTCCGAAGAAGCGAAAGAAAAAACGCAACAAAGAGAAATAACTACGGATACGATAGCGTGAACATGATAACGAGACGCGAATCATCGCGACGAACAAAATCGATCGGGTCGCTGCGGCGAAAAACTTGGGACACTCGTGTATGCATGTATACATATACATATACATATACATATACATATACATATACATATATATATATATATATATATACCTATCCCAAAAGTACAGCTCGTGCAACCTGGCCACGAAGAGTCGGTCGTCTAAAGCTTTGCCAAGGGAAACCAAGCGTTTTTCGGAAGGGAAAAGAGTTTCGCTGACAAATTTGCTCGGGCATGACTCGAGGTTACTCCACGCCGAAGGAACTTGTGTATTTACATGGGAAACACGCTTCCACGATGATATCTCGAGTTAGTTTTTCAAAATTGGACAAATCTCTGCATACGACGTTTCTCGAACGATAGAAGAGAAAAAGGTTCAGGAAAGGCGTACGATGAGAAAGAATCGAACGAAGGACGATATAAAACGGAATATGTAATAAAAATAATACGATATATAAAAGACGAGGGTGTCGGTGGTTTGTTAGAAAAGCGAGGAAAATACGTTTCTTTAAGAGATTGTTTTAGAATGGAATAGAATGGAACAGTCTTTTTTTTACCTAAGCAGATATCGCTTGTCTTTGCGTAATCTTACTATCGACTCGTTAACCGGGTCGTTTTACAAATTACAACTCTGTAAATTAGAACTGTACTCACGGAACGAAGATTTAACGAATTCGAAATTTCTCAAATTTCCTGGTATAGGATAACTCGATGATACAGAGATAAATAAACATAAGATATAAGAATAAAAAGGAAGGTAGATTCAAAGAGGAAAAAGCATTATGCGTGATCCGGCAATCGTGCGGTTGCGCGAGGGGGACTAATTAGCAGAGAATGAAAACGATCCTCGTAATCGTAACAATTACATTTAGAACGCGATAAAAAAAGTAACGAGGTTGTGGAAGTTGCGTACGTGCGACAATTATTAATTAGAGGGAAGCATGCAACATGCTGCTATTACGAAGCACACGGTGTTCCGTATTAATCCTTAAAATACAGAAGCTGTAGCCGCCAGCTTTCGGTTGTTTCGTTCCTCTTCTACTACGTGGATACCGGCCACTCTAACTTTTAATATCCACGCTAATAAACGCGTCGTACGAACAACACCTAACACGATATTAACAGTCCATCGCGGTCTCCTAGCTCGATAATTTTATTTCTCGGTGGATGGATGGTTGGAAGTAAAAAATTTTAAAAGATTATCTTTAGATTATCTATCTATCTATATATATATATATATATATAAAAATAAAAATATATAAAAAAATATATATATAAAAGTGAAGAGAAAGATGGAAAGAGCCGACTTTGAGTTTTAAAAGTAAAGTTTCAATTTTACTGCCTTGAAATAAAAGTAAAATAACTTTAAATTTTGAAGGCGGCGCTTCGAATGTATCGCGATCGGCGCGAAATAAAAATTAGAAAAGAATTTTTAATAACGTAAAAGACGCGAAAGGAGATAGGCAAAGTCGACTTTCGGAGTTTCGAAGATAAAGTATCGAATTTATCGTAATCAGAGCGAAATTGAGTCGCGCTTTTTAGAGACGAAGCAAAGAATCGGAGCGGAACATCTGCTCTTTAAACCTTAAACGGGAGAAGGAAAAAGGGGCATTTGCATTTTTACAAAATTTGCACGATACGATAGGATCGAACACGATTGCGAAACAAGACAGGATCGTTGTACGAGTTTCGCGTGCTGGCGGCAAAGTAAGTAAACTAATCGCTATAAATCTAGCGCGACATTTTATTTTGACGAATTCAAAGCGAACATCTAAGAAAAAGAATTTATCGATCGACGCTAAATATACGACACGCGTTCAAACAGTTCGATAGCGCTCTTTCGTTTCCTCGAATACGAAAAAAATAGCAACGAAAACGAACAAATAGCGAAAGCCAAAAGAGAAACGACGGAGATTTTCTAAATACCCAAAAGCTTTTTGGAAGATATAAAGGGAAGGGAAAAGAAGAAAAATCAAAAAAAAAAAAAGAGAGAGAGAGACAAGGGGAAAAACATGCTCGTCATAGACCTTTTTATATTTTAACCCTCGACTGGCAGGGCGAAGTACGCGTTACATAACAAACGGAGCGGGATCGTCAATTTGGCCCCGATTAAGCGAGTTGGCCAAGTGTGCGTTTCAACTAAAATATGTAACCGTACTTATGTTAACGGCCGTTTAACTTGTTAAGAAAACTTTGAACCGTAATAAACGATTAATTTAACTTTCTCGTGGTTTATCCGCGAGCCGAACGATCGGAACGGATGGTTCGAGCCGAAAGTGGAAAATTAACATGGACGTTTGAGAGACAGAGCGCGCGTTACAGCTGTAAAATCAATAACGGGGCTGTTTTAACTTGGTCGTATCGGTCGAGGGTTAAAGGGGTTTAACGCGTTAATCGCCAATATCCTGCTTGATTTAAGATTATCCTTCGTACAACGGGAATCTACGGAATAGTATATACCGTGGAACTGTGTCTCTTTGATCGCGTATACAGCATTTAACAGCGTAGAGCTTACCGTTCGAGTGTTGCGCGGTTTCGCGTCGCTCGCGCCAGCTACCGCGAGATTACTGCTACGGCATAATTCATAGCACGACAGAACGGAAGAAGAGCGTTCGGAAAGGTATAAAGGAAAAATAGCGGATCCGATAGTTTCTTTTTCTTGGCCGAGCTTTCTCTTTTATACGGAACTCCATGTAATCGGGAAACGTACAACAAATATTTTATCCCGCTCTAGAAACGTGCCCCGTGCTGGTACACCTTCCCAAAGTTCACGCGTTTCATCGAAAAACTGACAAATACGAATTTCCTACTGATTTATGCAAAACCGACCCGGTTCCACTCGGCCCCGCTGGAAAACATTTAATAATTCATTGTTTAGCCAAGCGAATACGGCATTAGCGCATTGAAAATGCATCGAGTTAGAAACACGTATAGATCGCGGTGAACGGATCGGGACAACGATTGCGTTCTATCGTAGTATCGAATCTTCTAAATACGACCGAGTGAATTCCCATCGAAACGTTAACCGACGATCGTTCTTGAACGGAGAAAGCTTAGACCGGATTTTATGCGACATTTTTATGCGTTTATTTATGATTTTAAAATGCAAAATGGCACGGAATACGCGTAATACGAAGAAAGAAAAGATATAAAATACGAAAAACTGTACGATACAGATGCAACTGATAAGACAATTTCTTACCGAGACTCTACTTTTTCAATTATATTTTCCAAGATACGAATTTGCATAAAAATCAACGGTCTATTCGCAAGGAATCGTTCGATCAATTCTGTTACGAATTACGCCGTATTTTCTAGCGATTTATACGCGAGAATGTTTCGTGAATAATGCAGGAAAGCTCGAAGAACAAACATATTTTCGCAACGAACGATTTTACAATTGTAAATGAAAATGTTAATTCTTTGCACTGCTAGGCCACGATTGCGATAAATTAAACATCGGAAAAGATAAACTTTGCACTTTTGCAGACTTTGCTTTTCTATTAATTTTGCTATCGTTTTACTTACATTTTTTCTAATTAACGCGTCTAAGCTAACGCACCGAGGCAAGCGGAATTTTAGGTATTTTACTAGCAAGGAACGATAGAGAATATCAAAGAGGACGTTCTTTGTCCAATAAACACAGATACATCTAACAATACCTTGTCCTTTCGTAACGGACTCGAAGCAACTGTCGTTGAAATTTAGAGATCACGATAGTGCGAAGCAGCACGGTAATTCGTATTATGACGCGTGTACTTTCTAATTCAGAATTTCACTGCAAACTGAGAAAAATCGACGTGCAAACTTTTCTTATTAGGGAAATAAACGTATTTCATTAAAATGCCAAAGTAATAACGTAACGTTACGTGAAGTTAAATTTACGTAATAATAATACGACACGTATTAATAATACGACATTATATAAACAAAGTAAAAGTAGCTATTCGATATCGTTGTAGGTTAATTGATTTACATATTTGATCGTTGATTATCGAAGCTAGTTAAAGGTAGTTTGCAGCGGTATCGAAATAAAACGAACGCGAATTCACGCATTAACGTAGTTGCGGCCAATAAAATACGGAAACAGAATTGATTTCAGAGAATGACACGACGGCTAAACGAATTTGTCTTTTCACGACCAACGATATTTTCATACCATTGAAATAAAACGTTTCCTATTCTTCGCAAATATTCCTACCCCTCTGGACGATAAAACGGAATTCGATATGTGCGTTCATTGAACAAAAAATGTCCCATTGATCCCCGCTTTTCTCTTTCATTGATTCTCGCGTACTTCATTTTCCTTATATACGCGATACTACTTTAACAACTTACTTCGGCCGATCAAACGATAGTTATTTTCGGTAAAACTGCTCTTGAATCGAAAGAGAAAGGAAAAACGCAACAATTGACAACGCGATAACGAACAAAGACAGAATGTATCGAATATTCAAAGAAAAATTCAGTCTCTTACGTGTAGGTGACGTACTGATTAATAGACTAGATATATCGGTAATATAATAAGTAGCTTGTATTATCGGAACGACGTTATTTATTCGATTAGAACGCTGTAATTAATAGGAAAATTTTCGTCCCAGTAGCGCAACCGCAGAGTTGAGGAAATTTGTATAGTCGCGCGAAAATACTGCCGAACGATGGGAAATTTAATATACTGGAATCTGATTAGGTAACGCGTAAATGCTATAACGGACAGAACGGTGTGCAAGCAGCTTTTGTAGCCACTGCGGTATTCGCGAGGAGTGTAATGCCGACCACGGGCGATCAACGCGTAGCGAAGGACGGTGTTGATTCGATGTTTGAAACTTTCGTTCGTTGCAACGCGTCGATTTTACTCGTTGAGCTCGTCCGCGAAAGGAATGGTTAAACGGACGTAAAGCAGGATGGCAAGTAAAAAGACGTGAAATCAAAGCACGTAATTGGCGATCAACGTGCGCGGATGCGAGAGAAAGCAAGTGTTACGTGAAGAAGCGTAAGCGTAAAACAGAGTGGCCGTGCAGAATCTTACTGCACTCAGCCTCGTCCGAACCGTCCGAACAGTCTGAATGGCCGTCGCACATCCACGCGAGTGCCACGCACTCGCCGTTCCCCGAGTGACACGTGAACTGATCCGCCGTACAATTCTTCATCCCTACAAGATGACGATCGATTGGACCGTGATTTTCATTCGTGACAAGGTGCTAGCCGCACCGCACTCATCGCCAGAGAGCCCGTTTCGCTCTCGCGCGAGTGCACAATGCCATTGGACCAGCTCTATTTTCGTCGAGCGCGAGGAGAGCCGTGTCGAGAAGCCGCGAATCGCATCCCCAGGGTCAACTGCATCTCGCTAAAAATTTACTCACCGTCGCTTTGTCCAATGCCTAAGGAACCTCGTCTAAGAGAAATTTCTTTCCTTTTTTATTTACTTTCGTTCCTTCTATCCTTCCCTATCGCGCAAAACTTTCTCAATTTAAACCGGTCTTAATTTAATTAACCACGTTGAAACACCATTATACCAGTGGAAATTTGTCGTCGAATTATTCTTTACAGTTTCTACGCTTCGTTCTTTATTCGTTCTTATTATTCGTCTTCTTTCACTGACTTCCACCGAGACTCGTTTATGTTCAGGAATTTGTTCAATATCGAACGCGTTGACGCATTTAAGCTCCGGTCTTGTAGCGAGATGATGTCAGTGGCCGGAGCTTCGACGGTCGACCGTCTATTTTCAACCTAACGTTCTTTTAGTTTCATAGGCATTCGGTCGAACAGCGAGAATTTAATGTCACGCGCGAAATTATATCGTTCGTAACGGAAGAATCTACACTGTCGACAAGCGTCAGAACACTTTTACGTTCTAACAAATTTCCTTTCGCTCTGTATCGTACGTCGTACGCTTACGAGCGACGATGCGAATATGACAACGGATCGGCAATGAAACAGAAAACTAGGAAGAAAAACTTGTTTCGTCGCGAATCTCTACTCTTCGATATAAATATTATCGATCGAAGGTAGGTAAAGGAGAAGCTTTAACCAGTTTGAAAATACAAGAAACCGTCTTTCTTATTAGACGTAAATAATCGATATACGCGTCCTTCTGTGCGTCTTTCGTATAGCGAGCAGGATGTCTAAAGGATCGTTGGTCTACGGCTTCGGCTGATGTTTTCCTTATGCAACTAGCTGCGCGCGTGCAAGCTTTCAAATTATTGCCGAAAGATACGCGTGGCTAACGCGTAATCCGGTAAAGCTTATTAACGGATGATCTAAGACGCGGTTTTGAGAAAGTTACAGCCAAAGTGCGCCAACTTATTTCAATAAGCTTAGCTCCCAGCTTTGTACCTGTTTAGCATTAACAAAGCGAATACACGCACGGTGTAGAATTAGCAGTACGATATCTGCTTGTAAATCTTAACCAACGAGAAAAAAATACCTTGCGCGGAATATGGAAGAAATACGCGAAACACGAGAGACACGTAACACGCGAATTTTTCATTCAAATAAATGAAACACGAATGGGTTTACGGGAAAATCATTTGTTTTTAGTACGTGCCAATCGATTTATTTAAACGATCATCGAAGAGGTAAAAAAGGATAGCATCGGTTTATATAATAGGTAGAGGAATTGATGTAACGAATAAACGATGATTACTGGAAAATGAATGATCGTTGAACGACGATACGTCGAAACGAGCAGCAAATGTTTCGGATGATCGTTGTGCGAGAAAACGACATTCGGCGAAGAACAAGAGATGTTTAAATTTCAAATATTTAGCTTTTCCTCCTTTGATTCCAACGTAGTTTACGATTAAATACGACTCGTTCGCGTCGACGTATTACGTTTATGCACTTAGGAAAAGTTTAAATAGACAGTTAAAAAGACAAAACTAACAATTACGCGCGACTAAAATTATTCGAACCAAGATACTGTTCTTATACCGTGACTTTTTTTTAAACTTAATTATACGATAGAATGTTCCAAATACGAATCGGCTTGTCGAAAGACTCGTCGTTGCAAAGAAAATCCTTCGGCCGCAGACCAACCGACTATCGAGTAACTTAACGGGGATGGAATCGAAGCAAGGTGGAGATTTTGCCGTTTTATCGAGCTTAGCGTCGGCGATCTCGCGAGGACACGCGGCAGCATTTAAAGAGAAAAAAGGAAAGAATGAAAATTTGGCAAAACGTTCGCGGAATTTCAAAGCCTATATATTTACTTTGCCTTGGCAATTTATCTCTTTGCGGTGGTCGAGTCGCGGTTTCGCTTTGATGGGAAACGAATTCAACGGTCGAGGGATGCAATTTGCGATTCCAAGACCCTACTACTACTCCAAGATCCTTTCGCTCTTTTATCCCACCGTGGATAATCCCCGTCTGTCGCTTATGTTCCGTAGTTTTCCCTGAATATTTTTTTTTCCTTCTCTCTTTTATCGCTTTCTCTTTTTCATTTCGCTTCTCCTTGGCTCCTTCCTGGCTCGTTCCAGCGATCAACCTACGACTTATTGACAACTTACTGCGGCAATTTTTCTCGTCCAACCCATCGGTGCAGTCGTTCTGAAGATCACACAGCCAGCTTTTCGGTATGCACCTCCCAGGACTGCACTCGAACTCCGTTTCGCTGCACTGTTTCGACCCTTTCGATCGCAATCGTTTTATCATTTTTCATTCTCGCAACCATTCTTTCGCACGACCAGTCGCCGTGCGCGCGCAAACACAAGCGAACAAAAGCGAGACGAAGCTCGCCAACAATTTATCAGCACACCAATTTATTAGTCGCCATATTAAACTCGGATCGAGCAAACCTGTTTCCATCTCGCGCTACAACTTTTTGAGAAGGCTAACTTTTCTCTCTCTCTCTCTCTCTCTCTCTCTCTCTCTCTCTCTCTCTCTCTCTCTCTCTCTCTCTCTCTCTGTTCTCTCATTTTCCTTCTTCTTTTTTTCCTTATTTAATTGTAGGAACGAACGTCGGTTCGCGGATAGCTTTTCGTATATTACATTGGAAATTCAACGATAGAAAATCCCCCTTTGACGGTTTTAGCGTCTTTCTGACGCAACGTTAAATTCTTTTTCAGTTATTTGTTTATCCTTATTTATATACGTACGTGATCTTTTGAAAGGCGAAAAAATGCTAGATACGACGTTTTAATTAAGAAGGATAGAATACTCTCTTATTGACTGACAAATCGCTTTCTCTTAACTCTTTGACGATTCGCGCTATAGAGGGAGAAATATCGATGGCATATCTATTCGCGCATGCTTCCTATTTTCCATAGAAAACCGCCGATGCTTTTTTCGTGAGAACCGATGGTTACGATGTATTTTTATTCCGCGAGCGTAGCTCGCTTCTGCTACGCGATACTAAGAACCTTCGATCTAAGCGAAAAGGAACAGCGAAGCGTTACATTAACATATTTTTTCCTTATAAATTGCGTCGTCTTTCTATATCAATTCGTATCGTGTCTCTTTTAGTTCCGCAGGCATTTCCCAAACGCGATGCTAAATTTCTCAAATTCCCAGCTAGTGATACGATTCCTAAGGTTTCTCTTGTTTTATATTCGCGGTGGCGACGTTTTTAAGTAATTTTCTCGCGCGTAAATGACGCGAGATGATTCATTTTCGACGACGATTCAGCGATATATTTCTTTGCTATTGCTTAATATTGATTATATATATATAAAATCTTTGTGCATAGGGTGTAGCGAAAGGAATAGCGGACAACGGAGGCGAATTCAACGGTAGCCATTGTACGTGCGACTTTATCAAAGAATTTGTGAAATAACTTTTCATTCGATGGTATTGTCCTAGAAATCCTTGGCGGCTCTTTAGAGGACAGCTTTTGAAAAAGGATAAGCGTGCGTTGCTAACGAGGACAATGCCTTTGAATATTTGAACATTTAGGCAAATTCGTTACTTTCGTTCTTCTACGTCGCGAGTTTTCCCAATAAAGTCACGCGTGGAATAATATCGTGCAAGTCGCTTCGTTTTATAGAAAAGGAGCATCTCGCGGTATTTAAAAAAAATGAAAAGTAAACGCAGCGATATTACCGCTTTGTATAACATATGAAAGACAGGCGGGCAAAAATATGACAAGTCCGTTCTCGACGATTTCCTGACTTTTATGTCGCTCGGTGGTTCAAGAGCGAAGAAGAGAAAACTCGTCTAAACTTTTTGCCCGACGAAAACGTGCGTACGTGTACGCTTCTTTCTCGCCGGTCTTACAGCCATCGGTTTCTTCGGCGTAAAACCGGTACGAAGGAAAAGAGGAAAGGAGCTGCGATCGGTACGATTTAAATATGCGTACGAAAGATCGCGTAAAAGAAAATCAGATCCGCTTAGCCGGCGCTTGGCAACTGATTAAATCCTAGCGAACCGTTAGATATGGGATATCACGGGTTGTTTAACTTTTTAGCAAAGCTGTTAATTCTAGAACAACGAGCCGCGCAACTTTCTTCTTCCTCCCGAGTGCAAGAGTACTTGATACAGACGGTTTATGAAACGCCGCGAAAAAGTATCAACGTCAATTTCGCCATTCGAAACTATTTAATAACTTAACGCAGGCTGGCCGTATTTAACTCGTCATCGGTAGGGTTTCGAAAAGCGATGGAAAATAATTTAACGAATATATTTTAAAGCATAAAGGCGCGTGCGATAAAAATCTAATTGCCATTTGTTATCCGTTTCCGTCGTTGTTGGAAATTTTTCCGTAGAAATTACTTGTACGGTAACGAGAGCAGTTAGAGAGGCCCTTTATTATTGTCGCGGACTTGTTCGCGGTGCAACGCAATTTTTCACGTCGCTAGTTATCACGTTATATCTCTTCCGCTGTCGCAAAATCGATACGGTTTCCCGTGCAATTTCAAAGCGAGAGAAACGCGACATCGTTAGCAGATTACAAGCGATTCCGAACGCGGCCGACCGATATGTTTGCCGGATGCGTGCCGGAGGAGAAGTCGGTTCACCCAAATATTCGTTAGCCTTTGACCCGTCGCGTTATCCATGCAACATCATTTGCAATTTCGTGCATTCGCCACGCGTTAATCGTTAGCCGATTCTAACAAGCGTTTTGGTAATTATACGAATTATATATCATTTTCAATCGTTACATTCTGATATGGGCTACGATGAATTCTAATAAATTTTTACAAGAACAACGAATCGGAAATTTTGTGTAAACATAACGACAAATCCAGATATCGAACATCCATTAGGTACCGAAACAAGCTCGTGCGATTCTTTCGTTAGCAACGATAAAATATCGAATTATAGCAAACGTATAAACCTGAACGCAAAAAGGGAGAATCGATCGATATTGATTGACCGATGTATGACCTCGTTATTTTTGTTCTATCGAGCATAGTTACATATGCAAATTAACTGTAAATAACGTAGATATACATATACGATACGTTTACAGAATTGAGAGATTTGCAAAACTCAACTTTGATCGAAGATGGGGGATGTTTTAGTTTCAAATCAGAAAAATTCAAAATTATTATCTGTCAAGTATGCCAGAAATTAAACGCAGAATTAAAAGAAAATGAAACGATTTCGTACGTTTCAAAATTAGAAAGCTAAATTTCGAAAGGACGTCCAATTTTGATTACAGATAGAAAATGTCCCGTTTTCGAAGTACAGAAACTTCTCGCCCGTAACAGATGTCGACAAATTTAAATTCGCGAGTATTTTTACCATTCTCTCGCTTATAAATGCAAACGATCGTCTTTAATTTTATTCGTAATTCGCGAAAGTTTCCAATCGAAGAAGAAAAGGCCACGCGCAAGCTCTTTGGATTTGTAAAGTAAATAATACGCTTTTCGTGGCACGATCCTCCGATGCGGAATATCGCGCGAGAATTCTCCGTATTTAGCAACTTTGTGTTTCCTTGATCAACAGCAATAAAAATCAACGGTACAGACCAGAACAACAGACCTTGGAGAACAAAAAAAGCTTGCAGTTTAGCGGAGAAAAAGCAACGTGTCGACCGATGTAATTAATCTTCCATAACTCACGTCGTTATGTAACGCGACCAGGATTTCTTTTTCAACGACCTACATACGCTCCGTGCGATCCGATTTTTGCCGATATTTTTCTGATTAAAGGAACACCGCCACGTGGGAGGCGGTAGTTTCACGCAAACATTTTGCACGCGCCGCTAATTCCCTACATTCTCGATTAATCGTCTCATGCGCGAATAACTGGAGCAACCTGGCAATCCTCTCCTCCCTTCCTCGTTTATTTTCCCTATTACCCATTTTGTATTTCTTTTTAACGTTTATCTACTTTTTCTCCCTTTTTTGTTTATATAGACCCGCATATCGTATCTCCCACTCCCTCCGCTTTGATTTCCGCTTTGATTTCCGCTTTGATTTCCGTCTTTGATTTCCGTCTTTTATCGGTCTTTACGTTTAATTGGCTCTGCGATATTGAAACTGTAGAACGACAGAAAGGGGGCCCACGTGACGGACCGGGCAATTAATATTAAAACCGTACTGTTGCCGCGTAATAATGAATAGCCACCGGGATCCTAGATCGGTAGGCAAAATGGAAACCGATTAATCGATTTCATCGCCACTGCACGCCGCTGGGTATCGCTATTGATTAGACCGCTCGAGAAACATTCAAGACGTTTGCTCTGCCGCAACGAGCACCAGTTATGTAAATTCGACGAGCTAAGGTGAATGCTATCGTATCGATGCTCTACCGTTTGTAAATACGTCAGGCCAAGAGGTCGGATAACGAGCTATGAAAAATTATATCGTAGCACCGCTCGCTTCGACCGGTTTATCGATCCAATGGAAACGTTTATCGCGCGTCCCCGACAACATCTCTCTCATCGAGGAAAGCAACGACAATTTGTTCGCTCGTACACAGAACGCGATGTATACGCAATATTTCGTTTGTTTTACGTTTTTCCAATTGTTTTCCTTTTCCTGCGTTGCTCGAAAGCTCTGTTCAACCGGTTAACTGAATTTTGTTTTCCGTGCTCAGAAACTCTTTCATTCACGAAAGTAGCAATTAACAAAAGCGTATATGTACCGGGCAGATTGATTGTAATTTTTTGCCAATTTGTAAATACGCGGCATTACGTTTCTCTCCCCTTTTCTTTTCCGTGCAAGCGATATCGCAACGTCGATTAATTTATTACGGTAGAGATACGCATAATAGTCGACTCTGGATTTTTTTCGGATCGATAGAACGAACTCGAATTAATATCAATTGAATTTGCATCGATTTGTCGCAAATGTAAATATGGAACTATTTTTTTTTCTTTTTTTCTTTTTTTCTTCTTTTTTTTTCTTGCATGAGATATTGCAGCGAATAAATTATTAGTCATTAGTACGTCTCCCAGTTGACGGTTTAATTGGTGCAAAAAACTAAACTTGATTCTTTTTTTTTTTTTTTTTTTTTTTTTTTTTTTTTTTTTTTTTTTTTTTTTTTTTTTTTTT